>CM046362.1:415301-614736 GCA_025413025.1 Ficus hispida
AGAGCCCAGAGTTGAACCTCGTGTAGGGCAGGAGCATCGTTTGATCCATCTCCAGTCACAGCAACAATATGTCCCCGTCTCCTCAAAGCTTGCACAAGCATAAGCTTGTCACTAGGGGAAGAACGTCCCATAACCTAACATCCAGGAAAGAATTGCATGAAAATCCACCATAAAATCTTAATCGGTACTTACATGCAGAACCAACACTTTACACTGACCGACAGATAAGAAACACCTAGATCATACCGTAATCTTCTCAGCAACATCTTCTCTTTCTTCATCGGATAATGCACGGAACACTTTTCCTTCAATGAGATTAGGTTCTGTAGCATCTGCATCTGAACCAAGTATGCCACATTCTAATGCAATTGCTTTGGCAGTCTGAAGATTGTCACCCGTGACCATGCGTACCTACACCTCAGAAAATGGGGATTCTTTCATTTAACATGACCAATACCCTCACACAACAGCATTATATTGACATTAAGAAAAATAGATCACATTGCATATATATTAAAACTCTGATAGTAATTCTGATTTGCTGCATCTAATAAATAAATATAAAGACTCAAAAAGGGGGAAACAAAAAGTAAAAAAAAAAAGGACAAACTACGGGAGCAAACTGGTTTTATTTGTCATACTAATTATTCAAAACAGAGAAAATATAAACATGCAATTTTGAAAGAAAAAGGTGTAAAGACTGCAGAAAATTATGCAACCCTTCAAAGTAATTCCTAAAATGCTCCTTCATAATCAATAACAAGACCAAGCTATTCAGCTTAGAGAATTAGATAGTACCTTTACACCAGCAATCTGGCATAATTCAACGGCATTTCTTACTCCCGGCCTACAAGGGTCCTGCATTGCAATGTACACATGAGCTAATACAAATGTACAGAAAAAGAAAAATGTAAATGAAATGGTAAAAAAAAAAAATTTAAAAATTAAAAAAGAAAGAAAGAAAAAAGAACAAATAGCGTTGGAAAATGAAAATGAAATATAACGTTATCTTCCTAGCAATAGAAACCTCGTAATTTGTTTATCAAAAACAAAGGCCAATTATAGTGTTTTTAATATATATGTTATACCTTTAAACCAACTATAGCAAGTAAAGTAAGGTTATCCTCAGGTAACGCCCAACGAGATAGTTCTTCATCGTTAGTTGGAACACTTTTAAGTTCACAAGTTCTATATGCAATAGCAACACAACGCAAAGTACGAGCAGCCATATCTTCAATAGCATTTTTGAAAAATATCACCTGAAGAGAGATTATTAGATAGGACTTAAAAATACAGTGGAAAATGCAAGAGAGAGAGAGAGAGTTTTACTGAAAAGAGAATATATTATCAAACCTTATCTTCATCCATAGGTACAACATGATTAGTATCATTAATATATTGAGTACATGAAGCCAATACAATTTCAGCAGCCCCTTTCCAGTGTACATGAACTTGAGACTCCGGCTGCAAATAGAGCAAAAGAGAATATCAAACAGTAATAACAACCTTGCACCGCAAATTCAAAGACATACCTAATTTTCTACTTCTAAACTGAAAAACATGACTACCACAAATAAAGTGCATTTCTTTTTCTCAATATTATTGCCGGTTTATGCCTTCCACAATGCTACCACCCACAAAGTTCTAACAGCACAGAATCCACATGAACAAAACCAGGCTCAAAATGAACAATTGTCATCTTTTCGTCCTTCAAAATTAAAATGAGAATTCCCATTTAGTTTTTAACTTTTATCCTTTTCTCTTCACGGACCGATAGTCCTTTCTGTATTCTAGTTTTATTTTATAAATAAAGAATTCTATTTTCTCATAATAAAAACGTCCTAGAACGCCTTGTACCATCAAAATTAATTTTTACAAGGTAGACACGGGGTACTTCTCTAGAACAAACATATATGATGAATAAATGACTTCCTCTAGAATGCTTCGATCACTGTGAAGCAGATGCAACAAATCATGGTAGCCATAAATTACCATCTACGATTCTATCGTACCAGTTTTACAGCAACGCCGCCTCGTTTTTTCACTGAATTGAATGGAAACACATGAAGAATTGAAGATTCGGATCTAGCCACTTCAAAATTCATTCCTAGCTGCAAACAAGATATTGGTAAGTAATTTGATATTTAAAGTGATATAAGCTGATGGAACTGGAAACAAAATAAATATAAAAATCGAACCAGAATTCCCCAGGAAAGAATAGCCTTTTCTGTTGGTGATCCAGAAACCTCTATTTCTCCACCTTTCTACAAATAACCAGGCAACACTGTTTAAGAATACTCATTCTGGGAAAATATGAATTAGATCCCTTGATTGGTGGTAGTCAATCAAATTGTAAATAATCACTTCTAGAAATCAGGAATGTGATTTTGATATAATTTTTACTAAATATAGGGTTTCCTGATTTTGCTAAGTTAGTTTCCTTTTTCGTTGATATTGTAGTTTCCCTTTCTTATTGTAATCTCGTGTATATAAGCCCTGTAATTCTGAACAGAAATAGACAACTTTTCTCTCATTTTACCACAGGGTATCAGAAGTAGACAACGTTTTTTGGCCTTCATACTGCTGTTTCTTTATGCCCTGTTTTTACTCTGTTTTTTGCATCCAAAACAGAGTATTTCGCACAGTTTCTGTTCAGCCAATTCAGTTTTCTTTTTGCTGGCCTTCATTGCCGTGTATCAGCCTTCATAGCCTTTTTTTCTGATTTGCCTTCATTGCAGTTCCCTTTCTTGCCAATCAAATTAGCAATATATTTTTTTTTTATCAACCCATCTCTTTTTCTTTTGAGCCTTCATTGCCAATTGATAAAGAATGTCAGAAACGACTGTTCAATCATCCCAACAACATGAAGAAGAGCAGGTCCAGCGTTCCATCGGGGAATTGCAGAATATTCAACCGGCATACCGACTTAATGGCCGAAATTACTTGAAATGGTCTCAGTTGGTTAAAACTTTTTTGAAAGGAAAAGGGAAAATTAGCCATTTGTTAGGAGCAGGACCGAAGAAGAGTGATGTAGGATTTGATGCGTGGGATGAAGAGGATTCGATGGTGATGTCCTGGCTCTGGAATTCCTTGACGCCGGAAATCAGTGATACATGTATGTTCTTGCCCACTGCGAAGGCGATTTGGGATGCACTCAACTAGACGTACTCCAAGGTTCGTGATGCGGCACAAGTCTACGAGATCAAGACCAGATAGCGGCTACAAAACAGGGGAACAAATCCGTGACTGAATATGCAAATTTCTTGCAAAATCAGTGGCAAGAACTGGATTACTACCGGGTGATTGAATTGAAGCGCAGTGAGTGTGCTGTAATTATCAAAAACTTCATTGAAAAAGATAGAGTTTACGATTTTCTCGCTGGGCTCAACTCTGAATTCGATCAGGTCAGAATTCAGATTCCCGGCAAGGCAGAGGTTCCATCACTTAATGAAGTGATTTCGCTAATCCGGACAGAAAAGAGCAGAAGGGGGATTATTCTTGAGCCACAACCAATTGACAGTTCATCATTTGTAGCTACTGGAGATAATAAGCCGAGCCTCGTCATGGAACAGCCGCACCTTGGGGATCAAGGAAAGAGGGATTTTGCAAAAGGAACAAACCGGGAAAATCTTTGGTGTAATTACTGTAAGAAGCCGCGACACACCAAAGAGAATTGCTGGAAGTTACACGGCAAGCCACCTAGCCGAGAATGGGGAAACAGAGGCACGCAGCAGCAGCAACAACAAGGCCAAGCCCATTTGTCCTCACAGGTGAAACTGGAGCAGCCACAGGAAAATGGAGTATTCAATAGTGATGAGATTGAGAAGCTGAGGAATCTGCTGGGAACTCTCGAGAAGCCATCCTCTTCTGGTGCTTGTTCATTGGCACTCTCAGGTGATTCCTTATTCTCCTTTGGACTAAATGTTTCTGGTAAATTGTTTGAAGATTCATGGATCAGACTCAAGAGCCACAGACCACATGACACATGCCTCAAATTTTTTCCATACTTACACCCCATGTTCCAGCACTAGAAAAATCAGCGTTGCCGATGGCACCACAGCCACGGTAGCGGGTGTAGGAGACATCACTATCACTCCACGTCTTGTCCTTAAAAATGTTCTACATGTCCCAAAATTAACCACCAACCTTGTGTCCAATCAAAAGCTTACTAGAGACTTATATTACCATGTTACGTTTTATCCTTCCTATTGTGACTTTCAGGACCAGGGTTCGGGGAGGGGGATTGGACGTGCTAAAGAAAAGGACGGACTTTACTATCTTGAGACATCACCTACTCCAAGTATGATCAAGAAAAATTTATCCACTTCGTTTCTGTCTTCCAATAAAGATGCCATATGGTTGCATCATTTTCGTCTTGGGCATCCCTCTTTTGCAGTTTTACAAATTATGTTTCCTTCCTTGTTTAAGGGATTAAATATTAGAACCTTTCATTGTGATATTTGTGAGTATGCCAAACACACTCGGGTTGTTTTTCCCATAAGCAATAAAAGAAGTTCTTCTCTTTTCTATTTAATTCACAATGATATATGGGGACCTTCTACAGTCCCGAATGTTTCTGGTTCCCGGTGGTTTGTGTCCTTTATTGATGATTGCACTAGGTCTCCTGGACATTCTTGCTAAAAAACAAATCAGATGTGAGTACCATCCTACCAAATTTTCATATGATGATTCAAAATCAGTTTGGTACCAAAATAAGAAGGTTTAGGTCTGACAATGCAAGGGACTATTTTAATCAAATCTTATCTCCCTACTTTCACAAGGAGGGAATCATTCATGAGTATCCCATCAGGATTTGGACGGGTAGAAGGAAAAAAGGCCTTGTATGGGTTGAAACAGTCACCTCGTGCTTGGTTTGGGAGACTTACTAAGGTAATGACAACTACGGGATATAAGCAGAGTCAAGGGGATCACACTCTCTTCATTAAACACTCGACGGCAGGGGGAGTCACAGTCTTGATAGTCTACGTGGACGACATGATTGTAACTGGAAATGATGAAGAGGAGAAGCAAGCCTTGAAGCAATGTTTGGTCAAAGAATTCGAGATTAAAGACTTGGGGAGGTTGAAATATTTTCTGGGGATTGAGGTTGCTCATTCTAAACGAGGAATCTTCATTTCACAGCAAAAATATGTTACTGATCTTCTCAAGGAAACAGGAATGCTTGGAAGCAAGCCGGTTGCAACGCCTATAGAGCCAAATCATAGACTTGGAGAGGCTATTGGAGAACAGACAGTAGATAAAACGATGTATCAGAGATTAGTTGAAAAGCTTATCTATCTTTCTCATACTCGGTCGGATATTGCATACTCTGTGAGTGTCATCAGCCAATTTATGCACGATCCCAGAGAAGTTCATCTTCAGGCTGCCTACCGTGTACTTCACTACATGAAAGCTAATCCAGGGAAGGGAATAATGTACAAGAGAAATTCCGAGCTAGTTCTTGAAGCCTATACAGATGCGGATTATGCAGGGTCTCCAGTGGATCGAAGGTCAACTTCGGGTTACTTTACTTTTCTTGGAGGAAATTTGGTAACATGGCGAAGCAAAAAGCAAAATGTTGTAGCCATGTTAGTGTAGAAGCAGAGTTTAGAGCAATGGCACAGGCTGTGTGTGAGCTGTTATGGATGAAGATTATACTGGAAGACTTGAAGATTAGATGGAGTGGACCAATGAGACTCTACTGTGACAATAAATCGGCAATCAACATTGCACATAATCCCATGCAAAATGACCGAACTAAACACATTGAGATAGACAGAGATTTTATCAAGGAGAAATTAGAGAGTGGATTAATTTGCAAACCATATGTTCCCACAGGAGGTCAACTGGCAGATGTTCTTACAAAGGGGCTCAATAGTTCGGCGTTTCGGAATCTTATTTCCAAGCTGTGAATGACTGATATCTATTCACCAGCTTGAGGGGGAGTGTGGAAAAATATGAATTAGATCCCTTGATTGGTGGTAGTCGATCAAATTGTAAATAATCACTTTCTAGAAATCAGGAATGTGATTTTGATATAATTGTTACTAAATATAGGGTTTCCTGATTTTGCTAACTTAGTTTCCTTTTTCGTTGATATTGTAGTTTCCCTTTCTTATTGTAATCTCATGTATATAAGCCCTGTAATTGTGAACAGAAATAGACAACTTTTCTCTCATTTTACCACACTCATAACTACCCACAAAATAATGATAATAACAATAACGATAAGTAGAAGTAAATAAAAACCTCAGGTACATAAACACCGCCATTTGTGTTTTGTGCAATGCCTTCAATCAGTAGAGAAGACACCAAGGGAGACAACTCTGACTTGTTATGCGGAGGATCAACTTTTTTTCCACCAGCATAGGCTTCAACTACAGTCATCTATATACCGCAACAAATGTGTCAGTACCGTTTGATAATGTGTGTGCATGCACGGTTAAGCATCATGCCTGTGTGTGTGTGAGAGACAGAGTATGAATGGAGAATATTAAAGTAATTATGAACACTCATCATTTAAAAATCCCTTTCTATCTCTGTTCAGATACCTTTTTCCTAACACCAAAAAAAACATAGAAGCGCACAAGCTCATTTACATTCCATACTTTTTTTCTTTTTCTTTTTTTTTTTTTTTTTTGACAAATGAATTCGTCGGAGCCCTTTATAGGTCCAGGATAGCTCTATTTTAGCCACAGGAAGTAGAAGAGTTGAAAAGAAAATTTGTAACCAAATATACCTGGTTTCGAGTTAAGGTTCCAGTCTTATCACTACAAATAGTTTCTGCAGAACCCATTGTCTCGCAAGCAGAAAGCCTTCGAACCTGCAGTTTTACACCCGTTACACAACAAGAGGACGTACTAAGGCCCCAAAAGGGAAGCCCAACAGACCAACTTAAGATCTGATTAGAAAAACAAAAACATGAGACATACCAGAGCTTTATCTGCCATCATTTTCCTCATTGAATAGGCAAGGCTGCACAAAAAGAGACCCAAAAAAAAAAAGTCAAATTAGTAGCATGGAGATACATTGTAATAAGAAATTCTTGTTCACATGCCCAAAGTTTGTTATAGAAAAGCTACAAGTAAAAGGAATCGTGAAAAATAAAAAGATCCATCTATTACCCATTAGAAATAACCATATAATTAACGAAATACAAGTTCGAAAACAGTGCACTATCACTGTGATAGAACTTTCTAAGATTGGATGGGCGCCATTCATTTTTTGACTAAACACAGTAATACTTTTGGATATGTGTTTTCAAAGAACGAGTGAGATATACAGATGGTCCACAACAGGAAAAAAAAGAAAAAGGGAGCACACACACGCACAAACACTTTGACATAATTTCATATAGACCATGGGATGTGCTTACGTTAAGGTTACAGCTAAAGGAAGCCCTTCAGGCACTGCAACAACAACAATAGTCACCTGCAATATCCAGTTCATAAAGTCAAAAACAATTTATAAAGACCTGCGTGTTTTATATGCATAATTTTACATGCATAAAATAGTATACCGCAACGGTAACGATTTCAATGGCTCCATCTACGGCATCACCAAGTTTAGTCTGGCCTGCAGTGAACTGACGGCTTCCATCTGGATTTTCTGAATGGCCAGTGAAGTATCTGCAGAAGTTCAATGGTAAGTGTCACCTCAATCACTAGCTATTAAAGAGAGAGAGAGCACAAGAAAAGATTTACCTGACCAGAAGTACAACCAAAACAACAAAAGCTACTGTAAGACCAACAATTCCAATAAAAGTTGCAACCCCATTTAAGCGTACCTGTAAAGTTGTGAAAAGGGCAATAATAATAAGCAAATCACAAAAATGTCATGGCCACATTACTAGTAAGAATATTAAAACTGTAGAATATTGGAGAATATTCCTGTTTCCTTGTATTGTTACCGCTGTAAATTAGCTAGTTAGCCTCCTAGATATCTTTGAGAATATGGGCTGTTACTGCACCGATTCTCTTATGATATATTAGTAGTTACCTTTTTCTATTTTAGGGGATTTGGACAGCTGTAGCTTAGCTGTCTTTCTTTGAC
This sequence comes from Ficus hispida, assembly GCA_025413025.1. NCBI lineage: Eukaryota > Viridiplantae > Streptophyta > Magnoliopsida > Rosales > Moraceae > Ficus > Ficus hispida. The sequence continues at coordinate 423,354 of CM046362.1, forward strand.
TTTCAGTAGGGTCTTTATCTATATAATAGGGCTGTACAGTACGTTTTCTAATAAGAGGAATATACAATTCATCTTCTTCTAATTTCCTCATGGTATCAGAGCCTCCTCTGATTACCCAAAAATTTTAGGGCTAGAAACACCATCAGTAAGCATCCCACGCTCTGTACACCGTCCATCCAAGTCCTCACACTCAAATGGTGAAGTTCGAAATGGCCACAGAAAGACACAGCTCCTCCTCCATAACATCTGATGTCACCTCTCATCAAAATTCCACTATCTCCAACTCCAGTGGAATGTCAGATGGCAGTCAACTCCTCATTACAGGTCATAAACTCAATGGAAACAATTATCTCCAATGGTCTCAATATGTGATGATGTTCATATGTGGCAGAGGAAAGGATGATTATTTATCTGGAGTAGCAGCACCACCAAAGGCAGATGACCCGAAATTCAGAAGCTGGAAATCAGAAAACAGTATGGTTATGTCGTGGTTAATTAATTCCATGACCAACGAGATAGGAGAAAATTTTCTTCTGTATGGGACAGCAAGGGAAATCTGGGAAGCAGTGAGGGAGACTTATTCAAATAAGGAAAATACCTCAGAGCTGTTCGAAATCGAAAGTATCCTACATGATTTGCGGCAAGGAGATATGACGGTAACCCAATATTTCAATACACTAACACGTTTTGGGCAGCAAGTTGATATGTGTGAAGAACATTCATGGAAGTGCCCTGAAGATGGAGTCAAGTATACGCAGATTGTCGAAAAGAAAAGGGTATACAAATTTCTATTCGGGCTCAACAAAAACCTTGATGAAGTTCGAGGAAGAATTCAGGGGATGAGGCCACAACTTAGCCTTCGAGATGCTTTTTCAGAAGTTCGGAGAGAAGAAAGCAGGAAAAAGGTGATGTTGGGGACTCAAGCCATCACACCTCAATTGGAGAATTCTGCCCTAGCTGCTCGTACTGACACTCGGCAGAAGAAGGAACGTCCATATTGTGAACACTGCCGCAAGCCTGGTCACACCAAGGAAACCTGCTGGAAGATCCACGGCAAACCAGCAGATTGGAAGCCATCACGGCCCCAAAACCGAGGCAATACTGCAGTAAGAGAAGAAGATTCTGTATCTGCCGAATCTAACCTCTTTAGCAAGGAGCAGCTGGAGGTGTTGAAGCAATTAATCCAGCAATCATAGGCAGCCAATTCTACTCAGACCATTGGGACCGGATCTTTAGCGCATAAAGGTAATTCTATTAGTGCCTTAAGTGTTAGAAAAGATAAATTGAATTCATGGATTGTAGATTCAGGAGCTTCAGACCACATGACTGGAGATAGAGAGACTTTAAAAAATTTCAGCCCCTGTCATGAGAACATTACAATCAGCATAGCAGATGGATCACTCTCCAAAGTGATTGGGACCGGTTCAGTAAAAATCTCAAAAGACATAACACTCAACTCTGTTCTTTTGGTGCCTCAATTAAACTGCAATTTATTATCAGTTAGTAGACTCACTCGGGATCACAACTGTGTCACTAAATTCTCTCCAAATTCTTGTGAATTTCAGGTCTTGGATTCGGGGAAGATGATTGGCAATGCTAAAGAATGCTCAGGGCTCTATCTACTTGAGGCGAATGATTCTTCGAAAGGGGAAGGTCATAATACCAATTGTTTAGTGTCTGTAAGTCAAAAACCGGTTTCTGTTTTCCCAAAAGAGGACAGTGTTATTATGCTATGGCACTATAGGTTAGGACATCCAAATTTTATGTATCTCAAGAAACTTTTTCCATCCTTTTTCAATAATAAAAATCCGAATGACTTTCAATGTGAAATTTGTCAATTTGCAAAACATGTTCGAAACCCTTATCCTAATCTATCCTACAAAGAATCACAACCTTTTTCATTAATCCATAGTGATGTGTGGGGACCGTCTAGGATCAAGAATATCACTGGATCTCGCTGGTTCATAACATCCATAGATGATCATACTAGACTTACATGGGTTTTCCTAATGAAAGAAAAATCAGACGCAGGTCCGATATTTCAAAAATTCAATACCATGGTTCAAACTCAATTTCAAACCAAAATACAAATTTTGAAGACGGACAATGCCAAGGAATATTTTACCTCAATTCTTAGTGATTACCTAATAAGTCAAGGAATTGTTCATCTAAGTTCTTGTGTTGACACACCTCAACAAAACGGTGTAGCCGAAAGAAAAAACAGACATCTCCTAGAAGTAGCCCGTTCTCTCATGTTCTCTATACATGTACCAAAACAATATTGGGGGGAAGCCATACTCACCGCAACCTATCTCATAAATAGAATGCCTTCTCGAATCCTAAAATTCCAAACCCCATGTCAAATCCTACTTAAAACACACCCAACCACACATCTCATATCCTCCATTCCTCTCAAATTGTTCGGCTGCTCTGCTTTTGTCCATGTCCATAGCCAACACCGGGGTAAACTTGATCCTAGAGCCATTAAGTGCATTTTCTTAGGGTATTCTTCCAATCAAAAGGGGCATGAGTGTTATTCTCCAGCTACAAGAAAATTCTATAACTCCATGGATGTTACATTTTTCGAACACCAGCCATATTACCCCAAGTCTGACATTCAGGGGGAGAATAGTTTCACACAAGAATATCATCTTTGGGATGAGATCAATGACCTAGACACCCCTCACACTTCATCAGATCCTGTCAACACCCAGATAGAAACTGTCTCTACTCACCAAAATGAACCCATGGTCCCATATCTTGATCCACGTGCAGAAATACCCAAACCACCCGAACTTACAAACACTTCCTCTTCTCTAGCTGATGATCAACTAAACCAAAATCCAAGTCTCCCTAGTCTCCGTTCCCAGGACACTACTCAATCAAAAGACCTTATCACCTACTCTAGGAGGAACAGGAACCAAAAGGAGATAGAGCACCAAGTACCTCTTGAGCAGACCCAAGAATTGGAACCGGACTAGAGATCAAAAGATCCACAAGGTAACTCTACTCCCAAATCTTCCAAAGATAGTGATCTTCCTATTGCAGTAAGAAAAGGTGTTAGAGAATGCACAAAGCATCCAATCTATAACTTTGTGTCACATCATGGGTTGTCTAATAAGTACAGGGCTTTTGTGGCAAGTCTGGATCAAACACAGGTTCCTAAATCCATACATGAAGCTCTCACGATACCGAAATGGAAGGCTACTGTTGAAGAAGAGATCCGAGCATTAGAGAAGAATGGAACATGAAAGATCACCGAGCTACCCCCGGGAAAGCGTCCTGTAGGCTGCAAATGGGTTTTCACAATCAAATACAAAGAAGATGGAAGCATTGATCGATTCAAGGCCCACTCGTTGCAAAAGGATTCACACAATCCTACGGAATCGATTACGAAGAGACTTTTGCTCCTGTGGCCAAATTGAACACAGTTCAAGTTCTCTTATCTCTGGCTGCAAATCTAGATTTGGCCACTTCATCAATTGGATGTCAAGAACGCTTTTCTCAACGGAGACCTAGCAGAAGAAGTTTACATGAACATTCCTCCTAGATTCGAGTCGAGAGGCACAATCACAAAGTCTGTAGGCTGAAACGATCACTATATAGACTCAAACAATCCCCAAGAGCCTGGTTTGATAGATTCACTAGAGTTATCAAGCAATATGGTTATCTGCAATGTCAGGCAGATCACACCCTCTTTGTCAAATGTTCATCTCAAGGGAGAATTGCCATCCTTATTGTATATGTGGATGACATAATTCTAACAGGAGATCATATGCAGGAGATAAGCACACTCAAGAGCCTACTAGCCAAGGAATTTAAAATTAAAGATTTGGGAAGCCTCAGGTACTTTCTTGGAATGGAAATAGCTCGGACAAAAGCTGGAATCTCAATCTCTCAACGAAAATATATCCTAGATCTTCTAAAAGAAACTGGAATGCTCGGATGCAAGCCAGCAGACACTCCCATGGACTCAACAATCAAGCTAGGGACCAAAGCAGATTGTGCTCCAGTTGATAAAGGCAGATATCAGAGGCTCGTTGGCAAGCTTATATACTTATCCCACACAAGACCCGACATTGGCTACTCGGTTAGTATGGTGAGTCAATTCATGAACAATCCAAATGAAGAGCATATGGAGGCAGTCTATAGGATCCTGAGGTATTTGAAGTTAACACCAGGAAAGGGCTTGTATTTTAGGAAGTCAACAGACAAAAGCATTAAGATTTACAATGATGCTGATTGGGTTGGATCAGTAGTAGATCGAAGATCAACTTCCGGCTACTGCACATACGTATGGGGAAACTTAGTGACATGGCGTAGTAAGAAACAGTATGTTGTGTCAAGAAGCAGTGCAAAAGCCGAATTTAGAGCAATGGCGCATGGTATATGTGAAGGGATGTGGCTACGAAGACTCTAAAGGAATTAAGGATCGTTGTTGAAGAACCTATGACAATGCTCTGCGACAATCAATCAGCTATCAATATTGCAAAGAACCCAGTTCATCATGATAGAACAAAGCACGTGGAGATTGATCGCCACTTCATAAAGGAGAAGATAGAAGAGGGAATAATCAAGTTATTTCATCTGCCGACTACTCTTCAGATAGCTGACATTCTCACTAAGGCTCTACCAAGGAAAAACTTTGAAGATTTAAACTCCAAGCTAGGCTTAATTAACATCTATAGCCCAGCTTGAGGGGGAGTGTAGAATATTGGAGAATATTCTTGTTTCCTTGTATTGTTACCGCTGTAAATTAGCTAATTAGCCTCCTAGATATCTTTGAGAATATGGGCTGTTACTGCACCGATTCTCTTATGATATATTAGTAGTTACCTTTTTCTATTTTAGGGGATTTGAACAGCTGTAGCTTAGCTGTCTTTCTTTGACTTTCAGTAGGGTCTTTATCTATATAATAGGGCTGTACAGTACGTTTTCTAATAAGAGGAATATACAATTCATCTTCTTCTAATTTCCTCAAAAACAATTAAAAAAAACAAAAAACTAAATCTTACCTGCAAAGGTGTTTCTTCACCAGTGTCTTCTGAAATACTAGCCATGAGCAATCCCCATTCAGTATTAATACCAACACTTGTCACCTGAGAAAACAAATACAAATTAAATCATATTGAAAAACAAAAAACAAAAACCTGGATATAAATACACTAATCATATTTACAATGTGCCAAAGCCGCTGAAACTAAGCCCAGAAAAATCTGAGAGAAGCACACATGCCTAAAGACACATAATTTATGGATAACTTCTGCTGGTACCGATTTGGCCAAAGAACAAGCCTATGGATAACTAAGCATAAATCATGATCATCAATAAATAGAAAAGAAAATGATGATAGCAAACCAGTGGCATCATTCCAAGGATGAGGCCACTTAATATACCATGCACTATGGAAAATTCTACTTTTGAAAGGATACTACTCCATTGGAACAAATTTAAAGCAACTGAAGTAAAATAAATAAATAACAATCTAGTATTTGCACAGATTGAAACCATGGGAATCTAACACGTACGATTTGGGTAAAAGATAACTGTAAAAGTCTTAGAATAGTATGCTAGGTAGAATTTCATGCATGGGAAAATTTGGTATGCCAATATAATAGCAACTTTGCCTTTTTGCAAAAGTGTTAAGACATTTCAAATGTAGCAATTCGCTCCCCTTCTACCTTCAAAGATTTTTTTTTTTTTTTTTTTTTTTGGGGGGGGGGGGGGGGGGGCGGCTAAAGGAGCAGTTGGTGTCTACATAACCACCAAAACTGTTAACCATATCACCGAATATAATACATTACATGAACAACCTAAAAAAAATCCCCAAACCCAAATGGCATACTAGTATCCACATGTCAAAATTTAAATACTTTTTAGTAAAGACAACAATAGGAAGGTGCGGGTACGCAAAAGCAATCAAAAAATAAAATATGATCACTACGAAAAGAATATATGATGCTTCCTAGAAGTAAAAAGTAAATAAATGGAGCAAAAGATAAAGAAGCTCACCAGCATTGTACCACTACCATCTGCTACTTTACACCCAGACATCAGAAATGGTTCTTTAGAGTCCTTACGAACCTGGGAAAAAATAAACATATGTACATATATATATATATATACACGTATGTATTTATGAGATTCAAAAAGGAAAATGGTTGGAAAATCCATGCACTGAAAAACAATCAGAGGCTCACAATTTTGCTTTCTCCGGTCATGCTGGATTCATCTATTGCAAGGGAGTGGCCAGAGATCAGAATACCATCAGCAGGAACCTAACATAGAAAAAAAAAAAGCACAGAACTTATAATGCATTTGAAACAAAATTAAAAAAGAAATATACTAAAATAAAAGGATATGAAATGGTCAACGTACTTGGTTACCAATGTTAAGGGGTACAACATCACCAACCACAATATCATAAATTGACACTTCAATTCTTCGACCACCTCTAATGACCTGTAACCATGTACCTTTTAGAAATACTAAGAAACTGGCGCATCTTTTTTTTCTTTTTTCTATCAACTATAGTTGCACAAAGCAAGCCCACCTGCAAATGTATGTTTCTCTTCTCTTCATTTAAATTTTGGAACTGAAGAGATTGTCTGTAATCACTAATAGCTGTATAGAAAAGTTTAAAAAATAATAATAAATAAGATTAAAAAAGAATTAATGGTTTCTACTAAAGCATTAAAATGAAATAAACGGTCGAAATGCTATCAAATGATAATGTTATCATGTGTAAAAATATGAAGTTCGATCCCCAAAACTGTACACCTCTATAAAATCAAATCAACAACAACATGTTAAGGACCTTGAGGCTCAATAATTATAAAAAATAAAAATAAAAACAACTGAATTAAAAGGATCACAGGCCAAAAGAATGTTAAAATAAAATTAAATCAAATTAATAATAAAATAAAATTTGTTGCTTAGCCTGCCTGGTCCTTCAACAGAATTAAAGATTCAAAATATTATAAACCATGTAAAGCTAAGTTTCATGTGAGACTGATGCCTAACCTCGCGAAAACATGAAGTACACTTGTGTATGATTAACTCAAGTTACCGAACCAGCAAAAATCAAGAATATAAATACGAAAAGAGGCAACCATGGTTCACGAATGTAAGCGAACATAGTTTACTCCAAAGAGACAGTGTTTTAATACCTGTAACAACAATAACAAGAATAACTGCAAAAGCAATGCTTCCCCCATCATGCCATCCTTCATCTATACCCTATGACGAAAAAATAAGTGTAAAGAGCGCAACCTCAAAAAATGCACTAGGATTTAAAACAGAAAGAAATAAAACAAAGGTAAAAATTATATTAATCTAATATTCAATTATGAGGGGAAAAAAAAAATACGGCAAAGATGCTGATAAGCATGCCTCAAAGACACAAAAAGCAAAAGCTCTCCCCTTTCATTTTATATGCCTAAAAAATATTTTCAAGTGGAGGAATTTTATCCTCACTTTTTGGTCAATGAATTTCGTCTTTTTTTTTTAAGCATTAAAATATAAAGATAAGAACACGCACGCACACACGACAATCTCAAAAAAAGGGAGGCAGTGCACAGCTCACCTCAGTCTTTATACCCAGAGCCAGGGAAGCCACTGCAGCTATCATTAATATGATTAAAGTAAGGTCTTGCCAAGCTTCCCAAAGAAACATCTACGAGAGAAAAATGAGCACAGAAATTAACTAAGAAGACACCCTCTTTGAGCAAGAGCTGAAGAAAATGTCATCTTTCTTGCTCTTCTTCTTATTTATTTATTTTTTTTTTTTTTAAATAAGAAAAACCATCCTTTTCATTGATAAAATAATCAATTACAAGGATAAAAGAGGATAAGACGTCCTCAAAGAAAAGAAAAAACAAGGTATTTACCAAGAAAAGATAAAACGTACATCATCAAACCCAGCCTATCATCCTCTAACAACCTATAACATCTTTTCTTGCTCTTCTAACTATGTAGTTTTATTTCATACTAAGATTTACCCAAAAACTTCTCCCTTTTTTTCGTGGATAGGTGTTTGAACCGAATGCATTTCTTCTCTTGAGTAAGTCTTCATCGTCTTCATGGATTCCCTTCTCTAAACTAGTTTCAAGTAAATCGGCGATACCTTTAACCTGATTTAGAAAACAGCAAAAGAAAAATGTTGGACGACACAGCCTAAGCAAAAAAAAAAACAAACAAACAAACAAACCTTAAAAGAACAAAAATTTACTCTAGCTTGCACTTACCCCTCCATATTGTTGTAGAGTGGAAAGATTATGATCCCTTGTCATTGAAGCAAGTTGATCTTGTCCAATCGCATAATCCCCACTGGTAGTTGAAGGTGGTTGTGCAGTGCCTATAAGTTGAAAACACTAACTCAATTCAAACGATGCGCATCTAAGAAAGCATTTCTTGACAACAATTAAACTTAAGAGGAAGGAAAAACCAAATCAAAACCTGTCACAGCAATCTAATGGGAAATTAAACTATTAACGTAAATTGCCTTGTCCAAAAAGCTTGAAAAAGCATGTCTATAGTAAATAGAAGATCAATAACTCTGTAACCACTCAAGAAAATGGTTTTTCCACATACGTTAATGCATATTGGAACGGAAACCTGATCATGAAAGCAGTCAAAACAAAATGTTTATGTAAAACTGAAAAATAAGCAAAAGAAAAACCGCCTCAATACAGTTTTGTGCAACCTTTAGAGCAAAGAAAGCATAATCACATGGATAAGCATTAAATAGTGAAATAGTAACTTGATAAGAAGTTTATGTAAAACCAAGGACCAATAGCAATAAAGAAGAAGGAAGTACCATACCATTAATTTGTTCTCCAGCTTCTTTAAAACGGTATGCAGCCTAATACAAAATAAAAAACAAAAACAAAAATAAAATAAAAAATAAATCATAACATAAACAGATAACAAAAGAGGCAACTTTAAGAAGACATTGCTTGAAAATTGATTACCCGTATAACTTGTGCATGAGCTCTGATCTTCCTCAATATTTGCCTCTTTTCTTCTTCTTTCTTCAAGTCTAATGTGTATCGAAATCGACGAGAGGCATTTAACACAAGCGCCGCTTGCTGCAAACAAAAACTGTTTCAGCCAGAAAACGGAAGAGCGAAACAGAAACAACAATGTGCAAAACACACAAAAAAATAATTTAAATTTTACTTCCACTCCAAAAGTGCATAAATTTGCTGCCACTTCCATTGTTGAATTCTATACCATTTGCTCCTACAACCGGTACCATACACTCCTGTGAGTTTTTGGAATTTTCTGATCTCTTATTCACTGCTTTACACCGGTATATATACACAAAGAATCATACAAGGACCTCTATAAACTAGGAAACTAAATCCTATAAAAGAGGAAACAAATATAAACAGAAACTACAAGAATTCCTAATAATCAGCCATACACATACATACAATACAGCTAATATACACCTAACTTTCCTTATATAATTCTACACTCCCCCTCAAGCTGGGCTGTATAAGCTTATCATGCCTAGCTTGGAACACAAGTCATGAAAGTTAGGACGATGAAGAGCTTTGGTGAGAATATCTGCAGTTTGACGCTGAGTCGGGACATGATGAAGCACAATGACCTCCTTTTCAACCTTCTCACTGATAAAATGTCTATCAATTTCAACATGTTTAGTCCTATCATGATGAACAGGATTCTTGGCAATGGCTATGGCTGACTGACTATCACTCTTCATGTTGATAGGACCGTTATTCTGCACCCTTAGTTCTTCTAGTAATCGTTTTAACCACATTCCCTCACATATTCCATGGGCGAGAGATCGAAATTCGGCTTCTGCACTACTACGAGCCACAACAGATTGCTTCTTGCTTCGCCAAGTTACCAGGTTTCCCCAAACAAATGAGCAATATCCAGACGTAGATCTCCTGTCAGTTACTGATCCAGCCCAATCAGCATCTGTAAATACATCAATGGATCGAGCTGTAGTTTTCCCAAAGAATAATCCCTTTCCAGGATCATTTTTGAGATAACGAAGGATTCTGAAAACTGCTTCCAAGTGTTCTTCTCCCGGATTATTCATGAATTGACTGACTGTGCTAACAGAAAACCCAATATCTGGTCGAGTGTGAGCTAAATATATGAGTTTTCCCACAAGGCGTTGATACATACCTCTATCCACCGTCGAGCTGCCTGTCCGAACTCCCAACTTAACATTGGGATCCATAGGAGTGTTGACTGGTTTGCATCCTGCCATACCCGTCTCATTGAGAAGATCTAACACATACTTCCGCTGCGATACTGAGATTCCGTTGCTCGATCTAGCAACTTCCATTCCCAGAAAATACTTCAAATGGCCTAAATCCTTAATCTCGAATTCCCGTGACAATAGCTGCTTTACTCGAACCATTTCCTCCTCATAATTCCCTGTGAGAACAATGTCATCCACATATACTATAAGAGCAGTTATTTTGTCACCTGGAAAATGTTTGACAAATAGCGTATGATCAGCCTGGCATTGAGAATAGCCATTGTTCTTAAGAACGCCCGTGAATCTATCAAACCATGCCCGAGGAGACTGCTTTAGGCCATATAAGGATTTCTTTAGTTTACAGACTTTGTCGCTCGTAGTGTTGTCTTCAAAACCTGGCGGTATATCCATGTAAACTTCTTCCTTGAGATTTCCATTTAGAAAGGCATTCTTTACATCCAGTTGGAAGAGAGGCCAATCCATGTTGACTGCAATTGATAGGAGAACTCTGATAGTGTTTAACTTGGCTACTGGGGCAAATGTCTCCTGATAATCAATCCCCTGAGACTGAGTATACCCTTTAGCAACTAACCGAGCTTTGAGTCTCTCTACATCTCCATCTGCCTTGTATTTCACAGAGAAAATCCACTTACAGCCAACAGTCTTCTTTCCTGGAGGGAGAGATGTGATGCTCCATGTCCCATTTTTCTCAAGTGCCCTGATTTCATCCAAAGCCGCAGTCTTCCATTCTGGTATCTGGAGAGCTTCCTGGATCGATGAGGGAATGTGAACTTGATCAATCTTTGAAACAAATGCTTTGAACTTAGGGGATAACCTGGCATATGACACATGTTTTTGAATAGGATGCTGAGTGCAAGATCTGACTCCCTTCCTTATTGCTATAGGAACATCCAAATCTGCAATATTATCAGGAGAGGAAGAAGGAGAAAGTACAGGAACATATATTTCCTTACCTCCTGAGTTTTCTTTGGAGTTTGCAAACGGGACAGATAACTGGTCATGCTGAGCTTGTTCAAGCCGTACCTGTGGCTGGGATGGAGCACGGTTTCTCCTAACATAAACCTGCATATCTTTGCATGTTTGGTTTTGTTCGGAGGGGTTTAAAGTAGGTGGCTCAGCTGAGGTACGAGGAGAAACAGGCGGCAGAGGTTCAAGGTTTGGTAACTCTGGTTCAAGGTTTGGTGACTCAAGGATTGGAGGAATGGAAGGTTCAGCTCCTAGAAGGCACATCATATCCCAATTCGGAGATTCTTGGCTATTCTCCCCCTGAATAGTAGAATTGGGATAAAATGGTTGGTCCTCAAAGAAGGTGACATCCATGGAATGGAAAAACTTTTTGGTGCGAGGACAATAACATTTATACCCCTTTTTGGCTGGAGAATACCCGAGAAAAATGCATTTAGTGGCCCGTGGATCTAACTTACCTCGATGTGGAGAGTGAATATGAACAAAGGCGACACTACCAAAGATTTTCAGAGGAATATTAGTGAGGAGATGGGAGGACTTAGGAAAGGCTCCAAGGAAAGATTGACAGGGTGTCTGGAATTGCAAAACTCGAGAAGGCATCCTATTTATAAGATAAGTGGCAGTAAGAATAGCTTCACCCCAAAACTGTTTCGGAACGTTGGAAGTAAACAGTAAAGAGCGAGCAATCTCAAGGAGATGGCGATTTTTTCTTTCAGCAATTCCATTTTGCTGTGGAGTATCAACACATGAACTTTGATGGATAATACCATGATTTTGAAAGTAGGAACTGAGGATGGTATTAAAGAAGTCTCGAGCGTTGTCGGATCTAAATATCTGAAGATTGGTGTGGAATTGGTTTTTAATCATGGCATGGAAGTTTTTGAAGATTTGAGAGGTTTCAGATTTATCTTTCATAAGATAAACCCAACTTAGACGGGTGTGATCATCAACAAATAAAAGGAACCATCTAGCCCCGGTGATATTTGGAATACGTGAGGGACCCCATATATCACTATGGATAAGAGAGAAAGGATGAGAAGGTGTATATGGACGAGATGGATAGGGAGCACGAGTGTGTTTTGATAATTGACATATATCACAATGAAAATCTTGTGCACTTTTATTACTGAATTGAAGGGGAAACAGTTTTCTTTGGTACATGAAATTTGGATGACCAAGACGGTAGTGCCATTTCATAACTTCACTCTCTTTATTAGATAAGCTAGATAATAAAGACACACTATTACATGGACGCCTAGGATTGGAACTAGGTTTGGAGGCAGATGGATGTGGGAGCAGGTACAAGCCTTCACAAACTTTAGCATTGCCAATCGTCTTCCCCGATTCCAAATCCTGAAAAACACAAGTAGTAGCAGAAAATTTAGTTGTGCACTTTAATCCTTCTGTAAGTTTACTCACAGATAATAAATTGCAGTCAAGATTAGGCACAAATAAAACTGAGTGAAGGACAAGAGTAGGAGACAGATAGACGGTGCCAAAACCAGCAACACGCGAACAAGAACCATCAGCAACTCGAACTTGTATTGATTTTTGACACGGCTCAAATGAAGAAAGAAGGTCTTTGTTGCCAGTCATGTGGTCGGATGCCCCGGAGTCAACAATCCAAGTATTGGAGAAGGTTTTGAATGCACCAAAGGTCAAGAATAGTTTACCTCGAAAGACTGTATTCCCTGTTCCAACAGTGGTATTGCCAGATTGAACTGTAGTGGCTTGGGCAAAGAGTTTCTGAAGAACATCAAGTTGATCCTGAGTAAAAGGAGCCGAAGTCACACTAGTGTCAGCAGCAGCAGTGTTTCCACGAGATTCCCGTTCAGTTTGTCGTCGATTTGGCTTCCAATCCGCTGGTTTACCATGAATTTTCCAGCAAGTGTCCTTGACATGTCCAAGTTTCTGGCAGTGGTCACACCAAGGCCGGTTTTTCTTAGCCCGATTGTCATTCGGGTTTTGAGGAGGACCCCGAGAATTATAGGCCTGAGCAGGAGTGCCTTCGTCTTGGGATTGGTAGTGGGAAACAAGGGCTGATCCGTCTATGATTGGGAGAGAGTTAGACTGGCCGAGCATCACTTTCCTTCGGCTTTCTTCCCTACGCACTTCGGAGAATACTTCACGTAGACTTGGGAGAGGTTTTGTAGCCAAAATCCTGCCTCTAACCTCATCAAGGGATTTATCTAATCCCATGAGAAACTTAAAGATCCGTTTAGTCTCCACGATTTTCCGAAACCGGGCAGCATCATCGGGGCACTTCCACTCATGGGACTCAAAGAGGTCGATTTGCTGCCATAGCCGAGTGAGGTTAGAGAAATAGGTGGTGACCGGTCCTTCCCCTTGTCTCAATTCCTGTAGTCGAGTCTCCACATGGAAGAGTTCAGAGGTGTTTTCGCTGCTAGAGAACGTCTCACGTGCAGCCTCCCAGATTTCTTTGGCAGTCGTGTATAGAAGGAAGTTCTCTCCTATTTCCGTGGTCATGGAGTTGATAAGCCAGGACATCACCATATTATTTTCGGACCTCCAAGTCCTATATTGTGGATCGGTTTTTTCTGGGGTTTGAATGGTGCCGGTGAGGTAATCATCTCGACCTTTGCCACTGATGAACATCATGGCGGATTGAGACCATTGAAGGTAATTGTGGCCATTCAGTCGGTGGTTTGTAACTAAGAGGCTGTTTTCGGTGTGGGTAGGAGGCATAACCGGTGTGGTGGAGGGTCCAGAGAAGGATGAAGTGGCTGAAGGTGAGGACTGGGCGGATTCAGTCATGATGAGAAAAAGATGTGGCCGAGAGTATAGCTAACAGTTTGGCGATGGCAAGGCTAGGTCTTCTTGGAGTCGGCAGATTGGTTAGCTAGGGTTGTCTCTGATACCATGTGAGTTTTTGGAATTTTCTGATCTCTTATTCACTGCTTTACACCGGTATATATACACAAAGAATCATACAAGGACCTCTATAAACTAGGAAACTAAATCCTATAAAAGAGGAAACAAATATAAACAGAAACTACAAGAATTCCTAATAATCAGCCATACACATACATACAATACAGCTAATATACACCTAACTTTCCTTATATAATTCTACAACTCCTACACTACCACATCTGGAAGTCAAGGATTTCATGCATGTAAAATAGGTGTCCTAGTGTCATTTTTAAGGTTATTAGAGGAGAGGTCAGAGAAAAACAGAGTTTGAGAAGCATGCGATTTTTCTCTTGTAATTAGGCCCTTCTTCAGGAAATCACCCACTTATTCCTGATTCAACCTTCTTGTATCTTTGGGCATCTGAACTCTTGATTTAGTAGGGATGCTTTTTTTCATCCAAACCTTTGCGATAAGGTAGCCGAAGTGCTTCATACTCTAATTTAGTGGATTCTTTTTTTTTTTTTTGTCAGAGAAAACTTTTATTGATATATAAATCAATTACAAGGGAAAGCGGATAAGGTATCCTCACAAATTAGGACAGAAACAAAACCAAAGCAACAAATATAAACTAAACAGCGCTAACCACAACAAAAGCAAACTACAACAGATCGTAACTATCCCATTCTAGTTAATTTCCTATCACATCCTTCCAATTTAGCACAATCAGAGAAAAACGAACATTCTTGAAAGCCTTATGTTTCATTTGACATTTCAATTCAACTCCAACTAAACTGTACTTTTTCATCTCAGTTCTTGTCTTTTTCTAAAAAGTCAATAAAAATTATAACTAGTTTTTAAAAAGTTAACAAACTCCAATTAAAAATTTTATCTCCAACCGGTGAACCAAACGCAAGCTTATCCATCGATGCCCATAACGAAGCTGAAAATTTTGCTTTTTCAAATATATCATCCACCCCCATTTCTTTTTCATCAAAAATTCTTGAATTCCTTTCTGTCAATATGTTCCCCATTTCTTTTTCCTTTCTGATTTAGTAGAATCTGATGGCAATTAACATGCTTACTGCACATTGCCACTGTCATTCCCAGCAACTAGTCGTCAGATTCTCTCCTCTCCTTCCAGGGTGGTAGAAGTGAGACAGCTTCTCCGCCCCTTATCTCATTTCCCATGTCACCCTGTCTTGTTGTAGCAGAAGATGATTCCAGCTTCTGGTCAAGGGCCTCTGGAAACGCTACGGATGGATGATGCCTGGAACCCGGAACTTGGAGGGAAGCTGTGACGCCAAAGGATACTAAGCGAGATGGTGCTGCTTCGAGTCTACCAAAATCCGTAACCACTATAAATCTTACATGTTCTTGTTTGCTCATTTCTTCTGCTATTTTATTCCACTCCAAAGTACAGATTTAGGGCGTCTAACTCTCAACAACATTTACTCCAATATCCATTTAATTTCATACTTTTTCTATTCTGGTAAAAATTTTCTTTTCTTATCCTAACAAAGAATCATTTATAAACATTACACATCACGACTTTCTTCGTAGCAAGATTTACAACAGAATAATCAATACTTATAAATGAACTCCAGATTACAAGTATCAGAATCTAAAGCCTAACATAAACTGAACAAATTGGATACTCCTTTACTCCGATAGTGCATAATCAGACCATAGCTCAAATATATATATATATATATATATATATATATGTATTATACATATACATATATATATGTGTACATATATATATATAGAGAGAGAGAGAGAGAGAGAATAAATGGAAGGAAAGACTAACCCTCCACCGCCGGAGACGCTCGATGGAAGCATATTTAGTGTTCGGAATATCGAAAGGATTAGACGAAACGTCGTCGTCATCGTCGAAGTCGCCGGAGGAGCTGCTAGCTCGGGCTTCTAGATCGTTCTTTCGCCGGTACGGCGAGTCCTTAAAGGTCGTCATGGGTCAAAAATCTGTCGCAGGAGAGATGGCACCGTCGGCTACTTCCTTGTCGCTCCACCCTCTCCCTCACTCCTCATCCAATCAAAAACAACACGATCAACCGGAACAACAATTTGACTCCGCACACAGTAAAATAGATGATAATTTCAACTCGGAAATTCTGAATTTTCTCGCAATCCAAACAGAGCTTTTAGGGTTCGTTAAATAGGAGCTACAATGAAAATCAGACATTATATAGATGATGAGTGTCTGTTCGTTAATCGTGATCAAATTTAAATATTAATTATGACATTATGACCTCATTAACAAAAACGGTAATTTCTTAATTACTCTGAAATTTTAGGGGATTCCTTAAGCATTTTTTAAGTGTTCGGTCCTTTTTTTTTTTTTTTTTTGGTAGAGTTATTTTTAAGTGGGAAGTCTGTAATGAAGTAATTACCCAGTCAATGGGGTAAAAATTTTTAGACCTTTGGATTTAATTTCAACGGTTTAGATGTTGTGTATCCAACCACATGTAATTATTACAAACCCTTGTGAACAAAAAAACAGAAAAAGCTTCCGGTCTTCTTCCACTTCACCGCCCGGCGAATGAGCAGAGCAGGTCGAGCCAGTCGAGCCAGTCTGGGGGTCGGGGGGCCAGGGTCGTGCGGATCTGGCTCGCGGGGTCGCCGCCGGGATCTGGGACGGTACCGTCGAGGTGGTTTGTTTGGGGGGGGGGGGGTGGGACGGTACGTCGGTTGAGGGGCCGAGGGCTAGCGTCGGGGGGGTCAGAGTCATGCCGAACTGGCTCGCGGGGGGTCGCTTGGTGGTGGTCGCCGTCGGCGGGGCGGGGGGGGGGGGGGGGGGGGGTGGGGTGGGGACTGAGAAGTTTTGCTGGGAGAAGAGAGGTTTTTTTTTGTTTTTTTTTTTTTAAGTATAATCATGTGTTGATATGGTATATCCTAATTTAGTATATCATAATAATCTATCCGATCTCGGTCGTTCGATCTTCGGATGGGATAAAAGCCTTTATCTCACTGTAAAATCCACTTTTTCAAATTTATAGTTTTGAGAGTTTTTCTAAGGCTATTGTAATTTTAACACAACATAACATCCATAGAAGAGTTATAATAATAAGAGGATTGTGGTTTGGATTTTGTGGTGTTTTAGGTCTTTTTAGATCATGCAGTATATTCGAATGTTTATTTAAGCAGAATATTTTGTGTTTACGTATAAAATTTAAATTATGTAGATAATTTTTATTTTAAATTTAAATTTAATTATTGTAAAATAATAAACATTCAATTGATTGCTCTCGAAACTAAAGCCAAATAAGCGGCTAGTGCATCAATTTATAAGTCGTTTGAAGTTTTTTTTTTTTTTTGAAAGGGCATTTTAGTTTCCTTTATGTAGGAGAAACGAGTAATAACTCTTCTTGATTTGCTTATTTCTTGGGAAAAAATCTCCCGAGTGGAAATTCCCCAAGGCTACAGCAAAAAGAGCCCAAATGAAAAGAACCTCAAAAGAAAAAAAAAAAAAAAGAACAAAACAAAACAAAACTTAACTAATTTCAACTATTATGTAAAATCACATTTACATCCAAAAATTAAACAAAAATTTCATTTCAATTAATATACTAATTATAAGTTTTAGCATTTAGATTAGAAAGTACTCTCTAACAAAGTGCTATTTTCTATATCAAATTTTCTGTATAATAAACTACATAATATTTCCATTTCCTATTAATTGGATGTCTTGACTTTTTTATCTGGTCATTAAAATATGTTAGTTTGTAAATTATTTAAATACTAGAAGTTTACTTTTTACTAATTTCAAAGCTTAGTATTGATGGCAACAAATAAAAATAACATTACATATTAAAGAAGATAGTTAAATTTTGTTATAACATTGACATAAACTTATACAGCAGAGATGGTCTTTGATATCTATAAATTTTCACACCAGGGCACAAATATTGTTTAACAGAACCAGTGAAACTGCACAAGGTTAAATTAGTCAGGCAAAAAAAAAAAATCCTGTAAAGTCGTCATCCATGTTAGGATATGAGGTATAAGAAAAAATTACCAAAACAGCACGCACTGTTGCAAGTTTGTCTACTAATTGCAAAACAGAGGTATTTCCAATTCCACGTAATAAATGCACCGTCGTGAGAGCCAGAACTGACAAAAGAGACTCGGCCAGTCGTGCAAAAATTCTATAAAACTCAGACTTCTACTGACTACAAATCTGGAAAGAAAGAAAGAAATACATAAATAAAGACAAGTGAGCGTTAGAACGCAATACAAAACCGTAAATTAGAAACCAACTGTTAGCCAAGCGAAAACGCAGGAAAGAGAGCAAGTGGAAAAATAAAACAATGCTTACGTTGTTATGCTCTTCGTCGGCGAAACCTTCTCGTGCAATACTGACTGAAAGGAATTTGTGGAACAGGTAAGAGTTTCCCAAGAGCAGCAAGAGGCCAACTGCACGGAAGAAGGGGTCGGTCAATCGCAACAAACGAAAAAAAGAACAAGATCCGACTATTTACCAGTTGCATAAAACAAGTATTCCATATCCGACTCTTACTTATGATTCATTGCAATATTTCCTTTGAACTATTGTTATATAAATAAAAAAATATGTCTCAAGTATGGTTTATTAAACAAAGTGTTTCACAACCCTGTAAGAACCAGCCAAATCACCATTTCAAAGTTTAAAACATCTTTACCAACCTGATAGAACCGATAACAACAGAAATCAACCAGTACTTCCAATCTAGCCTGACCGTTTTGGCAAACTTGCCAAGAAACTCGATAATTATGATCTGCAAGCATGCAAGCAAAACGTAATAAGATGAAAGGTCGGGCAACCCAAAGAAAACATGTGAGACTTTATTTGTAATCTCACCTGAAGAACAACAGTGATGAAAATTATTCCAATAAACAGGTAGTTTTTGGTAATTCCTTTGAATATATTGAATTCATCCGGCTTCCTAGCATTGAACTCGTTGAATATCTGCCAGAGGTTAAACAGCCGTTATACCCGTGAAACATAAACAAAAAAGACAAGATTATCATAAAAATAAAAATAAAAATTGCACTGAGACGAGAAGCCAGAAAAAACCAAACCAACAAACATTTTGCAACAAAACAACAATCCTAGGTTGAAATTAAATTCCCATGACAAAGTTAACTTTTCCCTAACCAGTTAACTTTTCCCTAACCAGATATAAGTTACAGGGCCAAAGACCAAGAGAAAACGGGACCACAAAAGGAAACGTTTCTTGAAAACAGGACCACAGACCACAAAAGGAAAAGTTTCTTTAACTATCTTTTCAGCTACTACTAGAAGAACTAAATACTTACTTGACAGAGGACAAATGCATTGAATATCAGCGTGTTCTTCACTTTATTAGCATGGGTAGGGTCATCATGTTCCAAGTTCAGTAAACTCTTGCCACGGAAATTCAGGACAAGCAGGACGCTAACTTGATACAAAGCCTGGAATTAGGGAGACAAACGATGATCTCATTAAGGATAAACTGTCTATTGTTTGTAACCCGAATTTTGCAAATACCAACAGGAGTGGTAAATGAGGAAAAGTAATAACCTGGATCAGCAAGTTTCTCCACATAATATTTGTTATAAGAGGTTCTCTGAATCACAGAAAACAGATTAAGACATGTATATATTTTTACAGCAGAGAGAACAATTAATTAAAATAGAACACAAGAGATGGGGGAAAAAAAAGGAAGAGGTAATGTCAAACAGAACAATTTAAAAGGGAGAAATTGGAATACGTACTTCCGGCCAACTGGGAGCCTGTGCATCAGGTGATCTGTTGGTGGTTCAGTAGCCAATGCCAGCGCTCCAAGAGTGTCCATGATAAGATTAACCCAAAGAAGCTGCAAGAAGACAGTTAGCGGAAATTTATAGCTATACAAGTGGGCAGGCAAAGATGCACATACAGGTCTAATGCACCAACCTGCACTGCATTAAGCGGAACATCACCAGAGGAAATTGCAGCCACTACATTTATGACAAGTGCTGCAACATTAACTGTGAGCTGGAACTGAATAAATTTCTGGATATTTGCATATACGGATCGGCCCCATCTGACAACCTATGTACAGAAAGATAAAATAAAATAGAAAATTATTGCAATTCCGGCTTCTCAACGAGGCAAATAACCACAAAAAATGTTTTGGTTGAGACTATAGGACCACTAACGAGTTACATGGCAAAATGCAATGTGACTCAAAATCTGTGTCACATGGCATAATGCAATGTGACTCAAAATCTTTGTGTCACATGGCATAATGCAATGTTTTGGTTGGCATGGCATAATGCAATCACATCAAAAATGGTCAAACCAAAAACTCAGGATCCGAAAAAATGTGTTTTAGCTCTCATTTCATGCATGCTTGTGTGTCAAACACTAACGAGTCACATCTTTGTGTCCATGTATCAGGATGAGAAAGAAGTGACATGGCATTGATCTTGTTTCGTGTAAAAATCCGCTAATAGCATCTAAAAGGTAAAAATATGACAGTAACAAGCAGATAGAGTTAAACTACATGTACAAACTACTAACTCCAATCCGAGTAATAGTTGTTAAAAAAAAATCCCATCTGAATAAATGTGTGATATGCACGCAAAATCAAAATAGCTGGAATGAAATGAGCAGCAATCATTACTTATCTTGAAGATAAAACACAAAAGAAAAGAAGAGAACAGAAGCACATGCATCGAAAAGGACTAACCTTCACAACTGAAGCGAAATTGTCATCCAAAATAATAATATCCGAGCTTTCTTTGGCCACTTCAGTTCCTTGGATACCCATAGCAAGACCAATATCAGCCTAGGCTCCAGGATGAGAAAAAAAGATTTAGAATAATTGAAAAAGAAACGAAGCAGCAAACAACCAGAAAATCACAGATTGTACTAGTGATAGTGAAAAAATTTTAAAAATAAAAAATAAAGAAAAAAGGATTGTTCGTAGCATAACAACAAAATTAAGTAAAAAAGTAGATAACTAATGTAGGACAATCGAGCCCAGAATTGAACCTCGTGTAGGGCAGGAGCATCATTTGTTCCATCTCCAGTCACAGCAACAACACGTCCTCGTCTCCTCAATGCTTGCACAAGCAGAAGCTTGTCACTAGGGGAAGAACGTCCCATAACCTAACATCCAAGAAAAGAATTGCACAAACATTCACCACTGAAACTTAATCTGTGCTCACATACGGAAACAACATTTTACAGACACTGACAGATAAGAGACACCTAGATCGTACCGTAATCTTCTCAGCGACATCTTCTCTTTCTTTATCAGATAATGCACGGAACATTTTTCCTTCAATGAGATTAGGCTCTGTAGCATCTGCTTCTGAACCAAGTATGCCGCATTCCAATGCAATTGCTTTGGCAGTATGAAGATTGTCACCAGTGACCATGCGTACCTGCACCTCAGAAAATGGGAATTCTTTCATTTAGCAAAGTGGTTTTATTTCTAATTCTTCAAAAGAGAGAAAATATAAGCCAAAATTTGAAAGAAAAAAAAAAGTGCAGAGAGAGCAGAAAAGTATCAATCACAAGAAGGTTCCAATCACAAGACAGTACCTTAACACCAGCAATCCGGCATAATTCAACTGCATTTCTTACTCCCGGCCTACAAGGGTCCTGCATTGCAATGTACACATGAGCTCATACAAATGTACAGAAAAAGAAAAATGTAAACGAAACATTAAAAACAAAAAACAAAAACAAAAACAAAACAAAACAAAAATAAAACAAAACAATTGCAAATGAAAATGAGAATGAAATATAACGTTATCTTTCTAGCAAAAGAAACCTCATAATATTTCATGAAAAACAAAAGCAAATTCTAGTGTTTTTTTTTTTATATATCAACAGTTAAGACTTACAAATACAACTTCAGTACAGAAATTAACCCTAATAATAACAGACGATACGGAAACCTCGATGCTTTATAGACATTTCAACTTAAAAAGAATTTAGTAAATGAAAAAACAACATTAAACTAGATTAATTAAGCCTCTCTTAAAATATTAGCCTTCTAGAAAACAAATATAGATTCACAAGTATTATTAAACTTAAAAAAAAAAAAAAAAAAAAAAAGCCTCATATACGATAAAATAGAAAAGTAGCTACAATAAACTAGAAAACTAGGATCACAGCAAACATAAAAAATAAAAAATAAAAATAAAAAAGACTGCACAAATAATACGAAGCATAAAAGCTGCAAAGTGGATATGAGATGATTAAAAGAGAGATATCATGAGACAATGATGATCAACTAAGCTATCAAAAGACCAGCATAAGAAAATTTTCACTACAAATAAATATATGTTATACCTTTATACCAACTATAGCAAGTAAAATAAGGTTATCCTCAGGTAACGCCCAACGGGATAGTTCTTCTTCGTCAGTTGGAACACTTTTAAGTTCGCATGTTCTATATGCAATAGCAACACAACGTAAAGTACGAGCAGCCATATCTTCAATCGCTTTTCTGAAAAATTTCACCTGAAAACTAAGATTATTAGAAAGAACTTAAAAATACAGTGGAAAACACACAAGACAGAGTGTGTTACTGAAAAAAGTGAATAGATTGTCAAACCTTATCTTCATCCATAGCTACCACATGATTAGTATCATCAATATATTGAGTACATGAAGCCAACACAATTTCAGCAGCCCCTTTCCAGTGTACATGAACTTGAGAGTCCGGCTACATATAGAGCGAAAGAGAATGTCAACGTTAACAACAACATTGCACTGCAAACTCAAAATACACATACCTAATTTCTACTTTCAAACTGAAAAGTACGACTACCACAACAAAAGGAAACCAACAAAGTGCTTTTATTTTTTTCAATATTTTTGCGGTTATATGCCTTCCACGGTGCTACCACCCACAAAGTTCTAACAGCAAAGAATCCATATTAGGCAAACATGTTTAAGATGATGGTAACAAATCCAGGCTAAAAGGTAAAGCTCTCGGGTTAAAACTATTTTTTTTCTTTTTTAAGAGGCAACAAGGACAATAGTCATCTTTATGTTTCGTGCTTCAGATTTAAAATGAGGTAGCGCAACAGTGATTCCGTTTTGTCCTCTGCTCTTCAAGGACTGCTAGAACTGTATGAATTCTAGTTTTATTTTCTAACAACAGATTTTTTTCCCCCTCATGATAGAAACGTCCTAGAACTCATTGCGCCATCAAAGTTAATTTTTAAAGGAATCCACTGGGTACTTCTCTAAAACAAACATATATGAAGTATAAATAACTTCCTCTAGAATGCTTTGATCACTGTGAAGCAGATGCAACAAATCATGCTAGCCATAAATAACCATCCATCGTACCAGTTTTACAGCAGCACCGCCTCGTTTTTTCTCCGAATTGAATGGAAACACATGAAGAATTGAAGATTCAGATCTAGCCACTTCAAAATTCATTCCTAGCTGCAAACAAGATATCCGCAAATCAATTGATATTTGATATGACATAAACTGACAGAAGTGGAAAAAAAATAGAAATCAAACCCGAAGTCCCCATGAAAGAATGGCCTTTTCTGTTGGTGATCCCGAAACCTCTACTTCTCCACCTTTCTACAAATAACCAGGCAACACAGTATTAGAATACTCATGACTACCGAGAAAAAAATAATAATAATAAAAATAACAAGTAGAAATAATTAAATACCTCAGGTACGTAAACACCACCATTTGTGTTCTGTGCAATGCCTTCAATCAGAAGAGAAGACACCAAGGGAGACAACTCTAACTTGTTATCAGGAGGATCAACTTTTGTCCCACCAGCATAGGCTTCAACAACGGTCATCTATGCACCGCATTAAATGTGTCAGTAGCATTTGACGAGGTGAGTGCATGTGTGCTTAAGCATCATGCCTCTGTGTGTGTACGTGTATGTGTGTGTGTGTTCATGTGAGTCTATAAGAGAGAGAGGGAGGGAGGAAGAGGGAGATCGAAGGAATGGATAAAATTAATGAAATTATGCATGTTCATTTAAAAATCCCTTTCCATCTCTTTTCAAAAACCCCCTCAATCCTAACACCAAAGAAACATAAAAATATCCAAGCTCATTCACATTCCATACTTTTCTTTTTGGCTAACGAATATGTCAGAGCCCTTTTATAGGTCCAGGATAGCTCCCTTTTTTAGCCACAGGAGGCAGAAGTGTCGAAGTAGAAGAGCTTAAAGAATACATAGAAATAATAGCAAGAAGAAGAACAAAAAATTGTGCTCCAACATACCAGGTTTAGAGTTAAGGTTCCAGTCTTATCACTACAAATCGTTTCTGCAGAACCCATTGTCTCACATGCAGAAAGCCTCCGAACCTGCAGTTTTACACCCGTTATACAACAAGAGTACATACTAAGGCCACAAAAGGGAAGCCCAACAGGCCAACTTAAGATCTGAGGGGACAAAAAAAAGAAAAAAGGCATTGAGACATACCAGAGCTTTATCCGCCATCATTTTCCTCATTGAATAGGCAAGGCTGCACAAAGAGGAAAAAGGGAAAAAAAAAAAAAAAAAAAAAGAGTTAAATTAGTACCATGGAGATGTGATATAAAAGAAGTCTTTTTCACATGCCCAAAGTTTGTTACAGAAAAGCTACAAGTAAAAGGAATCATAAAAAATAAAAAAGTTCAACTATTACCCACTAGAAACAACCATATAATTAACAAATACAAGTTCGGAAACAGTGCACTACCACTGTGACAGAACTTTCTAACATTGGGTGGGCGACATTCATTTTTGGTCTAAAACACAATACAGACGGAACACTTTTGGATGTGTGTTTTCAAAAGAACAAGTGAAAGATAAATGGATGGCTCACAAAAAAAAAAAAAAAAGAAAAAGAGTACGCACACTATGACCTAATTTCGTATAGACGGTGAGAGGTGCTTACGTTAAGGTTACAGCTAAAGGAAGCCCTTCAGGCACTGCAACAACAACAATAGTCACCTGCAATATCCAGTTCATGAAGTCAAACATTTTATGAAGACCTGCATGTTTTATATGTGCATAATTTTACATGCATGACATATATGCATACCGCAACAGTAAGGATTTTAATTGCACCATCTACGGCATCACCAACTTTAGTCTGGCCTGCAGTGAACTGACGGCTTCCATCTGGATTTTCTGAATGGCCAGTGAAGTATCTGCAGAAGTTCAATGGTGAGTGTCACCTCGATCATTAGCTATTAAGAGAGAGAGAGAGAGAGAGAGAGAGAGCACAAGAAAAGATTTACCTGACAAGAAGTACAACCAAAACAACAAAAGCTACTGCAAGTCCAACAATTCCAATGAAAGTTGCAACCCCATTTAAGCGTACCTGTAAAAAGTCGTCAAAAGGGCAACTATAATAAGCAAATCACAAAATGTCAGTCACATTGCAAGTAAGAATATTAAAATTAAATAAATAAATATATAAATAAACCAAATCGTACCTGCAAAGGTGTTTCTTCACCGGTATCTTCTGAAATACTAGCCATGAGCAATCCCCATTCAGTATTAATGCCAACACTTGTCACCTGAGAAAACAAATATAAACAAAATTATAGTGAAGAACAAAAAACAAAAACCTGGATATAAATAAGTTATTCACATATCAATGTGTATGTGCCAAAGCCACTGAAAGCAGCCCAGAAAAACTAAGAGAAGCACTCAAGTCGGGAGGGAAAAAGATAGATTATATGGATAACTTCTAGTGGTATCGATTTGGTCAAAGAGACAAGCCTGTGGATAAAAGTATAATCATGAATAAATAGAAAAGAAGCATAAGCCCGCTTAATAGACGAAAAACCATGAAATATTTTATTTTTAACAGAAGAATTAAAGGATACTGTAAAAGTCTTAGAATTGTATGCTAGGTAGAGTTTCGTGCACGGAAAACTTTAACACAAGCAGTCGCATTTTTATAAAAGTGCTAAAAATATAGCAATTCGCGACCACTACCCCTTAAAAAATTGTGTTGCAGGTAGTGTCCACATAAACACCAAAACTGTTATCATACTCACCAAATATTTACCATTATATGAACAGTCTAAAATATCCCCAAAACCTAAATGGCATGCTAGCATTAGTATCCACATATCAAATTTAAAATAATAAATAGTAAAGAAAACATTAGGGTGCAGATACGCATATACAATGAAGAAATAAAATATGATCACTAGGAAAAGAATATATGATGCTTCCTAGAAGTAAAAAGTAAATAAATAGAGCAACAGATAAAGAAGCTCACCAGCATTGTACCACTGCCATCTGCTACTTTACACCCAGACATCAGAAATGGTCCCTTAGAGTCTTTATGAACCTGGAAAAATATATTTATGTAGGAGATTCAGAAACGAAAATGGTTGGAAAATCCATGCACTGGAAAACAACCAGAGGCTCACAATTTTGCTTTCTCCGGTCATGCTGGATTCATCTATAGCAAGGGAGTGGCCAGAGATCAGAATACCATCAGCAGGAACCTAACATAGAAAAAAGAATCATATAATGCATTTGAACAAAAGAAATATATTAAAGTAAAAGAATATAAAATGGTCAACGTACTTGGTCACCAATGTTAAGTGGTACAACATCACCAACCACAATATCATAAATTGACACTTCAACTCTTCGACCACCTCTAATGACCTGTAACCATGCACCTTTTAGAAATAAGAAACAGACATATCTTTTTTCTTTTTCTTTTTTTTCTTTTTTTTTTTTCGATTGAATATGGTTGCACAAAGCAAACCTACCTGCAAATGTATGTTTCTCTTCTCTTCGTTTAAATTTTGGAACTGCAGAGATTGTCTGTAATCACTAATAGCTGTATAAGAAAGTTAAAATAAAATAAGATCAATAAAGAATAGATGGATTCTACTAAAGGACTAAAACAAGTAGTCAAAAGATGATAAAATGAAACAAACAGTCGCAGGATATTATCTAATGATTATGTTATTAGGTGTAAGAATATCCAGTTGGATCCCCCAAAACTGCCCGCCCTTAAAAAGTCGAATCAACATAAATCTGAAAAGAGATGCCTAGCCTTGCAAAAATATGACGTACACTTTATGTCTTAGTTAATTAACTCGAGATATAGAACCAGCTAAGATCAAGAATATAAATAAATATGAAAAGAGGCAACCATGGTTGACAAATGTAAGCGAAAGTAGTTTACTCCAAAGAGATGGACATTTTAGTACCTGTAACAACAATAACAAGAACAACTGCAAAAGCAATGCTTCCCCCATCATACCATCCGTCGTTTATACCCTACAAATGACAAAAGAAGTGTAAAGAGCGCCACCTCACAACTGACTAGGATTAAAAAAGAAAAAAAAAAAGTGACAGAAAAAAGAGAGGTAAAAATGAAATTAATATAATATTCAATTATGAAAATAAACACCGCAAACTACGCCGAAACAAATGCCTCAAAGACACAAAATAATATTCATTTTTATTTTTTGATTCAGGAAGAATATTACTATTAGCTTGGTTTTTTATTTTTATTAAAGTTATGTTATGCATTTAGATGACGTTTCTTTATTTTATTGTCGTTTTGGTTATTGTTAGTAAGGCTATATAAGCCTAAGGCAAGAAGTGTAATGAAGGCTATTGAATATTGATATTGAAATCAAAGTATCAGTTTTTCCCCTCTATATAGGAGGTTTCCCCTTTGGCCATGAATTTAGCGTGATCTTCTTCCCATTCCACTGCATCATTTGGTATCAGAGCCCTTGGTTGTTCTCGGGTAGGTACGGTAGCCATGGTCGGCGATTGGAGTCGCTTCAACACCGATGAGCATGGAGTGAAGGCCTTATGGGCGGATCAAGAGCTCCAATGGAATGGAGCTGGAGATTCGTACTACTGAAGTTGCGGATCTCGCCAGTGGAATGCCCACCAACGGACCCGTTCTCCACCGTCCACCCACAAGTTATCTTCACTCTCCATCTCCATCTTCCTCACAGACCCACCGCCATCACTCCCTTCCATTTCCACCACCCCCATCTGCTCTACAGAACCACCACCACGACTTTTTCAACTATCATCATCAACAACAATACAAATCCACTAGCCTACCCAAACCCATAGAGTCCACAAGACCTGTGACACAAAGTAACACAAAATCCAGAAATCAGATTTCAGATCTCGTCGAAGGAGTGGGACTTCGGTGAAAATTACCGCACGACCAGAATGCACCGTTGATCGCCATCATCAAAAACCGCACGACCTATCCACACTCCACGGAGGTGCGAGCGTCGCATTTTCATGTGAAAATTACCAAAATATGGGTCGTGTGACAAATTTGAGTCATTGGAGACTCGGCTCTAGCGCGGAAGTCCGGCGGCATGAGGAACATGAACTTGAGGGAGGACGTTCGCGCCAAAGGCGGTGCGATCTTCTCGGGCTCGGCGAAGAAGCGTTAGAGTTTTGGATCAACGGCGGAGCATAGAGCTCTGGGCTCATCAGAGAAACCTCACACCAGTGGAGACTCAAACCTCTCGGGACTAAGAAAGAGAAGCCAAGGAAGCAAGGCTTCATCAGAGAACCTCCCCAATCCAGCCGGCACACGAATCTCGGTTTGGCAAAGAAGCATCGTGGTGGCGGCAGCGTGCATTTCTTAGACCTGACGACAAAGCACTATGGTAGCGGCACGCATTTCTTAGCTCCAATGCCGATGAATCAAACTACGCACGAGCTTTGATTGTTGCCAACGCCGACGGTCACCATCTTACATGAACAAGGGGAGGCGGAACGGAAACAAACTCTACTGCCAAATCAGGAATCCAATTCCAACTCCAATCTTCCAAAGCCCAACAATATTCCCAAGCCCAAAAGTGTTCCAAAACCCATTTCCCATACCAAATCCAATTGTCATGAGCTCAACCAAATTTCTGAACCCCAATAACAACTCTCATATGAATTCCAACTCTAATTTTCAACAAAAGCCAAAAACCAAACCTGTGATATCCGCAACCCTCTGTGATATGATGAAATGTGTATATGCATGGTTTGAATTTGAGGAAAACAAAAACTCCTCCTATGATATCTTATAAGATAGAATTACTACTAGTGGAAACAATGATCAAGAGGATCTTGTGGAAGATTTTAATGTGGTTAAGTTTGAAAATATGGAATCAAATTTGTCCTAAAGCACATAGTGGACCAACAACTTCAGTTGCTTAATTAAATGAACCAATTGGCGAACAACACGACATGATGACATATAAGGGCAATATGTTTGCAGATTTGGAAGTAAATACCTCTTATTTTTGTTGTTCACCTTGTTGGAATAGTGGGGTTTGAGAGCATTAAGACCAAGGGATCAAGACATCGTCAACGGCAACTATTTTTGGTATCTACAGCATCCCGTTGGAAGGTTATTTTGGTGCCATTGTGGATTTGGGATAAGTTACAAAGAGATTTCTCAGTCGGGGTCTACCACTCCCACAAGACGAATAGGATTGTTCTCTTCGTCAATTTTTCAAAGCTTCCTTCACTCTTCATTTCCTAGCTATATCACTTGCTACAAGATTTTCCTTTCCATGTGCTTTAGCAGAACTCGAGGTCAAGTTCTTTTCAAAGAAGGGGCAACTGATGTAGGAAGAATATTACTATTAACTTGGTTTATTATTTTAATTAAAGTTATGTTATTTCATTTAGATGTTGTTTCTTTATTTTAGTGTCGTTTTGGTTATTGTTAGTAAGGCTATATAAGCCTAAGGAAAGAAATGTAATAGAGGCTATTGAATATTAATATTGAAATAAGAGTTGATTTTTCCCCTCCATTTTGGGGGTTTTCCCTTTGGCCATGGAGTTGGCTTGATCTTCTTCCCATTCCACTGCATCATTTTCCTTCTCCTTCTCCTTTTTTCCCCCCTTAATTTTTTGCACACCTATATTACTTTTTAAAGTGGAGGATATTTAGATTGTTTTTTTTTTTTTTACTGTTTAAAAAAAAAACAAGCACACACAACAATCTCAAAAAATGGGAGGCAGTTTACTATGGCAGTGCACAGCTCACCTCAGTCTTTATACCCAGAGCCAGGGAAGCCACAGCAGCTATCATTAATATGATCAAAGTAAGGTCTTGCCAAGCTTCCCAAAGAAACATCTAAGAGAGAAAAAATGAGAACAGAAATTAACTAGAGAGAAGACGGTCTCTTTAAGCAATAGAGGTAGAAAATGTCATCTTTCTTACACTTCAAATTAACTGAGTATTTAATTTTTATACTATACTAAGAATTACCCAAAAACTTCTCCCTTTTTTTCGTGGATATGTGTTTGAACCAAATGCACTTCTTCTCTTTAATAACTCTTCATCATCTTCATGGATTCCCTTCTCTAAATTTGTTTTCAATAAATTGGCCACGCCTTTAACCTGATTTAGAAAAACAAGAAAAGAAAAATGTTGGATGACATAGTCTAAAAAAAATTAGAACTTAAAAGGACAAAATTTGCTCTGGCTAGCACTTGCCCCTCCAAATTCTTGCAGAGTGGGAAGATTATGATCCCTTGTCATTGAAGCAAGTTGCTCTTGTCCAATTGGAAAATCCCCACTGGGAGTTGAAGGTGGTTGTGCAGTGCCTATATGTTGGAAACACAAAATCAATCACCCGATGCGCATCTAAGAAAGCATTTCTTGACAACAATTAAACTTAAGACAAAAGGAAGGAAAACCAAATTGAAACCTGTCACAGCAATCTAATTCAAAACTAAACTATTAACGTAAATTGCCTCATGCAAAAAGCTTGAAAAGGTAGGTCCATAGTAATAGAAGATCAATAACTCAATACAACCACTCAAGAAACTAGTTTTTCCACAAACATAACATTGCATATTGGAATAGAAACCTGACCGATAAAGCACTGAAAACAAAATTTCTATGTACAACTGAAAAATAGGCAGAAGATCAACAGACTTAATGCAGTTTAAAGCAACCTTTAGAGCAAAGAAAGTATAATCGCATGGATAAGCATAAAGAGTGAAAATAGTAACTTGATAACAAGTTTATGTAAAGCCAAGGACCAAGAGTGATAAAGAAGAAGGAAATACCATACCATTGATTTGTTCTCCAGCTTCTTTAAAACGGTATGCAGCCTAATACAGAAAACACGATAAATCAGAACACAAACAGATAACAAAAGACAACTTTAAAGAAGACATTGCATCAAAATTTGTTACCCGTATGACTTGTGCATGAGCTCTGATCTTCCTCAATATTTGCCTCGTTTCTTCTTCTTTCTTCAAGTCTAATGTGTATCGGAATCGACGTGAGGCGTTTAGCACAAGCGCAGCTTGCTGCAATCAAAAACTATTTCAGCACCAAACGTAAGATCGAAACACAAACAACAATATGCAAGACACGTAATAGAATAATTTAAATGTTACTTTCAACCCAACGGTGCATAAAATTGCTTCTACAGTCATCAATGAATATTACACCATTTGCTCCTCCAACCAGTACCATACAGTTCTACACTATCACATTTGGAAGTTGAAGATTTCACACATGTAAGATATCTGCCCTAGTCTCGTTTTTAAGGTTATCGGTGGAGTGGTAAGAGAAAAACATAAGAGTGTTAAGAGGCGTGTGATTTTCTCTTATAAGTTTCCTCTTCGTCAAAGTGAATTACAGCAGCACCTGAAAGTGGACGTAACCACTATAATTCTTGCACGTTCTTGTTTGCTTAAATTCTTCTTTAATTTTGTTCCTTAGGACGTCTAATTCTTAACAACATCTACTCCAAATTCCATTTAATTTCATACTTTTTCTATTATGGTAAAAAAAAAAAAAATAGCAAGAGTTTTAGTAATGTTTCCATTTAGTAATTTTAGTATCACAATTTTCTTTGTAGCAAGATTAACAATTGAACAATTAACACTTCTATGAATTCACTCCGGATCACAAGTATCAGAATCTTAAGCCTAACATAAACTGAACAAATTGGATTCTAGAAATCAGTAGCAAAATGTTAGTACAAGAAATTTTTACTTCGATACTGCATAATCTATGAGAAAGAGTGCGTGTGTGTGTGTGTGTGTGTCTGTGTGTCTGTGCCCGCACATATATCTGTATTAAGAAGTGAAAAATCAATTAGTAAAATTACTCAAGTACTCTCTTTTTTAGGAAATCAGCGGCAAAGAAAATAAATAACAGAAATTAACAAGAAACAGAAAAGGGTAACAAAAAACGATAATAACACACACACATATTTATACACAAATATATATATATATATATATATATATAAAGAGAGACAGAGTGAGTAAATGGAAGGAAAGACAAACCCTCCATCGCCGGAGACGCTCGATGGAAGCATTTTTAGTGTTGGGGATATCGAAAGGATCAGAGGAAGCATTGTCGTCGTCGCAGTCGCCAGAGCGGCTGCTAGCTCCGGCTTCGGGATCGTTGTTATGTCGCCAGTACGGCGAGCCCTTGAAGCTCGTCATCGGTCTAAAATCTGTCGCAAGAGAGAGGGCACAGTCAGTTTCCTCCTTGTAAATCTACTCTCTCCCTCATTCCTCATCCAACCAAACACAACTCGAACAACAGCAGGAAGGATTTCACTCCAAATATAGTCAAATCGAAGATAATTTCTACTCAGAAGTTTGGAATTTTCTCGCAATCCAAACAGTTTTTAGGGTTCGGAGAAACAAAGAAAGCAAAGCAAAGAAGGGGGAAAAAAAGAAAAAGAAAAAAAGAGGGCCCCACCGAACACTGGACTATTATATAGACAAGCTGATTTGCTGTTACTGTGACTGTCCGTTTGCCGTAATTATCAATTAAATAATAATAACGACGATATTAACATAATTCCTCAAAAAAAATTTATCAACAAGAAAAAACAAACACAGTAATTTCTTAATTGTCTGAAAAAAAAAAAAACAAAACAAAACAAAGATAAATTACTCATTATTCCTATCTTTTTGTACTTTTTAAAATTATCCAAAATAGTCCTTTGTAAAAAATATATATATAATTATCTTGAAATATCATGTGTCTTGACGTATAACATACGTACATTAAATAATGTAAATTTTTTCTTATTTATTTTGAAACAATAAATTTTATGTGATTCACATTATATTTTCTTTTATTTATATAATTATAAACCAAAAATTTAAAAATTTAAAAACGCTATCAACAAGTAAGATTAAAACTCAAACTACCATATTATTTTACAAGCTATTAAGAAAAAAGAAATTAAATTAAAAAAATCCAAACTCTACAATCACTTACAAATGCAATAAAACAACAACGCTTAATGTTTCATTTTGCTTATTAAATTTGATCTTTTTTGTTAACTATTTTACCTTGATTAAAAGAATAAGATAACACACATAGAAAAGTAGTAATAATAATTTATAACAAGAGGATTTTGGCTTCTTTTTTTTGTGGTGTTTTTGGTCACTAACCGCAGATGTTCTAATTAGCTGAACTGAGAGAGTCTTCTGTCCTCTTTCTCCTTTCTGTTGTCTCCTCTGTAAATAATAAATTAATTATACTTATGGACTTTTTTCACTTCTAAATAAATTATAAAAAAAAAATCATACATATATTTATATATTGATTACTTATATTCCTAAAGCACATAAAAAAATGAAATCAAGTAATAATTTTAAAAAATATATATAATTTTGACACCTCCGGCCAAAAAGGAGAAACAAAAGATAAACAAAATTTTGTAGTCGGTTCGGTCGGTTCACAAAAGTCGATAAATTTTGGGAAACCAAACAAATTTAAAATTAGAAATTTCATTATTTACCACTTTCTTTTTTTTATTATTATTATTATTCTACAGTAAGCTTTTTTTACCTTATTGATAGTGTAAAATTTTTTTATGATTAGATCAATTTTTGATTGACTACATTAAAAATATCCATCAAAATGATTACGTGTATCAAAACATCAGATTATATATGAAAAAGAGAAAATAAAAAATAAAAAATAAAAAGCCTGAAACTCGAGATGAATGGGGGAGATCAACAGCCGCGCGGTAGAGAAGGTTTGATGGCTTGATGGCTTGTGCGGTTGATAGGAATTGGGAAACTTTTTCCCCTTTTTACTCCTCCTAATTTATTTCTCTATTTATGTCTAGTCTACTTTCTATTATTTTCATCTAGCAAAAAAAAAAAAAAAAAAAAAAAGAAGCTTCTATTGTTTTCCTTCACACAAAAATAAAAAAATGAAAAGAATGATGGAGAAATTACATTTAATTAGGTAAGATGGACAGTTGTATCACATGCAAAGAAAGCGTGAGATATTGAAACGGGAAACCGTTTTCAACACTTTAATTTTAAAAGTCATTATTATTGCGTTGGCAACACTTATTACGGTACATGTGGAACACCACTAATTCATTAAAACAAAACAAAAACAAAATGCAACACCATCAATTTCAGCTCAATTCCATAAATGAATCAAATGACTTTTTTTTTTTTGGCAGAAAATAAAAACAAAAAAGCTTGTTAAATAAATAGAGTTGATTTATACTTTACGCCTTTTTTACCCCCCTATTTTTGGAGTTTTTTTTTTCCCTATTTTTGGAGTAATGGTAAAGTCTCTTTATTTTAATACCTATTTGTAAAATTTACTCTAAAGATTTTGAATCTTTTTTTTCTCCTTGACAATGTTGAGATTAGTAGATCCGAAAATCTTATTATACATTATAGAGTTGAATCCGTGGACTTTGACTTTAGAGAGAGCAAAACATGTCTTGTAATTACTTTAAGTGGGGCCTATAAGAAGATTATGGTGTTTTTTTGTTTTTTTTTTTTTATTGTCGATTTCATAATGTGATGACTGTAGCAATAAATTATTTAAAAATATGGGATTTATAGTTAAATAATATTTTTTTATTTTAAAATTAATTAAAATATTTTTTAAAATAATTAATCAATTATCTTCAATAAATGATTAATTTATAATTAATAAATAATTAATTATAATATAAATTACTAAATTTTATAATCAATAATTAATTAATCAAATCTAAAAAATAACAAATGATTATTTTCTTAAATAAAAAAATTATTTATTTATTAAATTAAGTGGTTAAAAAAACCATCTAATCTAATTTTTTTTAAAAAAAATATTAACTTTCTTGGGACACGCACCAGTTGATGTATAATGTGTCACCAGGTGATGTATATATAATATAATAAGAGGGATAGCGTGCAAGTGAAGTGGACAGCCAAAAAGAGGAGTGGGTTGTCACAACGAAAAAGTATCAAGAGAATTGCGGGAAGTTCAAGCAAAGGCATGCTTTAGTGCTTAAATGTCAACTAGTGGAACAAGTAAGCATATATACCAACCTTCCTTCAAAAGGAGATATACATATATATATGTATATATATATATTCGTAAAGTATTAACTGAAAATATTAGACCGGTTTTTAGGATTTTCTACTCTTTGGGATTTTTTTTTTTGATTCGGTATTTCTTAAATTTTATGTTTAGCAAATTTTTCTGTTAAAGACAACAATGAATACCGAAGTTAAACTCTTAACATAAACGTATATTCATGAATTGAATTATTTAAAATACTAGGAAAATTAGGGGGCACAAGTATTAAAAGCAAAAGCCTTATGGGAAAAAAAAAAGAGTAAGGATGAAAGTGTCAAATCACAAGAAATTCAGGGACATAAATGCTAAAAACAGTTAAAAATGTTGGTTCTCACCAGTAGTGATTTAATTCATTCTTCTTTTTTGATCGAATACATATTAGGAAAATAAAACTGTACGAGCAAATATGATCATAAATACTCTACGATTAACCTCTAAAGTTCATTCAAAAGACAAGACAAAACAAAAGTTATCAAAAAGTATAGTAAAGACCTCTATATAAGTCAAAGAGGACTTTATACGTGTTAAAAACTCAGTGTCGGAAGTCTCTTTTTTTTTTTTTTTTTTTCCCTTGTCGGTGTACTTTTTAATGTTCATTCATATTGATTTTTTTAAAATAATTTTATCAATAAAGGAATGATAATTGACACATCATATTAGTTGGTAAGCAAAATTAAGATTAAAAGTAAGATACCTGGAAATATTTGCTTAAAAAAAACCAAAGAAAATGTTAATTTTTCTATCAAAATATGAGAAAATGGAGAAAGTAATAGTAGTTTATTCTCTCAGCCTTTTTTTTTTTTTTTTTTCTTTTTTTGGTTGTAAGAAAAGGGTTGGAAGCTGTAAAGGAGTTGGAGGATTCGGGCATGCCCAACAATTAAAAGAAGGTCATTGTCAAACGGGCAGGTACAACAAATCACAACGAACAAGTTTTAATTTTCATTATTTTTAAGTACCTTTTTGTGTCTATAATATAGTTCAAAACGGGCAGAATGACGAGAGATGTTAGGTTATGGGAGAACGATCCACCCCCTAACTTATCTCTGTAGCAGTAGTTTGGCAAACAAATGTTGTTTTGTGTGAAATTTAGGCAAACCAAATTTTCACTCTTATTTTATTTTATTTTATTTTTTTATTCTACCAACCAATGACAACGGGATTAAATAGTATGTGGTAAGATAAGATGAGACTTAAATTTGAATGGCTTGTATTCGATACCATATTTTATGTGTATATACGACTCCTTACTCTATCCACGAACAATGGCAACTCTAATTTTAAGGTGTTTATTTACTACTAATGACCTCTAACATTAGGCTAAAAAGTCACGTGGAAAGTTTTTTTTGACATTAACTAATAGGAAATTAGCACCATACATTCTTATTTAGAGGATTTGAATGGTAGAGTTAGGACAAACTAGTAGGTATAGGTTAGGCATGAATATGATCCTATTATTAACAAACTTAGTAACATTTATTTTAAGATATTAACTAAAGAGAATCGACATTTTTCCTTATAATAAAATTAATAATCACATTGAAATTATTTACATGAGATTAAAAAATAGATATTCTCCTAATTCCTATTTATTTTCCTCATCACTTGTTTATATATATATATATATATATATATTTTAATTTCATATCCGTCCTAACAAAAACATGTAGACCACGATCTTAAAATAAGTGTCTACAACTAGCTAGATATATAAATATACCCTCTATTATTTTATACAAAGCATCAAATACATATTTGATTCGAAGAAAAAGCATGCGTGTGATATAGG
This sequence comes from Ficus hispida, assembly GCA_025413025.1. Taxonomy (NCBI): domain Eukaryota; kingdom Viridiplantae; phylum Streptophyta; class Magnoliopsida; order Rosales; family Moraceae; genus Ficus; species Ficus hispida. The sequence continues at coordinate 460,591 of CM046362.1, forward strand.
CACAAAAAGCATTCAAAGATTTATATTCTGATCATGCAACTACATATTTTCTTCGATTTGAATTCAACTGTTGATAATAATATAGAATTTCAAGTTGTCTTACTACTTTTATTTTATGTTTTTATTTAATAATAAATGAACTTGTGATGAATTTTCTTATGAAGAGTCTTCTCAATGTCAAAAGTTTCTAAAGTAATAACTTTCGTTTAACTTTGATGCGTTATGGTTCTTTGTGCATTAGCGTTTTGACTTCACATTAAAGGATCCAATTCTATGAGAATAGTACTATGATTAATAAAAACAGAAGTGTTTAAGGATATTATTGTGTTGAACTCATCATTTATAGAAGTTGAAATCTATTTATAAATTTTAAACCGTGAGATTCAACTTTTTATTAACGAGTGATGCTCAATTTCGTCCGTATCTTTTAGTATTGTTAGAAAAAATCCAATTATATAACAATATATACGGAGTTAAATCTAATTAAATGTGGGCCGTGGCAATTAAAGAAATTGTCACACTATGTTATATTGTTTTTAAACATGTTGTTCAAATTATAAAGACGCGTTTATGTGAATTAAATTAAAAATAAAAGTTCAAACCCAAAATTTATTTTCTTCATACTCGGCATAAAACTTGCCTGTTATTACGGATAAACTTAATTGAAACTGATTGAGGAATTGAACGGTCTTTTTAAAACCTATATTATAAATATAAGTTCCAACTAATTCTTTTTTTTTTTTTTAAGGGAATGTGTTCCAACTATTTTTTTTTTCTTTGTTTGAACTTGAAAGTGCTCCACCTAATTACAAACAAACAAACAAGAAAGAAGGGAAATAAAAAGATCAAAAGAAAAAATTGATGGTGGACCAGAAAAACAGGCAAAGTGAAGCGTAACTTATGGCATTGATCAAGGTCTAAAATTACCGTTGATTTTTTCCACAGTGGAAGCCAGAAGGGAAAATAAAAATAAAAAATAAAAAAAAAACCCTAAAATTGAAATAAAAAACCGCCATAAAAAATTATGTTAAAAACTGCCAAAAAAAGAAGAAGAAGAAGAACACTAATTAATCTTCCCTAACTGTAATTTGATCTTGATTGGGCAACAAGGTGCTGTAATTAGGAGGGTTTACGTGATCAAGTTAGCAGATTGAATTATATTTTCTGGAAAAATGCAAGCCATTGTCACGGGATTTAGGCCAAATTTGAAGCAAGGAAAAAAGAAACACACAGACACATATAAATATGTATATATAAACAGCAGAGGAATGTGTATGTACGTACCAAGAATATTATTATAGGCGCAGCTAGAAAACTTCTGATGATCTGGTGATGATCTAGGGACTAGAAAGAGACAGAGAGAGATTATCTTCTGCAAGAGAGAGAAAGAGAGAGAACAAGATCATCAACAGTGCTCGTGATGATCCTCAGCTGCAATAATATGGCAAACAATATCTAAGTACTCAATTGCTTGACATGATCAACCATTAACATCTATATATATATACACATATTTATATATATGTGTACATATATACGATGGCAATCTACAATATATGTAGAACGAATCCTACGATGAGGACAACTCAAATGAGAGAAGATTGAATGTAATATTGTTGAAATACTAACGACATATTCTGCTACCATATATAGAATGTTTCGGGCTATCTGCCCTCTCTCTTACGCTATTTTAAGCAGTTAAAGGGTTCATTTTTGGAAACAGCCCCTTAAAATATTCTATGCTTATGTTTGGTGTTTTAGCTGAAAATAAAATTTTTTAGTTGGAGTTTATTGACTTTTTAAAAATTAATTATAATTTTTGTTGACTTTTTAGAAAAAGATAAAAATTGAGATGAAAAATTTGAACTCTAATTGGAATACCAAACAAAAGCTATATTTTTGCTATTTTTTTTAGTTTAAAATTTAAACTAGTGAATAATATATATTTTTAATTCATATCTTTGTTTTTGTGTGCTGTCGTTGAGGCCTCTAAAGAGAATTGTATGTGAAACTAGATAAATTATTCAGAAGACCGGGTGTACCATGTCATCATGCTTACGTGATATTCCCGTCTAATGAATGATTGACATTTATTTGAATTCCCTGTATTAACTATCCTAATCACCCAAATAAGTTGAGATTTATTAGAAAAGAAAATAGTGCTAAGTAATTTAAAACATGACAGACAATAACAAATTACCTAAATGTAAATCATTCATTGGACGAGTGTATCATAAAAAAATGATGACGTAGTATACCCGGTCCAATGAATAAATTCTCGTGAAACTGAAGAGTCGTCCATTGCTTATTTTTTGAACTAAAAAGATATATTATTTCAATTCTTCAATTCATTCACTTTCACATAATATCACTCCTATTTTTTCAAACTAAAAGACTTCTCTCTTTCGCAACCAAAATACTTCTCTCTTATATGTTTTTTTTTTTTTTTTTTGAATTTAAGAATTGGAGGATTCAAACTCGATATCTCATTGTGAAATCAAATATAAAACTACTGATATGTTATACGTACATATTCATCTCTCCAAATTATTTTCAAGACTTCACATTGTTAGTTTCTTTTTATTATTGTTGTACATGCTCGCAACAAGGGAAAAAACATGTATAAGAGGGAAAATATCATTGGAAAATAATGGAAAAAAAATCAATGAAAGACTTTAACTCAAGGAAACACTACATTGTTTGATCATAAAATCTCCACATTATGTTTTTCTCACTCTTTTCTTATATATTTTGTGTATTAATTACTGCTTTTTTAATAAAAAAATATTGTGGTAGAACCTCTCCAAGAGTAACTATTAATAGAGTTTTTTTTTAAACTATTAAGATTTAATCAAACTGTTAAAATATTATTAGTGTACAATATTTATCAGACACTTTACCTCACATTACCCTTCTTACTCCCAAGTTTTCTCTGACCCCGACGACCACCCCAACGTCGGTAACCACCCCGGCCCCCCCACTCCCCACTCCTCAGCCCCCGCCACCCCCCCAGCCCTCCCCCGTCGACCCCTAGGTCCCACCGCCGCCGCCCCCCCCCCCCCCCCCCCCCCCCCCCCAAGCCACCGAAGAGTATTCTAGTAGAAGACTTTTCGGTAGTTTACCATAATACTATTTGGTGTCCGACTAAAATATTTTTAGGATTCGACTGATTAATTTTTAGATACCACTAGTTGGTATTCAAAGGCAGAGGTCCCACAATATCAGCAATCTGGAGAGAGGCGACCGAGACGGAGGGCTTTATCGAGCCGGTCTCTCCCGTCGATCATTCTGTCCTTGAGATTGGAGGCCATCGACGGTTAAGGTTGCAACAGTGGAATACTAGGCATGCGACTCTTAAGGAGAATCAAAGAAGAGTCGACTCATTCCTCTTCATGCACAATGCAAGGTTTTTACGAGGCGGCGGATCTGGAGATTTGGATCCAAAATCGCATATGCTAGCCACTCGATCTTTGCTTTGAAGGAATTGGATAGAAAACGCCGACAGCAACGGTCTGAGATCCTGAAACCCCCGCACGCGAAGTTTGTTCATTCCAATGAAACGACAAATTGAGAGTGAGATTGGAGATGAGAGAGCGAGGAGGCTGAGGGAGAGAGCAGAGATGACAGAGATGAGGACGAGGAACGACAGAGGAAGGAGGGACGACAGATGAGAGAGAGAGAGAGAGAGAGAGAGAGAGAGAGAAACATAGACTGGGGGAAATGTTAGATTGTTAATTAGTTGAGAGTAAATCGGTCTTTTTATTTATCCAGTCAAAGTAAAAAAATTGATCAACAGAGTAAAAATCTAGAACAGTATTTGTAAGCGGGGCAAAAATCTTAAGCATATGCGTGTAAGGGGTGTTTTTCTAATTTTCTCTATTCCATTACAACAATTTTGTTTGCATATTTAACCTCTATTTATAATTTTTCAGCCAAAAAAAAAAAAAAATCTCTACTTAAAATTTTGCTTAACGCCTGAAATATGTGAAGCCGGCCGTGCTGGCATGAATCACTATTGCCCGTGGACCAAAAGAACAGGCAAAAGTAACTAAAAACAAAAAACAAAATACTAAAAAAAAATAATAATAAATAAAAGAATGGGCAAAGTAATTAAGCGTGTCTTATGGTTTACAAATAGCTACTCTCCTTATGATCTTGTTTAGGGAAACAAGGTGGTTGTAATTAGGAAGGTTTATGTGATCAAGTTAGCATATCTAGTATACTTAAAATTATTTTTCTGGAGATACGCAAGCCATTAATATTATGGGATTTAAGCCAATCTGACGCAAGGACAATGAAATATATATACATATATATATATATATATAGTTATACATGAGTGTATAGGGATGTACGTACGTACCAAGATGATGTAGAGAGTAGAGAGATGGAGAGAGACTATCTTCTTTGAGAGAGAGGAGTGAACAAGAGTCAATCAATCATAGGAGTAGTTTTAGTGGTGGTGATGATCATCAGCTGCAATATATATAACTCAATGCAATTATTCTGCGAATTGATTGCTTGGCAGGAAATCATTAACAGACATATATACAAACACACACACACGTACATATAGATATGATTTGTATTTGTTGTGCGAGAAGGAAGAGAAAGATCACCAAAGTAACAAGACTAATATATACATATATCCATATTTACACACACACACACACAGAACAAAAAGAGGAGAATCATAGGATGCCTAGCTTATATGAGAAGCAAAGTAAAGATTAAGAGATCGCGTCCATGAGTCATCAAAGTAGTTTTCCTCTTCCTCCAACTTTTTTCTTTCCTTTTTTAAATTATAGTCATCTTTACAAAATTTTATATGTTTTTATATGTATCTGCCCTATCATTCATCGCTAAGATGCTAAAAATAATAGATATAAGTATCATCTAATAGTAATTATACACCTAATAACTTCATCACGAGTTGTACAGATTTTCAAAATAAAATGAAAATGGTCTCAATGGAAAATAAAATAAAGCACCTAACAGTACATATTCGACCAAGAACTATGAGATCACCTCATTAATTGTTATTAACATACGAATAAATATGTCTCTTAAACATTACATATTTATATATATATATATATATATAATATTAACATTAACCTTCAGCTGAACCAATAGATTTTATATTTAGTGCTAACTACGTACCTAAACATTTTCGTCAATCAACGTTACAAGCTATTTTACATATATAAATTAATATTCTACGGCCAGTACCATATTATTGTACAAGGGAAGTTAATTACTCACAATATATACACACACACGTACATATATGCAGCTAGTAGATTTGCTATATATATCATGACAATCGGGGTGGAGCTATAACTATATTCCAGTGGGGCATGTACCAAAAAAAAAATTTCAAGTTAAAATAAATTTTAGTAGAGTATGTGAGAATTTTAATTTTAGCAGGGGCAAAACAGTAAAATTATAAATATTGAATTAATTTTAACAGATTGTATGAGAATATTCTTTTTATGCAAGCAAAGTAGGAACTACATGAGAATTTTTATTTTTAGTAGGGTAAATTGTAAAAAATATAAATTTTAGGATAAATTTAATAGTAATTAGCCCAAATAGTCCTTGAATTCTTTTGAAGTGATAGTTGGTCCTCTTTTTTTTAGTCAAGATGACTCTAAATTCCTATTTTCTTCATTTCTTGGCCAATACAGTCCTTTCTGTCAAACTCCATTAGAAATCTAATAGAATCTTGCTAAAATCATCAGTTTTGTCATAAAAGACTAAAATACTCTCTCTCTCCCCCTCCCTCCAATAACCCCCAGCACAAACCCAGATTTGGGTTGTCGCCGCCCCACCCCACAATGAAGCAATTGCGCCCCCAAGCCCAGCACCCTCCCCCCCCCCCCCCCCCCTTCTCCCTCCCTCTTTCTCGCCCCTTCCTTCTCACAACCCTACTAACAAGAAACAGATCTGGGTTGTGCACCCTTCCCCCTGCGACAATGCAAGATCCCCCCCACCCCTGCACCCTCTCTCTCCCCCCCTCCTTCTCGCAAACCCAGATCGGAGTCAAAACCCAGACCCATGAACCCCAACCCCGCCTGCATCGCTGAGCTCGACCTCAAAACCCAAACCCCGCAAACCCCAACCCCCCTTCCCCCCACCGTTTCTAAGCTTAACCTCAAAACTCAGACACCGAACTAGTCCCCTCCAATCTAGGTTTCTTCTCCCTCGCCACCGCCGAGCTCAGGCGCCGACCCCCTGAACCCAACCACCCCATGGATATGATAAATGAGAAATGAGAAGAGAGAGAAGAGTGAATATTTTTAATTTTTATTAAATTAATTATTAATAAATTAATAAATTATTAGAATACCCTCTCATTCTGTTAGAAATTAATGGAATTGGATGGAAAGAATTATAATAGTCAATATTTTAAAAGCTCAGGATCATCTCGACAAAAAAAAAAAAAAAAGCACCAAATTGTCACTTTTAAAAGAATTCAAAGAGTATCAAAACCAATTATTCTAAATTTAAAATAACAAAAAATTAAGTAGGCTCCGTATCACCCCTTACCTCCGCCACTGATGACAATTGAATGGCCATTTTTAATGATTCATTAAGAAATTAGAGCTCTCTCTATATACATGCACATGCATAATGAAGTTCAAGACTAAGGCCCGTTTGTGGTGGTATTTGGAAATGTGTTTTCCAAATATATATTTTTTGTCTTTTTTTTTTCTCTAATTTTACTATTTATTTTTCCAAACATTAAAAAAAAAACTCAAATTTTAAAAGTCCATAATTTATGATTTTAAGTGAAGTGAGATGATTTTTTTTTTCCCAAACTACATCGAATTTGAAGAAGAACGAAACAAGATTCATATTGCTAATTTTTTTTTAAAACGTTTCAAGTTTTTATATCTTTTCACTCCAAATAATTCATTTTCACCAAATATATATTTTCAAAACTCAAACATCCAAAACACTGTCTTCAAATATGTCCCAAACGGACAATTGTAATAGTACTTTTTAAAAATTAATGAAGTATTCTCATCGCACTTTGTTTTAAAAGTTTGAGTGTGTGTGTAAATATATATAACTTAATCACATATCTAGTATGAACATAGCTAACTATATCTACATAGCTAGCGTTGTTTCGAATAACTGGATTAGGACGTGAAATATTATAAATATTATGAATTTACGGATCATAAAATGATTGTCAATGAAAAGCTTCAACTTTTTTTTTTTTTCTTTCCAATTAAAGTGCTAATAATATACAAAATATATAAATAAACAATGAAATAGATAGAATAAGTAAAGAAGCTACTTATATACGTATGCTCAAAATGCAAGGAATAAATTTGGCACCAAATGCAAAGGATGATTTTTTTATGTTTTGGGTTGCCAAATTTGGTTAAGAGACTTCTCTTGGTTGTAGTTTAAAGCTTTCCACAGCTTTCTTTGGCGCTTCCTACTGATATAAATAGTAAGCTTAGCTTGTAAAATCTACCTCTTCCGTCAATACTTTTAAATATTCTATTTGGTAATGCTTTTACAGCTTCGAAGCAAGGTATTTTTCTTATAAATTAGTTTTTTAATATTATTATTATTATTATTATTATTATTATTATTTGGCTAGATGTGATTGACAACACATTATAGATATAATTGGTACCTTTTTCTCCCTCTGTGATGTACATGTTGTTGAAAAAAACAAAGGACAATGCGTGTTATATTTTACTTCTTTTTATTTAATTAGCTTTTAAGGGAAAGGGTTTTGAAAAATGTTGGATATCAAACGTTAGGGTCAATGCATTACTATCTTCAATGTTGAAATATAAAATGATGGATGTGGGTCCAAATTTGGTTTTTCATTCGTTTGGCGGCAGATGATTCAAACTATTTATATTATGATATATAAGATGATTTGTGTATAATTTCCACTACAATTATACATATTTGAAATAAGTACACGATTAATTTCATAAGCAAAAATCAATTAATTCCTAAATGTTCCACAAAAATTAGATATATAATTGATTGTCGACATGCTTCTTAATTTGACTAACTTAAGTGATTTTTGGACCCAGAAAAAAAAAAAATGGCCGACACAACCATTAAATTGGGAACATATGTAAATGTAATTTATTTATGATTTTTTGTCCGAAAGTTTCATGCTTTAATCGGTTAATGTACATGGGAAAAGTTGCTTGGATAGTCAAAGAAAATCAGCTATTAGATTTTCTTTAACACATATTTATTGTGATTTCGATCGTTCGAAAATGTAATCTAATGACCCCCCATTACTCATCTTATATCTTTCGGCGTGGTTAGACTGTGTGAATAATATGCAAAAAAGAAAGAAAGAAAGGGGGGAAAATAAAACAATTCACTCAAGATATCAAATAATGCTCTAATTGACTCTTTTTTTTTTTTTTTGGGCTAATATATGCTCTTAAATGATAAGTATGCTGCAAGTTATCACTTTATTAGATTGGCTTTCGAGGATGGAGTCTTAGTACTTGAGAAGAATTAAGGAAGGAAATCTGGCTAACACATGTTGACAAATTAAAGAATGTTTTGATTGAGAAACTGGAGGTTCTATACAACTTCAGTTACTCTAAGGATTGAGGATTGTTTTTAGTAGTTATTAAGTATTTACTTTTGGGGTTTGTAGATTAGCCTTACCAAGTCCCACAGGAACGGTATCATTTTGGGAAGTCTAAAAGTTGGATTTTATTTTTGGGAGATTGGACTTATGTTTGGGTGGGTTTTTAGTATGTGTTATCTTTTATCTTTTAATTTTGAAATGAATAGTGTTTGTTGAAATAAAGAGTTTTCTCTTTTATCCCATTGTTCTTGGTATTCTTGAGAGAATCAATTAGAAGATTTTGATGTCTATTTTATTGGCATATTTTAGTGAATCAACTGGCTTGTAAATACCATATTTTCAGGTATTGTGAGCAAGCAATGGACTTTTGAAAGATTTGTCCTTAATTCTAATTCTCTTTTATTTTGATGGTTCCGCGTTGGAGGGGCTTATAAAATAGAGCCTAGGGCTTCGTGCATGGGGTCTTCGGCTGTTTGGAGTTGAAAACCAAAGAAGAAAAAGAGGAAAAGAATATTTTAAGTTTTAGGTTTATCTTTCTATAAAATTATGGAGAGATTATCTTGAATCATCAAGAGGAGAGGGTGAAGAAAATTTAGGAGAAGGCTTTAGAGACCTGCAACGCCTCCAAACTGAGTTTTCTTACTTTATTTTCTTATCTTTTTATTTTTGTAATTTGAGAATGATTGAACCGTTATTTTGTAGATTTTTATTTTTATTTATAAAGTAATTTTCTTTTCTAAAGATACGATCTAGCCGGTTATGAATATTTGAGCTTTTCTATTTTTAATTAATTTATGTTCTATTCTAGTTTTGTGTTGAGTATGTTAATCTATGCTTAATCCTTGTGAATTTCTGGCCTACTTTTGCATGATTTGGCATTTAATTTGAAACTAAAAAATGATAATTGAATAAGCTCTTATTTAAATTACCATGAGATTATTAAAAGCTAGATATAATTATGAAACTTGTGTAGCATTATGAATTTCTAGTTCTTAATTAATTATGATGAGTTGATTGAGATCGAGAGGTGGTAAGGCTTATTATAATAGATTGTTAATGCTTAAGAAAAATTAATAAATATATTAGAGAAATTCCCTAGTAAAATATGGAATAGATGTTGATTAATTGGATTAGAGGATTTGAATATGATTAATCCGATGAAATCGGAAACCCTAGATTTTTTAGTCTTTTGAGTATTTCGTCTTTTTATTTATTTTGTTATTTTTATTTTAAAAAACCACTTTTCAATTATTTAAATAAAGTTAGAGTTAATATAATTTTAGTAATTGATAACGATAGTCTCTCATGGGAACGATACTTTACTTATCACTCTATTACTTTTTACGATAATGTGCACTTACAATTTTCCATAACACCCTTCCCATTCACGCTATCTATTATGATAGAATTTATTCCCAATGTGACTCTTTTTAGAAATGAGATATTTTTTCCAATAATCTTTTTAGAATATTTTTCATTCTCAAAATGAATAGTTTTATCTATACAAACACCATCCCATTTTCCAAATGAAAAGTTTTTACCTTCCAAACACCATCTCATTTTCAAAATTTAAAAAAAAAAAAAAAAAAAAAAAAAAAAACTTCTCATTTAAACAAAAAATTTCCTTTAAAAAAAATGGATATATGATTCAAACAGAGATCTCTGGCTAATAAATGATCCTCAAATATTAGTTAAAAAGTCAAAAGTCCCACATTTGAAAAATTACAAACAAATAAGTGATTATTACCTCAAAAAGAAGGAAAAAGAATAAGAAGACTCCAACTAATCTGTACTTTTTCATTTTAGTTTTTATCTTTTTTTATAAAAAGTCAACAAACATTATAACTAGTTTTTGAAAAGTCAACTAACTCTAACTTAAAATTTCATCTCCAATCAGCGAACTAGGCGAACCAAATGCAAAAGAAGAAGAAGAAAATTTTATCTCCAATCGATGAACCAGACAAACCAAAGAAGAAAGAAATAAGTGACATGAATCATTTGTGTGTGGGTGAACCTACGTGACTACCATGCACTGCACCATGAATGGACACTTTTGAGGCAAACAAATGCAAGCGAAGAAGAAGGAAATAAGTGACATGAATTAAGTGAACCAACTTAAAAATTCTATTTCCAACCTGCGAACCAATGCAAGCGAAGAAGAAGAAGAAAGAAATAACTGGCGTGAATAACTTGTTGTGGCCGAATCTACGTGACTTCCCTACACCACACACATGAGTGGACGCTTTTGAGGCACACGTACGTGTCACCACAATGAACTATGTAACTCTTTTTTTTTTTTTACTAGTATTGTTTCAGATTTAATCTAGACCATTGATTTGATCAATTATGATCCATGATCAAAATTAAATGATTTCATATTTAAGGTTAGTTTGGGGTTAATGTGTTTTTGATAGAATTTCTTCTCTTACTTCTGCAAAAAGAGAAGTAGAAGTTAAAAGTAAAAGTTACAAATCCTAACTCTCTAAACAACTATTAAAACACATCAAAGTTCTTGTGTCCAGCACCCATCTTTTGTGGACACGAATGGCAAGTCATTGAAGCCCTTGGATGCAAAATAGAGGGCAGTGATAAGGAGGGGAGAGGGAGAGAAAACTTGCATACATGGGCTGGAATACAACCCGAGAAACAGTCACCGGAGAGAGAAAGTTTGACCTCCTCGAAACGCAATGTCGACTCTCATCATCCCTACCGTCTAGCTTGCAATGAGTTTCGCTGTCTTCACTATGAGTTCGGTGGCTTCGCCATGAGTTCCAGCGACTTTGCCTTGATTTTTCGCAGCTTTCGCCATGATTTCTGGCTTTTTTGCCTCTCACTCGCTCTCTCTCTCCCTCCCTTCCTCCCTCCCTCCCTCTCTCTCTCTCTCTTGGGTTGTACCTGGAATCTATCCAGCCGTCTTTCTCTTCCTCATATTGTCTTCCGAATGTCCGACTACCGGACAATAAATATTTCCTAAAATACATTGGTGTTTGTGCAAATAATAACTTTTGAGCACTTTTACCAAACACATTATTTGCATCCTAGTTTGTGTAAAGGATTTCTGGGATCTCCAAAAACATTGCCAAACTAATCCCTAATATAAACCACTAATCGAATACTTATTGATTCAATGGTCAGAATTAAATGATTGTTGTCAAAAGATTATATATGTTAACAAATAGATATATTTTTTACAAGTGTACATATTTTCAAGGAAAATACAAATTTTGGCCGAAGGTTGTGTCTACAATAGCAGTTGAATTTTTTATAACATATACGATTTTTGCTATAAATAAGACTTCAGACTAGCATCATATTTCATTTTTGTTGGTAATTTGGTAAGATGCTACTTATTGAATACAAACTTGTATCTTGAGGTAATTAGATAAAAAAAAAAAAATTGGTGAACTGTGTAACATGGGCAAATAAAATTTTAAAGACTGTTTGTTATGCCTCAAACACTTAGAATTTTCTGTTTTATGTTCTGTTTTCTTTGCACCCAAATAATTCTGCACCCACTTTCTTCACCCATTAATACTTCTCGTGAACGGTTACTAGACATAATATATCTTTTCCAAAATTACATGATTTCAGTTTCTGTAACCATAAAATTAAAGTCCCTCCAAAAACGTGATGACAACCATCACATCTCAATGTCTCGTGAACATATAATTTCACATTTAGATATGAATATCCTTCCTTATCCGGTAGCGGGATTTATAATATTATCCATATGTAATTGCACAGTTAATTTCATCATAACGTATTTTGATATGATACTTATCTTTCTATATCAGTGGCTGATAAATAATATTGTCATTCATAATATTACGTTAAATTAAAATAACTCAATTACTTATTATAAATATGTTTATTAAAAAGTTAATATCCAACCTATCCATTCTACGGGTAGAAGAGTATATTTTTGGCATACATATACGTAGTCTAGCTTTTATATTTATAAATATATATATACATATATATATATATATATATATCTGTCAAAATATCACGTGTATGAATATATATTTACAGACACAGGCAAACTGAATGAGACCAAATCCAACCCTTGAAAATGCATATATCTTAGATGAAGTACTTGCCATATGAAAGTTAATGACTACGTGTTGGAGTAATTTTATTTATCTTGATAGTTAATATCGTCCCTTTTTTCTTATCTTATATTATCTTATAATCCTATCTTATCTTACATTATAAAAGTAAGTCCTATTCATGATTTGTAGACCGTAGCATTAATTTCATGTTTTCATTATGAGCACTTTAGAATTTGTTAGCTTTATTAGAGACACTAGATTTTGGTTTTGGTATTTAATTTGTTACGCATATTTTGGCGTGCAAGACATTAAATATACTTTTTAGTTTTTGGCTAGTATTTACTACTTTCTTAAACGTTAATTACTATGCATAATATAAATAATTCAAGTAAAGTATAAGTTACCGAATTTTTTTTGGTAGAAATAAGTTAACGAATTTTTATGGCATAATTATTGATGCTTTTAATTTGTAGGGCAAAGAGAAAAGTGAAAAGAAAGAAAAAGGGTGAAAATAGAATTGTTGACTGCAAGTTGATCAAGAAAAAAGAAAACAAAGGGCCTTCTTATCCAAAAAAAAAAAGAAAAAGAAAGGCCCCTGAATTATAATCATTGTAGCACTTTACCCTTTAAATTTTAAAATAAAATATCCGTTCTTCTCAAATTTTGAAATTGTTCTCCTTGCCATTTTTTTTTAAATGAAAAAACTCACATGACGTGCACATGATGAGAAAATTAAGGACATTTTACTTTAAAAAAAAAAACAAAGGATTATAGTTTAATGTATGAGCTTTTTTCTTTTTGTTTTTAATATGTGAGTTTATTTATGTTCTCTAAAAATGTTTTTTTTCACATTTATTATGAAATAAATCAAAGAATCTAAAATGTACATTAAAATAGAATGTAAAATAAGAATTACATATTTAATATTTGAACAACCATACTTAAATGCTTGACATATGTAATTTCCATCCATAATAAAAGGGTTAAATTTGTTCAAGGGAGAAATATAGGAGGGTGTAGATGTTACATTTCGAAATTCAAGAGGGAAAGTATCATAAGTGCAATGTTTTGAAGGAAATTTTTGTAATAATCATTATTTTTTTTATTGTTTTTCAAAAATATCTCTAGAACGATTCAATATTACTCTAGTACATCTCCCATGGAATTAAATAGTGAATTAAAAAAAAAAAAAAAAAAAAGAACATAACAAAACAGTGGATTAAAAACAAAGAAGAAACGGCAAAGTTGTTGAAAACAATCCCCATGATGTTGTCTGCTGAAGTTCAGATCCTTACAACGTCTTTCCAATAAAAGAGCTCATTCTCTAGACATGTCACGTTCTTTAAATGTATGAAAATTAAATAATAGACCTTCCCCCCACCCCCACCCCCCCCCCCCCCCCCCCCCCCCCCCAACTTCCCCAACACATACTCACAAATATCCAAAAAAAAAAACTTTCACACGTAAACTTCACTTTAACTATCTCCCTTTAGTTGTTTACTAGTATTTTGGCTATAAATTAAAATATTTCCCTTGCTTTTGAGGTAGCACTTGCTGCTTTTATTTTGATTATTGAAAAGATCGGAACGAATATGACTTCATTCATGTGGTTAATATCTTCAAGAGTAGTCCGCTAAAGTTTCTTAGAGGTTTCATATAGCATATGCTTTCGTTTTGTTCGGTATGAGGAGGTCTAGTGGATATGGTTTCTCATAATTTTCTTAAAGTTTATAATGTACAGATAAATTCACAAATCATTTAATTTAGTATCGTTATTTTGAATCGTAATTATTAGTTCTGGAAATTATTTTTCATTTGCTTTTTTCAAGTGTGGGTATTTATCCTGGATCATGTACTTCTTTTTCCTGTATGTCGGATCTTTTCCTTGAGATTTTTTCTGACAAAGGATGCTAATGAGATATCAGACTTATTCAGGTAGATCCTATTAGGATAGCTATTATAGATGTTAGGAATTTACTGTCAAATTTTAATCGAGATTAATAAATTAATAACAAAAACATGCAACGGGATCCTTGGACATCTTTAATGAAAATCATGAAGCTAAAAATAAACTAATCGAAAAATGAAAGAAATAGGAATAACAATACCGAGATTTATAAAGGTTCGCCTAGAATGTGCTACGTCTTCTTGAGTATGCCGATTTTTCACTATATATATGGATTTTTGGAATACAATAGTTTAGTTTTTGGGTGTAATTTTTTGCAGTATAATAGTAAGCAGTAATGGAAAAAAGATCGATCCCCTTCCAGAGGGGTGGTCTTCACTTATTTGTAGAGGAAAAAATAGTGGGGGCCCATAGATAGTAGTGAGCGGTTTTTTCCAAAGGATGATTTGAAATACGTGCAAGAACATGGGTCTTGATGTCATGGGTTTAGCAGTTATTCGAATGGATCTGATATGATATCATAATTGATCGTTGACTTGACAGTTTATTGAAGTAGATCTGATATGACGTTATAATCGATCGTGGGCTTGACGGTTGTTGGGATTAGCCTTTATTTATAATATTCATCAAGTACGAGTGACGAACGATGAAACGAACAGTCAAGAAGACCAAGGGTTTGTGCGTAGTTTGTGGCTTACTTTATTAACTCAAATGTTCACCCGATCCATGTTTGAACCGACGGGTCTGCCGATCGAGTATGAACGATCATTGTTCACTCTTGAGCGAACTGATCATCTATTGGGTTCGGCCCCAATATATGAAAATATCAAATAGATTGAGATCTGGAGTTCATTGTTTATTCGACAAGCAGTCGAAGGCTAACGATATTATAGGAAGACGAAATCTGACCCCAACAGTTGTGTAGTGGTTACTTATGTGTTTTTTCTCCTTCTTGAAGTGGTTTTTTTTTTTTTTTATCGAACTTCATTTTATTTTCTTTTATTTTTAATTTCACATGAAATAAGTAAATAACAAGGTGTTCAAGAGCTGTAAACTTAATCGGAATGTCTTGGTGCATTTATTAATCTATGTCATTCTCATCGATTTAAATAAAAAAATATAAAAAAAAAAAAAAGAAAGAAAGAGAAGAAGGAAAAGGAAAAGAAAAAGAAGAAAAAAGGAAAGGAAAAAGATATTACATTTAGAAATAATTTGTTAAAAGGACAGGCTTAGAGCCTTCAACACGGTTTTCTCGTAAAGAAAGTTCAAACCCTCACGAAATGGCAGGGACAACGAGACCCCATATCATGGCTATATCTATGATTGTTAGGGGGTATTTATGTAATTACGAAAAATAATATGATCTTCGGTAGGGATGAAAAATAGAAAGAAAGAAAATGATGGAGAGAATTTAAGGGAAGTAAAAGAAAATGCATTGCTTGCATAAAAGCAAAATGCATTAAAAATAAATAAATAACCCAATTTTGATATCATAAAGTGATATGGTTTTTAAAAAATCACTGAAAAAGGTGAAAAATGCCCCTTAAAATAGATATGGACCACATGGTTATGTTTGTTACCCTTCTTAAATGCTTGTTTGGATTTTTTACCTTGCATACTACTGTAATTTAAAAAAAAAAAACAAAACAAAACAAAAAACAAAAAACAAAAACAAAAACAAAAAACAAAAAACAAAAAAGAGGCTGAAGTTATCATAATTAAGATAATCTGGAGATGTGATTTTTTACAGGAAATCCTTCAAATAGTCCATTATCTCTTTTCTTTTCCTCATTCATAGTCTATTTCTTCCCCAAAATATATATATATATATTTTTTTCAAAATTAAATAAATAGTATTTTTACAAAATTCGAATAAAGTAAATAATAAGATTTTAAAGTATTTAAATACATAATGATAAATAACAAATTTATTTATAATAAATATATTATTTATCTAATAAATTTGTTGTTTACTATTATTTATTATAAATGTTTTGGCTTGCAAGCTGTCGATGTAAACCACATTTTCTTATTTATGTTCCCTTTTTCCCCTTTTCTCATTAACCGTGGAAATGACTCATTCTTTTTTCTCTATCCTAACAAGTCAAAAACAAGATGCTTTTTTTAATGTTATGTATAAAGTCCAAACCTAAAGTTGTCGGCAAGAAAGATCGTTTCCACGTTTGATTCAATTTCCATTGATCTTAAAAATAAAAAAAATAATAATAAAATAAAAATAAAAAAACAGTTTTCATGGGCTAATTAAACATCTTCATTTCTTTCACTTATGTTTCAATTTGTCCTTTTTATCCCCATAAATTTATTTCGAATTGACATAAATATCTTTATTTTAAACGTAAACAATCGCTTTAATCAAAATTCGTTTATAAGCATCGATCACCAAAATCACTTAAGTGGTTCCAAATCATTTATTAATTACTTAAGTTACCACAAGTCACTAGTTCTGAAATAAGAGAAAGAACTATTCGGATTTTCAATAGGACATAGAACATTAGGCTAATATGACTCGAGATGAGGATTTGGATTCTCTTGCTTGTCGAATCTAGTTCAAATTGCATCATCGACCGATATCAAAGAAGAGAGAATAAATAAAAACATTTTACGGTTTCGAAATGGCAAGTTCAAGACCAAATTATTATAGAATAAGCAGAACATTTAAAAAAAAAATTTATATACACATAAAAAAGAAGAAACTTTTGAAATAAATAAATAAATATATATATATATGTGTGTGTGCATACATCACAATTAAATTTTAATTAAAGGAAACAGAAAAAAGAGAAAAGAGAAAAGAGAAAGGAGCATACCTACGCATATTGGAGAGGAAAAAGCATGTAGATGGGAAGCCTCCAAGAAGGTTGATGAAACATTATGCGTGCCGTGAACCACCGGAATCAACAAAGAATCAGCGACAAAGACACCCGTATGTGTGTGTGTGTGTGTGCATCATACATATCGCAATTTTTTAAACCCAACTTTTCGTCGGGTAGGAATTAGGATACACATCACGATCAACTTTTCTACTTGGATAAGCATCTGTTCGACGATCTAGATGCCTTGAGCTACAAGAAACATATATATATATATATATATGTGTGTGTATCAGAAACTAGGGGTAACAAAAAAAAAAAAAAAAAAAAAGAGAGAGAAAAAGAAGAAGAGGGAGAAGAAGCTTACAAAAGAAATATAACAACATTTAACATTGGGTGGTATATATTGAGAATAGAGAAATAATTCAGTGGGAGAAATAATAGTTAGATGTCAGAAATTTGATACCTTATATTTATACTCAACATAATATTAAAGTTGATAATTTTATCATTTTATAACATTAAAATTATCAACTTTTTTAATTTTAGAGTGGACAAAATTATAAGTAGGTACTTAAAACATGACTCTGCACCTAATTTTCGTTTTTTGTTTTTGTTGTTTTTTTTTTTAATTTTTATTTTCCGTTTTTATATTCGGCAAGATATGTTGAGTCTTGCCTCTCCCCCACCCGCCGTCTGAAGGGGGTTAAAAAATAACAACCTATAGTTATCAGTTTCATATATATATATATATATATATATATGTCTGTATTCTCTATTTGTAGTTACACAAATCACATGCTTCATGAAATTTCTTTGCAACTCCGCAAGACATGTTAAAGTCATGACCCCCCCCCCCCCCCCACATGAAGGGAAAATAAAATAAATTATTAAAAAAAAAAAAAAAAACGTAGTCACAGAAATCACATTCTTCATGAAATTTCTTTGAAACTTACTCATGATGACAATGCGTACCATTACCATCCTGCGTTTATTGGTGGAAGAATTATGCTTAGATCACTAGCTTGTACCTTACTTAGTGTATATATCTATACGTGATTGTGTATAGAAATATATATGATTGACTCAAGAGCGAAACTTCCACGAAATTGTTGTGTTTGCCCCACTGAAAATAATGGACCAAATCATCACGTGTCCTCTGTTGCGTTTTTGGGGGGTTCCCTTATATGCTCTATATATTTCTATATATTAAGTTTCACCAACAATGATAACATTCTATTTAAAATTTTATAACTATCAGTTGATTTTTAAATTTTTTATTTCAAATCCTATATCATGGTAAATGGTATTATTTAGAATTATTGGTATAAAAAATAAATATCACTTAAAAATATAATATTCAAATCAACATGTTATTTCAATAACGTTAAAAAAAAAAATTGTAAGTGCCGTTTATAAAAGATGCGGTGCCATTTCTACATCTTTCCTAAATTTAGCATTAATTTAATCTCTAAAATGGCATTAATTTTACACTTGGACCCTCATCCTTTTTCTTTTTTTTTCCTCCTTTCTTTTTTAATGCACATTACTGTCTAAATCTTTTTTTTTTATTTTTATTTTTTGCTAGTTTTTGGCTCACGACACAAAAATTAAAGAAGGTTTTCTGAAATTTAACAACCTATTTGTGGCTAAGGCTTTAGGCTTTCTGGGATCATTTTTTGAAACAATATCTCTAAATTTTTTTTTTTCCCCTGTTCCTCCAATTTTACTATTTGTTCTACTATTCATTGACACCAAACAATTTTACTATTTGTTCTACCATTCAAGACCTTGAGCCTTGAGCTTATATCGCTCACTGACTACAAATTTTAACACCCCCATTTTCCATTTAAAACAGAAAAAAAGATCTCAACACTAGCCAGAGATTTCAAATCCGCTGTGCACACTAGTCGCCATGGTTGGTCATTCGTAAACCGACGAGACTTTTCCCATCTTGACTCCCTCGACGCAACCCCCAAATGTCTCAGCAAAGACTTCTAACACCTAGTTCCTCTATAATACTGGTGATTAATAATAGAAGTTTGAAAAATCAACAGTCTAGAGAACCATTAGGTTTGCTTGGCCACATCCACACCCCAAAATTCCATAGAAATATTGAAAGGGAAAAAAAAAAAAAAAAAAAGAGAGAGAGGAGGAAGTGTCTATCGATGTTATTGGTTTGTGCAAAATTTTGCTTAAACATGGAACAAAATAACAAGAAAGACCAAAGCATACCACTTCTGTTCCATGAACAAATGCATTCTTGTAACATGCTCAAAGGCCACTAATGGAGGAGCAAAAATGAACCCGCGGCATGCGGGAAAAAAGTTCTTGTCATTCGTCATCCGAATAGTTGAACTTTACAGAATGTGATTGCAGATCGATCTGCCCTCCACGGTAGCTTCCACGCTTCTTCTTGGTCTTTTCATGCCGGAAATCTCTGAGAAAGAGAATGAGCGAGTTTTGGTTCCATTATTTCAATGTAGAGGAAGAAAAAGATTGTCCAAAACGTGTAAAGTATGTGTATCATTCTATAAACACAAACACAGTAATCTGTCATGTGCACAAGAGTGAAGCCTCTGCGCGTTGGACTCGATAGAATTTGATTGATATTGTGACAGGTTGGGGACCAATGGTTCTACTAAGCCAAAATTAAATTCAAAGTATATTAAGGCAAGATCACAGCTTCTCAGTTGAAACTCAAAGGACATAAACCACTTATCTCCAATTCCGCAAAACAAACAATTGATACATAATATTACACACCTGCCCCTAACTTGCCCAAGAACTCCTTGCGCCTTGGCACCATAACCGGTCTCTGCACCGTCCTGCATTAAACAACGATTATGGAAATCAGATAGCGACAGGAAACATGGTAAAAGAATTGAGCAGAAGAAAAAGAGAAAAACAATATTTCGTCTATTCACCTTAGCCCAGTAAGAATTATCCTTTAGCCTCTCATCAATAAATTCCACCTCCTCAACTTTCACTCTTTGAAATGCATTAACAGTCTTCGGCTGCATGATGTAAGCACCGTGAGCTTGCCATCAATCTTCAACAAAATCATAGACATCTATACATGTGGGTTTTGTGTTTGTGTGTGTCTTTCTTCTTCTTCTTTTTTTTTTCCCTTTTTTATTGGTAATCAGTGTAATTGCAGAGAAAAACATCGTACTCTAGAGTTCAAAGCAATGAAAATTTGGAGATAAACAGTTAATGTAAAAAAGGCGGTATTAAACATCAATGCAAACCATCAAAATAGATAAGAGAGATGAAAATCTGATCCGCCTCTATTGAAAAAAAAAAATCTAAGTTTTTCAATAGAAGTTGACCGGGAATTAAAAATGCTCTTTTTGCAACCATACCTCAGCTGAGCCATTACGCTGTTTCTTATTTGATTTCTGCATGGAGTTCTTCTCGGCACTTTTACCTAAATTCCCATTTTCAACTGTACCTTCAATCTTTCTGCGTTTTAGTTCTTCAGTTGCTATTGCATCTGTCGGCTTCAAATCATTTTCATCAGAAACCATTCTTTTTCTCTTCTTAGAACCTTTATCACCCTCCCCAACGGCATCCGCCTCAGACGTTTTGGAATCATCAACTGCAGAACCATTCACAGTTATATCCTTCGAATCATCCTTCTTTTTCTTCTTAGATTTAGACTTGGAACCTTTCTCCTCCACTGGGGCACCATTAGTGTCCACTGCGGTAGAATTCACAGCTTCGGAATCAACATTATCAATAAAAGAATCGTGTGTCGATGGCTTCTTCTTTTTCTCCTTGTCTTTACCTTTTTTCTTATGTGTCTCAGTATCAGTGACATCTGCAAGTTTTTCTTCAGCTGTACTGGGTATTGATTCTGATTCAGAAATTAACTTGTTTTTCTTCTTCTTTTTGTCCTTCCTATCTTTACCGGGCTCCTTGGGCTGTGGCTCAAGCTTCTTCCCTTCATCTGTGCCGACTTGCTTATCTGCAATTAAACGATTTTGGAACAAGATCAAGATCGATCATCAACAGCAAGCTCTACTCACACCAGTTTCAATGAGTGTGTGCGCGAATATATTTTTGTAGAATGCTCTCAACCATGCATGAATCGCATGCACATGTGCATTTATGTGTAAATATCATCTCCATTAAACTTTTGGAAGAGGCAAATACATAAAATAAGGAGTATTCGTTCGATATCCAGGAACAAACCTCAAGGTCGAGAGAGAAACCTTCAATTTCAATAATTAAAGAAAATAGAAACGAGGCAACAACCAAATAGCAAACAGCTAAAAAAAAATAAAAAAAATAAAAAGGAGGAAGAAGAAGAAGAAGGTGCAACAACTCTCTACTTCAAGTCTTTAAAAACCCCATTTTTCTTTTCTTTCCACATCGTGTTCCTTTCCACAGATATTGCTTAATTCACGGAACACAGACAGACAAGAGTTTGGCTCCCTTACCATGCTCTTTCTGGCTCTTCAAATTTGTCTTGGCATCATCACTGAATTAAACAAAAGATTATGAGATTATCATGTCACAACTTGGTAATAGAATGATTATGAGTACAACTAAAAATTAAAACATTAATGACCTTTTTCAATTTATGGAGAAGATGTATGTTTGAGTCATATGGCCGGGAATGAACAAACAAGTCTTTTAGAACAAGTTTGCAGATATTAATTGTTGATTGAAAAGACAACTTATTAGCATCTCTATGCTTTTCTTGCTATAAGGATATAAAAATCATCAACTTAACTTAACTTGTTTAAGTTGGAAAGGATGTTAAAATTGTTTTCTTTTTCTAATTAATCATGTTTTCTTTTTTGGCATGGAAACCTTCATCCTTTTCACCGACTATTCTTTCTCTATCATATCTTTCTTTGTAGCTTGAAGTTTGAATGATAATAACAGATAGCAACTCGCTGAAGCACAGACGAAACCAAAATTTTCCGAGGCAAGCCAAGACTACTTGAGTCTAACAGTGAAAGCAAAAATAGTCAAATATACAGTAAACTATTCAATTCAAAACAGATATTCTTCTTGGTCATTTGATAATTTTAAAGCAACAGATTTGAAACAAAGATAACGCAGTGATTTTAAAAGTAAAATCAAAAGGGAGCACAGCCTCGAACTGTAGCTCCAATTGACCAAAAAGAAGAGAATCTAAAATTAATGAAAATTTTCCAACTCGTCCGTAAACACAAAACAGAGTCCATCAAAACTCATCCAGTTGCATTTTAATTCTTTTCCAATTACGTATGTAGTAACTAGTTGATTCTAAATCCGATAACGGCAATTATATCATCTTACCAATAAGAACAAAAGAAAAGAGAACATTCATCCTACCCCATTTCGATGTACTTGATGTAAAGTTGTTCCAAATCTGGCGAGGAATCCTTCAAAGCATCTACCTGCAACAAGAGTGACAATATTCACATGTTAACTTAAGGACCATTTATAAGAAAAATCTACTCGTTCCCTTGACTTAAAATCTAAAGGTACGAAATTTTGCGGCATTTCATTTTCATTTCGGATTGAAAATGGTGTTTGGCAACCACATTTCATTTCAGAATCAATATAACTATAGGAACAAAATAACCTATACCTGCCCGGAACAAAACCATTCATCTCACATTTTCTTGCAAGACATGATTTTGCATAAAAGGGTTCCTTTATTTATTTGCTAAAACCATAAAAGAGTTGTCTTTTTTTTTTTTTTTCCTGAATCATTAAAGGGTTCCTATGATTATGAACATAATAACACAAAAATGTTAACTTGTAGCTCGGGAAGCGAAGCAAGACACTAAAATAAAAAAATTAAAAAAAAAAAAAAAACAACTAAAATGGTCCTATTTGTTTCAGTAGATTCCTGCGTTTTCTGGGCAGCCAGACAGAAATGGGGAAGAACAGAACAGGAACAGAACGGACCTGAATTTGGGATTCAGAGAGAAACTTCTTGAGGGTTTTGGAAAAGCCATTGCGATCGAGAAATCGGGCGACGGAGTGAAGAAGAAGAGAGTTGTGCTCGGAATTGAGGGAGGTGTTGGAGTCGGAGTTCATGTTTTGCTTCGAAAGAAGAACAACTTGGCGAGGCCGTAATGCAAGAAGAGCTGGGTTTAGGGTTTCGGGCATAAGACTGATCAAAAAAAATAAAATTAAAAATTAAAAATAAAAAAGGCTCCTTCTCTTTCAGGGTTTAGGATTTTAGGGTTTCTCGAATTAGGGTTTCCGTTTTGTCTTTGGGAATTTGGGTTTCTTGTTCTTTATCAATTTCATGTATACTCTGATTTTAAGATCAATTTTATTTTGCTCCAAGTTTAAAAACTTTCACTTTTTTACTTAAATTTTGAATTAGTATAGTTTAATTCTTTTTATTAGTATTTTAGTTTTAAAACAGACAAAAAATATATATATATATATGAATTAATCTTACTAAATCGGTAATGTTAATATTTTTTTTAAATACAAATATAAAGAAAAAACACATAATTATACTTAACTCAATTTTTTTTTCACTAATATTTAACATAAATTCTAACAAAAAAATTTAAACGTGACTAATTCACAATTTAAAAATTAAAATAAGAGTTTTTAAATATCATAAACAAAGTAGAAATGATCAAAAAAATTAGAGATATATACGAGAACAATGTTTCTTTTTTTTTTTAATTATTTTATTTCTCTTAATTTCATATCTTTTGAGTCGTAGAACAAACTATCCCTTCCTTCTCAAAAGTAAAAGTATCCATAATCACTTGCCTTAGACCTAGGGAGTGTTTGGTGAATGAATTGAGTTTGATTGAGTTGAGATTTTTAAATTTAAATAGTAATTTTTGTTGACTTTTCAGAAAACATAAAAAAATTTTCAAAAAAAAGAAAAAATATGATAAAAAAATAAAATTTAGTTTAAAATGAGTATTAATGTCAAACAAACCCTTAAAATGCTCGATTCTTGAGATTTACAGGCTGAAGACCCCTACTCTCTCCTCTTTCTACCTTTCCCCAAGGAAATCAATGTGCACAATTTTTATTATTTTTTGGGTTTTAATTGCTCTAGCACTTAACTTATCACGTTTCGTCATTTTTTATCTTAAATATATTTCTTTTGCAATTGAGTCCCCTAAATTTCGAAAAGCAATGCAACGGACTCCAATTATTGAGGTTGAAAACCTCCAACTTTGGAGGAGCAGTAATGCCAAAACTGTGTGAAAATTCTATAACTTAAAATTTTATTAAAAAAAAAAATCTTAATTTTTATTTCTTCAATTGGGGTTGAAAACCTACAAGCTTGGAGTAGTGGTAATTCTAAACCGTCTGAAAATTCTATAACTTAAAATTTTTTTAAAAAAAATCTTCTTTTCAATTTCTTGAACTCGACAAAATGAAAAAAAAAAAAAAAAAAAAAAAAAAAAAAAAGACACCCAATTATGTCATGTTCGTAACTTCCATGTGGATATTATAGATAGTCTGGAATGAAAATTGTGATTTTAGCATTCTAGTTATTGATGGTAAAATGTGTAGACCATAAGTTCAACTAAATGATTAGACTAGGATTTGATTGGAAAATAAAAAAGAATGTGATTAAGAAAAGAGGAACAAAAGATCTAAAGAGATTCCGCTGAAATTTGATGCAGGTTTTTTTCTTTTTTATTATTAATTGAGGATGTGGATTCGAATTCTATATTTTTCAATGGAATAATATATAAAATTACTGTTAAATTATGCATACAAGGTAACCATACCACCATAGTTTTGGTCATCACTAGACTTTATTAGTTATCCTATTATGTAAATAGGTTTTGTTGCTACATAAAGAAAGGCCATTGGAGGAGTAGTCTCCTTGTGAAAAATTATACCAACTATAAACGAGGCTAAAAAAAAGGTACGTAGCTAATAATTTGCAACAAAATTTACAAATAAAATTTGGCAACTCAGATTTGTTCTTGTGTTTGCTAGCATTACCCCCTCAATACTGGTGTATAAACGTTGGTGTTTGGGACTCTTTATGCAAAGACAAAGTCCAAGTTTGTTGATTCATAAAGATACAAAAGGAGACACAAATCACAATAGGCAACCGAGACGGGAACGGATTGGAGAACCTTTATTGGCAGTGTCTTTTTTGTATTTGTCCCAATCCTCATCGTTAATATTCATAATCTCAACAAGAGATTTAACAATTTCTAAACAAAAACTAAGCTATATTTCATCATAAATCCAATGATCTAACAAAATTAGAAATCAAATTCCAACGAATAAAAGTATATATGGATTACTAAAGATTAGGACTAACACAAAAATACATGTTGAAGATGAATAAGATTTATAATGTTTTTCTTAATTATGTATCGGAGTGAGGAAGGGAAAACACAAGAATAGTCCTCATCCAGTCCTAAACCCCATTAATGATAATTCCTTATCCCCGTTACTTTAACTCCGAGTCGTGGGAGAAAATTGACATTTCTAGTATAATTCACTCATCTTATTACTGATTAGATTACTCCCATATACAAATGCCAAAAATCTATTATATATTTGTAGTTAGCTTGCATTTGATATTTAGGTTTAGAATAAACTTTTTAGATTCAAATTAGTTAACTTTTTAAAAATAAATTATAATTTTTGTTGATTTTTTAGAAAAATACAAAAATTAAGATGAAAACTTTATATTTGAATCTTGAAACCAAACGCACGCACCCCAATAGACGAAATATTAGGCATTATATTAGTATTTTCCTAAAATGAAAACCTAATAATGCCTTTAAAAACATCATTTGTTTTATACTGTATCCCATTAATACAATGCAAAGTGTGCATGAGTACCTAGTATATTTCAAGACAAGTATATTTGAACAACAATACATTTATTTTACATATCCATATATGTTTTTAATATATTTTTATCAGTTACAACACATAATTTCCTTCTTATTAATACATATTAAAATAACTATTTAAATATAAATAATTCAAACTCCTGCTATATTTAAACACAATGTATAAGTAATACATCAAAATGTATATTATATTAAACGTTGTACGTCTAAATAAAATATATAAATCAATATATAAATATGGATAAATAAAGAAAATTTTTTCTTAAAAATACTTTAATAATAGTCTAAGGAAAGGATATATATTCTATCATAGATGTATGATAACATTATATTTATTACCTAAAACATTCTAATCCATTTATAATTCATACCGTGCTTATAAAATTTGTACCTTTCATTTGTTATCGATACTAAAAATTTTGATAAAAATGAAAACGATTAGTAAAATAATAGCAATAGTCCCATCATTTTGTAATTAGATTGTTTAAGTATAATTTATTGAACTAAAATCCACTTATGTCAAATACAAAGGGAAAAAAATGTATTATAAGTAAGTAATCCAATAACTCTTCATAAGAAAGCAACTGAACTAATTATATGTACTGAAATCATTCAAAATAACAATAATATAGATAATAATCTTCTATTTGAAATTGAAAAAAAGATCCAAAAAGAGGGAAAACCTTTTGCCCCTTTAGTTTATCAGAAAAACTAAAAATGACACATAAACTTAATCATGAAAAGAAGGGGAAAAGCCTGATCACCACAATTAAACTGTATAATTAAGCATATTAGAGTTTCTAGTGAGAAAGTTAAGATTAGTGATCTAAAAAAAAAGAGACATTGAGCTTTTAATACAAAGAAAATGAAGGAGAAAAAAAAAAAGAAATTGCATGCAAAGTATAAGTTAAAAATTGGGGGGGGGGGGGGGGGACTAAAAATAAAAGAAAAATATTAGAAAATTAAACAAAATAGAAAGAGGTTACAAGAAAGAGAATGAAAAGAAAATGAAATAGAAATTAAATATCAAAACGATTTTGTAGTAAACAAAATGATTTTTAGAAAAAATAAAAAAGCACAAAAATAGTACATGAAGAACAGTGATGGAATAAAAAATAAAATAAAATTTAACTCACTCTTCTTGACCAAAAGGGGGAAAAAATAACTTCTCCTTCACTATATTTGCTTAATCTTTAGCAATTTTATCACATTAATATATATATATATATATAAGACATTTTGAATTTGATTAATGTTTTTGATATTCAGAGTTTGAAATAAAATAAAATATTTAAGTTGAAATTGATTGATTTTTTAAAAATTACTTATAATTTTTATTGAATTTTTAATAAGAAGATAAAAACTAGCTATAAAATATAATTTAATTTAAAATGAAATGAAATATAAAACATAGGCAAAAATAAATTGATATTTTTAGAAGGTAAAAAAATACTTTAAAAAACAAATTTATCAAGTACAAAGGCAATTTTGTAAAATGCATTAAAATGCTTGTCTCCATAAGCTCTAATGTCCAAATTCTTGAAAAAGTTACACTTGCAAAACGTGGGAGGCGGTCAAACTGTGGCTGTGCAGGTATAAAAAGTAGAAGACGACAGAGTGAGAGAGGGGGAAAAAAAAACATCAAAACACGCCGTATTTAACTACTAAAAAACAACAATCAATAAGGATCCACTCTTTTATTATAGTTAGGATGTGTGTGTATATATATATATATATATGCAATCATTTCAAAATCAAATCTATGTATACATAGAAACAAAACAAAGCAGATCAAAAAGTGATATATATATATATATATGTATGTATGTATGTACAAGGGGGTGGAGAGGCTAGGAAAGAAGCAACAGAGGAACAATAATGGAGGCAAGAGAGGATGAGACGTAGAAGAAGGAAGAGGAAGAGGAGGCAATATTCTCATCAGGTGAAAGCGAAAGCAGCAAATCAAGAAATGAAGGTGTCGACAAGGCATTGATCAGAGAGGCAACAATAACATCAGCACATCATCATGATCATCTGATTAGGGCCCACATCACAAGCAAATTATTAAAAAGGTAATCATCAACGTCATCAGGATCAAGAAGATCACGGGGCACAAGCACAACGCCCTCATGATCTCCTTGTGTCAAATTTCTGTTAGTTCGGAGATTAATTAATATATTATGTAGTTGGATGTTATTAGCAAATATTTTTGCACTACTAACGATAACTAGAGTTTTTCATATGGCTATGGCTATATATATATATATATATATATTCGTCACAAGCTTCATAATTTCTTGAATCTATTTTATATATAGGCATTCGAGAAAGAGTACTTATTGCTTTGTGTAATTATATATTAATCTGACTTAATTTGTCTTAAAACAGCCAGAAAATGTGTGAAAACATACATACTCATTTTAATTTTGTTGTTTTTCTGCTAACTTTTGACACGTATTTATTCAGGAAATACATATTATTGTGCCACGTAGTTTAACATTTTATAATTATTGTGCCCCACGAAAAACAAAAAAAAAAAAACAAAAACAAAACAAAAAATGACCCCATGTATCCACGTGTATAAGTGAGTCTCCTTTAATATATTCCAGACAATATATTATTCATATTTAATGCAAGAGATAAGATATTGTTTTTTATATTATTAATTAATTATACTTTTTTAAGAAACTATAATTAATTTTCAAGACTTGACACCTTCAAAACTATTTTCTAGGAGAAAAATCTACATTTTATGTCCACGTGTACATATGTGTGGCTTTTTTTTTTTTGGGAACTTATATGTGTATTATTTATGCACTACAGAATACAGATTCGACGATTTTAACCATCGTAACCATTACACGACGGTTTTCTAACCGTCGTGGAATCTATAATCGTGGTATCTTTTAAAATACGACGACGGTTTTTTAACCGTCGTGTAATGGAGAAAATGGGTTAAACAGTAACAGTACTGAACATACCACGACGAGTTTTTTTTAAAAAAAGCGTCGTGGTAATTCAACTTACAATGACGGTTTACCCCGACGGAAAACTTGGCTTCCACAACAGTCTTCGGAAAGTTTTTCGCTCCGTGTTTTTTCTCAATTTTTCACGACGGTTTTTTAAAAAACAGTCGTTGAATCTCCGTAGTCAATCCACATTTTCTAGTAGTTTACTTAATATATGAAAAGAATATATATATATATATTCTTTTCTTCATATGATATAATGCAAGAAGATGCAAAAGGTAAATATATATGTGATCAGATCAAATTATGTATTGAGCATGTTTTGTCGTAAATATCAATAATATAACAACAATTCTGCAGTAGAGTATATGGTACTTTTAGTCCGTTATGTAGCATATATATATATCAGAACTATTCTAAAGTTCAGATAGAACTATGTATATATCTATTTATTATGATATATCATGATTTATTATATATATATATATATATGATGACTATATATTATTAGAATTATAAAATTCTGCCCAAAAGTAAAAGCAGAATTATGTGAGAAGACAAGTTCCCCAACAAGAAGACAGAAGGACCACATTCTCAAATTCGACGGCAAAGGCTTTGCTGGTTTGGGTGCTGACTATGGGGTCCAGCGTCCATTGGAAGAAGTAGTACAATTACAAAAATATTTATATATTTCGCTTTCAAGAGATCCTATGTAGATTTGCTCGATTAATACGGAAGTATCCCTATCCCCAAATTTTGCATCCCCTAACATTTTAGTATACAAGATGCATGTCTCTCTACAATTTTAAACCCCTGATTGCTTTCTTATTGCAAACACATACTTTCACGTAAACATACATATATATATATATATATATATATAAATACTAAATACACCAACACTAATCACAACTTTTAAATATCAATATATATGAGTATGAGTTGTTGTTCTTTTATTAATAAGAATTTAAAATATTATCACATCAATTGATAGTATTATCAATAATAATATGACACGTACTTAAAAATTGGGATTAGAATTAATGTCCCTATCATTATTGAAAGATCTTGTACTCGGTATTGATAGTATCCGACAATTGTAACTTTCTATTTAGAAATATGTAAAAACTAGTTGATTTACTTATAATTTCTTAATTAGAAACTTGTTACATTGTACTATTTATATATTGGTGCAGGTGACAAACTAAAAATGTTTATTAGAATCACGTGATTCATGTATACTACAAAAAAAAAAAAAAAAAGTTATAAGTAATGTATAATGAATGTTAAAAAGACTGTAATATCTTTTAAGTTTAAAGGCTAAAAATCTCACATTGAACATATCAATAGATTGAATTCGTCAGCTCGTTAACTGCTAGAAAATTCCATAAGCAATTTGTTCATTCATCGGGCAAATGAAAACTTAAATGAAAGTATTCCTTGAGTCTCATATACATTGATTGTTTGTTTTAGAGTATCTTCAATACAACTCTAAATTGTTATGTCAATGGTAAATTTTGACATTTAGATTTTTTTAAAAAAGTACTCTTTAATATCTATAGTACTATATTTGATGCTAAATCTGTTGTTGCTAAATTTTGTGACCAATAGATTATGCTAAATTTAACGTTCAATTTTTATGGTTGCTGCTTTGATTTTTTCATGTAATTATTACAATAATTTCATTTTTAATATATTTTTTACAAGTTTTAAAGCATAATAATAATAGCAAAAGTATAAAATTATGCATAAAGGAGAAAGTAAGGTAATATTATTTTCCACATTCATTTATAACAAAAGCATAAACAAATATATTTAGTTAATGTAATTTACTGTTTGATTTAATGAGGAAATTGAAGTGTTGTTGTCTTTTACCAAATTAAAATTAATGCGTAAGGACTCTTTGCGGACCACATTCACTTTTGAGCAAATTTTCACTATCAATACGTCTAACCACTCTCAATATTAAGAGAATTAATTAGAATTTGGATCTTAATTTAGTTGATAATATGGTTTTCATGTACAAATGAACAATGTTTATATGGGCCACTTTCATTTTCAGCAATTTTTTTACCCTCAATTCGTGTACACTTTATCAGTGTCTTCATTTTACTGTTATAAGGGGGTCGCTTTAATTAATAAAAAATAAAAAAAAAAAACAAAAAAGGACAAAAAAAGGACCTCTCATGGAAAAAGATGAAATACAACAGTATTCCCTCCTATAATTGAACCCGTATGAACATGGACGTTTTTCGTTGGATTCCACTTGTTGAGAGATATTCCATTTTCAAAAATTTAATCATATATTATCTTTCAGATAATATGCATTAATTTGTGGGTTTTTTTTTAATTTAAATTAAAAAAAAAAAAGCTAGGATAATTTTTTCTATAATGAGAGGAAAATGGGTAAAGTTCATCTTCTTTGTTTGGGGCTTATTTAATTCTCAAATTCATCTTTATCTTTTTGTTTTGTTTTTTTTTTCAAGCATACCTATCCTACCAAATCTTTCTTCTTCTTCTTCTTCTTCTTCTTCTTTATAATCGTTCGTGTGCCAGGAATGCGACATTATTAATTGTAGTCTAATTAGCCCATGTGGCATAAGATCGTAGTAGGATTGCATTGCATATTTTTTTAATAATAATTATAATTGTAGCTTTAATTAAGACTAAAAACACCACTTCAATAGTTCTAAAAGCCAATCACTATTTGTAACGGAAACTCAACTATTCTCAGATCTTTTTTTTTTTTTTCCTTTGGTCTTCTCTCAATTATCATTCAAAAAAGAAGAAGAAGAAGAAGAAGAAGAAGAAACTCCCAAGCGGAAAATAGGACAAACCAGTTGTATTAATATTTTATTTTTGCCGGAAAAATTAAAAAACCAGTTGTATTAATGTATATTCTAAAAAATTGTGAGCTATTAGTTCTCTCTTCTCTTCTAATCTCACTCAATTATCCCTAGAAAGATCTCCAGAATATTCTCTTCAGTTTTATATTGTCAAAATTTTTCCCCTTTTTTTATGCGTTTTTTTTTGCCTAATTTCGCAAGAACAAGCCGCGCTCGGGGAGTAACAAGAGGAATCAGAGAAACTCGGATTTACAAAATTTGCGTATTTAATTTTAATTCTCAGCTAATTATAAATTATTGAACCCAGAAAATACTTTAAAAAAAGAATAATTTTTTTTCAGAGATTCAGACAAATTAAAATTAAAAAAAAAAAAAAAAATCTTACACGTGTTGAAACACATCGAACCAGAACAAAGGTTGCGTGGACAGATTGGCATCTTCAATCCGTCTACAAACTGAAAAAATAAAAGTTTCTCTCTTTTTGCTGCAGAGATTAATAGAGATCTGATTCTCATTAGTGGAACTGAAATTAAACAAGAAATCAAGAAAACTTTAAATCACGTGAATGAAAATACATGTACAAGAATATTCCCGTTGATCTACAAACTATACATAATTAAAGAGCTGGTGGTTGGTAGCAGTAATTTAGTAATTTCACGCCTGACCATTATACGAGGAAGAAGCACATAAAAAAGAAGATCGGATCTGATCGGATCAGAACAATAAAACTGAAAATGCAAAAAAAAAAAAAAAAAAAAGAAGAAGAAGAAGAAGAAAGAAATAGATAATTAATAAGACAAGACGAGGCGTCTGGAGCAGAGAGTACAGAAGAACTTGCGCTTGAGCTTGAAGCACATGGGAAGAAAGCAGAATCTCCACTGAGTCTCGACGTCCATGGCTTCCACTTTCCCTCCGCAGTGAGGACATGACCCTGGCGCTTGTTGCCTCCCCAGTTCTCTTTCCTCTTCCTCCCACACATACACCATACACATTTTCTTGCCTATTTTCCCACTTTCCAAACACAACCCACCACCAACAGAAGATAGCTGAGCCCTCAGGTGCTAGGTGATCGTGGGGGTTGGGGTTGCTGTACTTAATGAAGAAAGAAAGTTAGAGAGAGAGAGAGATATAGATAAGAGAGAGAAACTTGTTTGGCAGCAATAGTAAGAAAGCATATGCTCATTCACGTGGGAAATATGTGTGTGTTGGCAATTTATATTTATAGAGTGAGAGTCAGAGGGGTTGGGTGTGGCTTAGCTGGCTGACAAGAATATTCTTCCTAATTTCCAATATTCACACCTTTTTTTTTTTTTTTTTTTTTTTAACCTTTGGTCCTTTTTATGCTCTTGACCAATTGTTCTTCCCCAAGAACAAGTTGGAATTTTTAATCTCTAAATTAATGTTACTAAGTTTAATAAAGTGGTCAGATTTTTCAACCAAAATAAATAAATAAATAAAGTGGTAAGATTTGGGTGGAAATTGGCCCTGTGCAGGGGACGCGATGACGTGGTTCGTTGTTATCTAAAATTTCAATTTTTTATATACTCTTTGCGTGAAAATGTTTTTTTTGTTCAAATTTTAATAATTGTCAATTTGTTTTGGAAACTGTACATGCACCCTTTTATTAACTTCAAAAAATAATTTTCCAATTATCAAATTAAAAGAAAAAACTTGGGCGGGGCCGCCGGGGCGAAACCCTTTTTTAAGGATTCGACGATAAATAAAATACCCCTTTTTTTTTTTTTTAAGGAAATGTATCGAGGGGGGAAAATAACACAACTCTCAAATATTGCCTTATATCTATAATAGTTTCAGGAATTTTGTTGTTTAATTACAAAGTCAAATAAAAAGTTATCGATAGAGTGAAAATCCTAACCATTAATTAAGTCAGATAAAAATTTTAAATATATACACTAAATGATTATTCTCGTAATCTAGTATACTTGATTGGCAAATTTTTTCATAAAAATATAAAATCAACCGCAACGAATAATAATGCACCAAACTGATAGGTGTAATTTTTAAATGCCAAAATGGTAGAAAATAAAAAATAATTTGGTAGAAATAAAAAAGAAAATGTGTTGTGTTGTAGCTTTGGTTCTATATGTGTCCTTTTAGAGTAATCTCTCTTTGTGGTCTTTGGCTGTGGGTTTTCCTGAATTGGTCTATGGTGATCTTAACGTCTAACTAGAATGGCCCCACACCGAAAAACAAAAATGAAAATTAAAAATAATTAATAACAAAAATTATCCCATTGGCCATCTCAAAATTAAAAACCATTCAATTATTTGTCATAGGTTTTCTTTCACATTTTAGTTACTATGGGTGATAATGGATAGTGGTGATCGAATGAAAAGAGATTCATAATCAACCACTTGTTAACATTAAAAACATGAATACGCTATAAAATTCATCATTTCGTCAAAATTATCACATGACGGGATATCAATCGTTACGTGGTAATTTAGTTTTGGACATACGGAATGCGTGCTTATCAACTAGTTATAATAAAAGAGAGAAATGAGAATATAGAATTTGATACACGTTTGAGATAATGAGGATAAAATTTTGGTACTTTTTTTTTTTTTTTTTTGTATCAAAGAAGGGCAAGGCAAACGCCACAAATTAGAAACAAAAACAAAAACAACAACGTCAAATTTGGCATAATATTTCTGCGCCGTAAAGGCTGTCTGGTGGGGCTGGAGGGCTAATTACCTTGAAGACTTTGGATTCTGTTTGGCAACTAGCAAACACGTCTGAATTTTCCTCTCTTTTTTATTTTTTATTTATTTTTTAAAGTTTATTTCTTGCTTACTTACCGGATACCGCCCATTCAACTCGGCGGCGGCCGTCGTTGCAGAAGTTCATAGATTCTAATCTTTGTTTTTTTTATTCTCCTCCGATGTTCCGGTTTGTTAAGTTTTGTCTTGTTTCAAATTTGCCAACCGTTTATGTCAATTCAATAGTCACGGTATTGCTTGTTTATGTGTTGTACGATAAACAAATATTTTGTATGTTTTATCTATTTATATTTATATTTATAACCTACCAAGTAAATTTTTTTTTTTTAATTTTCTGAAAACCTACCAAGTCATTAATGCATTTAAAAAGGATTCGATACGTATGTTAAAAAAAAAGGGGGGGGGGGGGGGGGGGGGGGGGGGTTGGGGGGAGAATTAAAGCCAAAAATAGTGGCTAATAAATAAATAAATAAATAAACCTCACTCATCACTATCAAAGCTCCACAAATGAGACACGGAAAGAAAGTTGGCTCATTAACACTTTCTATACAGGCAGGTATCTATACATTTCAAGGGGAAAGAACGTCTCTTAAAAAAAAAAAAAAAAGGGGGGGGGGGGGGAAGAACTTTCTATTTCTCTTTTATTTTAATTATAGGAGAATTCTTTCGTTTGATACCCAAAAAAAAAAAATAAAGAAAAAAACTTTAGTAATAGTTTAAATTACTTTCATTACATAAATAATGATTCAAGACATGATGATCACGAACATATAACTGTCCAGATATACATTAATGGGTATAATCAGATAGTTATTTAACACTTGACTCTATTATAACCTATAGAATTTGATTATATCTAAGTTTGAAATATATGTACATATAGAAGTCTACAAATCAATATCAGTAACATTTGAGTACATTCAAATAAAAAATTAAATCAGTTAATAATATATGTTAATACACTTTTATGTCCTTAATTTAATACATTTTGTCGAGTTTCCTTAAACTACAATTCATCTATTCCCTAAAAAAATAATAAATAAAAAAAGAAAAAACAATTTAATCATCTAACCTTCCAGAATAACAAACAACTATAATACACATGTATATGAAACATTTATTTCCAGTTCAGAAAACTCATCAAAAGCTAGACTCCTCTGTCCCACAAAACATCAACGTTTTGAGCTCATCTGAGCTTATCTTTTAAATAAAAATAATTAAATAAGAAAAAATAAATAAATGAGAGCTTCTTTCCAACCGCAAACCACATATATATACAAGCTAAGGCCAAGCACCTTCCACGAGACACCTTGGCTCTAGCTTCCACCAAAGGCCGGAAATATTTCTTCCCTTCCATAACACAACTCTCTATATATCTATATACATACATACATATACATATATATATATATATATACACGCTAGAATGTGTTATTACCAAAAAATTATTTCTCTTAATTTCTAAAATATATATATATATATATATTTCTCTTCAATAGGACGTTTAGTTCATGTCACTATTTCTGAATCTATATATGTTTCAAGAAATCTAACAAACGAATTCACTATTGAATGGCTAATCGACAATTTAGTAATGATTTTGAGTTTCATGTCGGTGAGTTGCTTGTTACAATCCGAACCGACGAATATTTTGAGCTTTCTAATAAACCAAATTTACTATTTATATATATTCAGTTACGTTTTAAAAATTCTAATTTTAAAAGTTTTAACTTTTTTATTTCAAGTCAAAATAAAAGATTAAGTGCATAAATTATATAGAATTTCGAGAAAATAAAACAAGATCAATATTATTTCTTTTTTTTTTAATTTATTTTAAGTTTTTATAATTTTAACTTCAAATAGTTCATTTTTACCTAATGTACAATTCAAAATTATTTACAAAACTCTTATTTAAGTGGGAACATACAACGGGAGCTTATAGTCTTTTAGATTGTCAAACCTTCACATTCAGTTTCACAAAATTGTGTAAAGATATAATTTTTTATATTTGGTTTTGATTTGATATACCGGTCCTAAACCATGTAATAATATATTGACTGGATATTTTCTTTTTAACCATAAAATTATTAACACTAAACCGTAGATCTATATGTTCCTTTTTATTTTTATTTTTTAATTTGGAGACTTTTTACTTCTAAGAACTGATCAGAATTGACATCATATTTTTATTTCCTCATGATCTTATCATTGCTAATAAGTTAAGATATAAAAATGACGTTGAAAATATGTTAGGGGTCTTATCTTTTTATTTTGAACTAGTTTGCGGAAGACAAATAAAGTAGATTAAAAAAAAACTACAAAAATAAAAGTTCATATGACAGGTGACTGGATCGTCACGTGACATCTCAAGTGTAAGAACGAAAGCACTGTTCATAATGTATTTATCCATTTAAATTAAGGTTATACAGGTAATATATAAGTATAAGTGTAGAAGTATAGATAAAGCCAATATTTTAATTCAACCAAAATTAATAAAATAATTATAAATCTTGTAGAAAATGGGATCTACACAACAAATAGTAGTTCAATATAATAAGCAATAATTAAGCAACGTACTTTTATTCAACTAAACACAGAGATCATTTTATCAAACAATTTTTTTTTCTTTTTTTAACAATTGACCATAAACAAGATAGTTAAACTCTTTCTTTTTCTAAAAAAATAAAATAAAAACATTGGTGATTTATTTTTTTAAATATACTATATCTCCAATTATTAGCATTCACATAACTTTGTAAGAGGGACAAAAATTGAGTGAATCGATATTTGTTGCTTTCAAAATGACCTCCATCTCCATTGTGATTTAGTTTTATCGATTGATATAATAAGGAAACTACAATTGAGTCTATTTTTGCTTCAATAGAAACTTTTGGATTTGATGTTGGAGGTTTTTTTTTTTTTTTTTTGTCGGTCACTTTCTTCGCAAATAAAGACCACATCTAGAGATTGAGATTCAAACGAATGAAAATAATGATTATTATGAAATTGAGATCCAAACGGATTTATAGATATATGCCTTGACGACGACGACAATGGCAAAAAAAAAAAAAAAAAAAAAGGAGAAAAAAGAAGCTTTTAAAATAATTGAATTTAGCTCAAATTCATTAATTTGGTTGTGGCCATTTTATTCTGTTGGGAATGAATGAAGACAAGAAATTTCAAGGAAAAAACGGAGGCTGTAACTGTAAGAAGGAAAAAAAAAAAAAAATTGTTCACAGGTTGAAGAACAGTCTTAAAACAAGAAAAACATGGCGATTTGACTTTTTTGTTTATTTTTTATTATCAATTATGAGCTTTTACTGCTCAAATAAATGTTACTTGATGAAAAAGTGGTTTACGTGGAAGAATTGATCATAAGTTTTGAAAAACACGTCAACGAGGAAAACGTTTTGCACTAAATATAGTACGATAAAGTGGAAAAAGATGCTAAATTTGAAAACTTTGTTCCCATTTAAGCAGAAATTCTTTTTTTTTTTTTTTTAGATAGAGATTTTTTTTTAACGTAGAATTTTTTTTTTTTTTGGGTGTAAGGGAATTATTATTTTTATAACATTAAACCAAACAAGATATTATATGTCCATCCCCAACTCAATTGAAGTTGACTTTTGAGGTTTTTTGATTAAAATGTGTGTTTGATTGAAATATAAAATAAAATCAACGATGATATTTAAATAATATAAAACTGAAATATATTAAAAAAAAAAAATATAAATATTTTCGTTGCTCTTGTAGTTGTTATTTAGATAAATTAATAATTTATTTTGACTTTAAAAAGTAAAATTATGAATATTTAAATTTGAATTTTATTAAAACAGAAGAGAAAGAGAGAGAGGAAAAAAAAAGAATTAGAATTTGAAATTATGGGTGAATATCGCCGGGGGGGGGGGGTGTTTCTGGACCATTCAACCCACCCAAACTACCTAAAGTTTTAACCCACCTAATCTACCTAGGGTTAAATATAAGAATATCATAAATTTGATACATCTTTATTCTTATACCCATTATAATATTAAAGTTTATAATTTTATCATTTCATAACACTAAAATTTTCAACTTTAATATTATAGTTGAAAAATAATAAAAGATATTCAAAATATGGTCTCCACCAAATTTTCTCATCTATACCTAAAGTTTAAAATCAATCCACACAATTAAAGTCGGATTGAGTTGAACGGGTTGATCGGTGGACATTATTAAAAAAAAAAATTGAGGGAATAGCTATTGTAATACACATGTTTAGGATTTAATACCTACCAATTGATTAGTTCGAATTTTGCCTTGTTGATCACTTTTTATTTGATATTGTAAGAGGACAATAATCATGAAACGATATGTCCTTTTTGAGGCATTCCTCAAAAAACTAAAAAACAAAGACTAATATTGCAATTTCTTACTATACTTGAATCCAAACCTAATAAATAAAAATTCGGATTGAGTGAGTTGAGTTAAACATAAGATTGAGTTAAATCAGTTAGGTTATGGCAGGATGATCAAATTATGGGTTTTTTTTTTTGTTCAATCCTATTTAAAATGTAAGTGTGAAAAAAAAAAATCTCCAAGTCTCCGATTGAAGTTGGAGTTCTAAACTTCCCCTAATTGAGTGTAAGAATGTCATAAATTTGACACCTACTTATTTTTATATATTTCATACCAAATTAATAATTTTTTAAATTTAATATTATTAAAATTATCAACTTTAATATAAGAGTGAGTAAAATCAATAGGAATTTTGAGGCCAAATAGTTTCGTTTTGAGTCCAAGACTCTAGACCCGAGTATGGCTGTTAAAAAAACTAAAATATCGCAATTCAAATAGCTATTCAAAATTCTAGGAGAAAGCATTATTAAAAAAAAAAAAAAAAAGAAAGAAAAGCGAGTTTAAATTAACATATCAAACAGAAGCTGATTCTTTATACATGCTTAGAGTATGGTTTTGAACTAAAAAAAATCTAATTCGAATTGGGAATCTAAACTAAATTAGTGTTCAGATAGAAAAATAAATGTGATCCTTTTCAACCTCTTGGAAAATGCAATAGGGAGTAATGGGCTAGGGATAGTTTTACTTAGCTGAGACCAAGTCCTTCTTCTCTTTCATGTGACTAACCTTTACTTCAAAATAGGGCTTGATGTGTTAAAAATTCGAATCGATGAAACCAATTAAAAAGGAAGCGTGCTTCCCGTTAGGACTAGTTTAGTGGGTAAGAGGGGATGAATTTAGATAGGAGCTCACATGTTTAAAATCTGATATATTTTATTTTTCTTTAATAAATGAGAGCTATAGACACATATCATTATTAAAGAGAGAGAGACTTGCTCCAAGGTAAATGTCTTTTTCTTATAAAGTCATTCATCAAATTAAAAAAATATATATATATATATATATAATATATATAACCTATAAGAATGGTGATCGTGACAAAAATGCGAGAAGTAACAAATCAAGGAGCCTACATTAGTTATTTACTACTGCAACCGAAGGGCATAAATTAGCAAAGAAATTATAATATGACGATCAAGTTAGAATACTCCTAAATAGAATGTTTTTTTTTTTCTTTTTCCTTTTTGATTTAAAATTTATAAACAATCCCAAAAGAAGGTTAGTTATTAAGAAAATCAGAAAAAAGATGAAAATCAGGGGAGTTAATAACATCATACCTAAAATATGATTTAGATAATAATATTCGTCTCTTAAATTTTTGTCTTGACAGGTTAAGTTAGTGCTTAAAGTTTTAAAATAGTCACCGTTAACAGCAATTAGGTTGTTCAAAAAAAAAAAAAAAAAACCAAAAGAAGAAAAACCTCCAGTTAGGATTTTATTTTGGATAAAATGCAATTATATAAGTATTTTCTTAGCACGTATGTAAATTGAACTTGAATATATATATATATATTGAAAAGGATAATTGTATTTCAATTCTATGAAATACAAATGCCAACACTTTGAACTACCTCATAATTCAAGAAAACTTAACCTAATTACAGAATAATTCTACCAACAAATTCTAATGAAACGTATAAGGGGGTAAAATATATACAGAAATCCAATAATTAAGAAATCGAAAAGGCATACTTTCATCAAATACACATATGACTCTTTCAACAACATCACTACAATTGATAAAAAAACTCTGATTGATCGAGACCAATAGATCTATAGTAAAAGGGTCACCCCAATATCACATTGAATTAACTCTAGTGAATTAGACATACAAATAATATAAGAATATGGAGAGACTACCTTTGTTATCACAAAATAGGCACAAAATATGTATTAACAATTACAAGGTAGAAATAACATGGCTTTTGTTTTAAACAAATAATTATAATAAAAAGGAGAAAAACCAAGGATATTATGGATAATACCTCTGATTACAAGCCACCTAACACGATCAAAGAGACCAAAATGCATTCCCTCCGACTATGAGGCCATCCTTCCACCAAAACCATCATCTTGGAGTTCAAAGTATTTTATCTAGGCTTGGTAGTCCAATGACCAACCAAGAGGTGGTGCCAAGCTCTGGCTCCAAAAGAGAAATACGAAGAGTGCAAGCCCTAACACACAAGAGAGAGAAAGAAAAAAAAGAGAGAGAAAAGTTATCAAAATTGAACTTGAATTTTAAACCTACTCATGCTAATTTTACCAAATCATCTTTTAGCAATTCATTTTAAAAACGTTGGGTTAAATGAGAAAAAAAAATGTTGCGTTAGTATTTCGTTTGGTTTATTGGTAAATTTAGACAAGTGAGTGTATTGAACACTTTTATTTAGTTGAGAAGGTGTAATAATCATTTTGTAAAAAGGTTTAGTGATAAGATGACCTAACATTAACAACTCGGGAGCATTTGAAATTGCAAACAGTGACATGTCAATAGATACGTTAAGCATGTAGATTGAAGTGAGCGAAGGCAGGGGGGGAGGAAGGTGAGGACGAGGGGTTCTTGAACTTTTAAGAAATTCTAATTTAGTCCTAAAAATTTTTATAATTTTTCCTCTATGATAAAGTATTTCACAATCTTATCCATTATCTCTCCCCTTTGAAAATTTTTAATTCCTACATTTACATGATTTTTTTTTTTTAGAAAACTTAATATTTCATCGATTTTTTTTTAAAAATTTTTAAGTACTTACATTTAAAATTTAGTATCTTCAATAATGAATGAAAATCATTTTTTTTTTCCTGAACTTGAATCAAAATCAATTATACTACAGTGTAAGATCACATTTCGTTGAATTCTAAACTTTAAAACTAAATTAAACTCTATCATAAGCTTAACTTGCTTTTGGATATCAGGTTCGAACTTAAAATTTCATACCTATTTTTGTATATTTCTGAAAAGGTAACAAAAATTATAATTAGTTTTTGAAAAGTAAACCTCAAATCCAAAAATTTCATTTCTAACCAGTGCACCAAGCACACCCTTAGTTTTTTTAGGGAAAACAAAAAACAAAAGATAAAACAATAAAAAAAAAAAAACAGAAAAAAAGAGGGGAAAAAAACAAAAATACAAATCGATAAAATGATGACAAAAGATTTTAATGTTGTAATTTTGGTTCAATTTTTTTGTTTAAATTATAGCTCACTGAAAAAATTTTATATCTCTGCAACTAAAAGAAGCAGAAATTTAATAATTTTTTTGGGAGGAATTTTAAATAATTTTCTACAGAGAAATGGGCATTTTTTTTTTAAAAAAAAGTTAAGGCTGTCAATTTTATTCTAAACTTGAAATATCAGCTCTTATAAAAGGTGCTAAAAATTTAGGTAACACATCAAGTCAGACAAGAGAACTAAAAGAAGTGAAAGCTAATCTAATAAGAAATTGGGTCACCGAGTTCCTATCGCAGAACCTATAGCAAACTGAACAATTTCCCACTTGCTTGCAAGAATTGCAAATATCGTAGAAGATATTAGCTTTCACAGATCGTTTCTTCGGAGAATAAACAACTTTGTACACATTTAAAGCATCCACTTTAACAATCCATTCATGGTAACCACGGGCGAGAGCAAACCACGAACCTTCTCGAACCGCCATACCTTCACCAACATGGGGAGAGAAATTCCTAGCCGTATGAAGTGAGACCGCCCCTAGCAACAACACATATCCCCACAAATCCCATATTCTCATCAATCGCAACATAAACATTGATCTTAACACATATCCCAGCCTAGGAGCTCGCCATTTATGCTTTGATATCACTGGTGTTGGCCGAGTCGATTCGTCAATATCATTGCGGGTTTGAAAATCCATAAGGAGCCTTCCCGAATTTGATAAAAATTCACTATTTTTTTTTTTTTTCATGAAATGATGAGAGAAGTAACTGGCATCAAAGGAAATAAAGACATCCCAACTAAGTTAGCAATCCCTTACAGTCTTGTCTTATATCAGAATCCCAACTCTATTTATTAAATGAACGAAAAAAGAAAATGAAAATACAAATGAAAGTAGCAACCCCTAAGAGCATTTGAACCCTCAAATCCAAATAAAAAACAAGCATCCTAGAACAAGCTGGATGTCATGCATAGCAGACAATTGATGTTAGAAGGGATAACCGAAACTATACATTTGAAACTCAGATTCTATGATAGATTTCGTTAAAAACTTATTAGTAAAACCTAATTGGAAAAACCTAGGAAGCGAAAAAGAGTGCCTATGTTATGCATAATAAAAAACCCGCAAGTGAATAAATCAATTACACAAAGAACTAACTCCCCAATCACGCAAGTCAAATCAACTCCTAAAACAAAAATTATGATGTGGCAGATATCATCTATGATAAATTGTTGGATGAAAGTTGGTTGGAGTAGAAGACCACCACACCTAATCATGCTGATGAATCCCAAAACTCTATTTCCTTCCCTGTAGATATGGGAGACCATGAAATTAAGCTCTCTGAGACGAGTCTAGTGTAATGCCACACCAGACAATCTTTCGTCCGTTTAGCACTAAGAGGAATGCTCAAAATTTGTTCCCGATCCAAAGGCCGAAAGATGTACTCAATATTTGCATGATTTCATTTTCGGCCAGTTTCCTTCCCACCAAACATACATTTTAGTTTCCAAGTATATGATGTTCCACTAGATACCTTTCACAAGCAATTCACATCTCCAACAGATACTTGGAATTCCAAGTATAATGAGGGTCCCTATTTATGGCCTTCAATAGCCTCCAGGAACGAAGAAACTTGGAAGCACTTAGCCTTAAGCACTCTTTTAACTCATTATAAGGGATTTGTGGCTTTTTTATATTTCTCCTACATTCCTTTACCAAGCAGAGCCCGTTTAAACGCCGATTAATACGTAAAACCCCATTACCACCCGTAGCTTTTGGTCGACACAAACTTCTCCCATCGAATCCAATACCAAAATCGAGAGATTAATTTCATCACAAAGCCACAATGGAATTTAAAAAAAAAAAAAAAAAACCACTCATGGCATAAGTGGTGATAGTTTTCTTTTTTCTTTTTTCTTTTTTGAGGAAAATATATATAATTCCCAGGAGGGTGTTTTGAAGAAACGAAAATATATAATTCGAGAATATTCAGGAAATGAATTCCGTAAAT
Source organism: Ficus hispida (assembly GCA_025413025.1). Taxonomy (NCBI): domain Eukaryota; kingdom Viridiplantae; phylum Streptophyta; class Magnoliopsida; order Rosales; family Moraceae; genus Ficus; species Ficus hispida. Next base: position 504,926 of record CM046362.1, read on the forward strand.
TAAAGAGGGGGGAGAAAGTGAAAACCAATGGGGAGGGTCGGTTATCAAATAAATAATTTTATATAAACCAAAAACAATAAAAATAAAAAGAAAAAAAAAAGAAAAAAGAAAAGAAAATCATGAAAGAAGGAGAGAGAGAGAGACGGAGAGAGAGAGCAAAGAGGAGAAGTGGTGGTTTAGGTGTTGGATGATGATCATCAGAACCAGCTTCCTTGTGAGTTGTTCGAAAATTGAAGCTCCGATGAAGAAAAGATAAATTGAGAGTTTCTGAGTAAATTGTCTCCCCCACCCCTCGAACCAAAAAAATCGAAAAAAAAAAAATAGACATCGGAGTTTACGACCTTCGACTGATTGCTGTCGGTAACATCATCCTCGTCGTCGTCATCATCGCAAATCATGTGGTTGTCGTTCTGGAGATCCAGAGATCGCTTTTCCTTAGACCACCTCAGGTCCTACTTAAATTTCTTTTTTCTTTTTTCTTTTTTCTTCAATTTCAATTCCCCCATTTTATGTCTCGAATTCGAATTTTTTTTTCCCATTTTTTTGTTTTGATTTTGGATTTTACTTGTACTAAGCTTGAAGTAATTTGATGTGAACTTCACTCCTTTAAACTTTCAAACTTTTCAAGTAATGTCGAAGGAAAGCATAGGTTTTTTGATCTGTCAGCAAATTTATTTTCAATTATTTGATTTAACTGTTTTCAATTCAATCTTTTTTTTTTTTTTTTTTTTTTTTTTTTGAATTAGGGTTTAGGGTGCAAGTGGAAGAAGGGTGGCAATAACTAGTTCAGGGAGTAAGTTAGGCTGATTTCGGATTTGTCTACTTTTAGCTTTGTCTTGGTCAATTTGGGTTGAAAGAAAAAAGTTAAGAATTAGTGCCCTAATTCTATATCTTCGAGAGCAATAAAATTCGTTAGAAGAAAAATAGACAATCACAAACACATAAAATTTTTACACAAATTCGCCTTAATATGAGACTACGTAAACTAACAATATAGCTAAGCATGATAAGAATATTTTCTCTGGCTCTGTGTTTTAATGGTGGTTTCTGGATATAGGTACTTGACTGATCAACTGGTGAAAGTTCAAATTGTTAATGAGGTTAACAAGGTAAAAAAAATGAAATCATTTCCTCTTGTACATTATGTTGTGCACTTAATTGTCATTGTTTTCACTAAATGCGTTGAATGCCCTTGCACTGTGTCTTTTCATGAAGGACTTTGTTATTGAAGCAATTAGATCAATTGCGGAGTTGATTATATGGGGCGACCAACATGATGATTCATCCTTTTTCGAGTGAGGCTTCTAAGTGCGCTGTGTCCTTCCTTTACGTGTTTTAGCGTCATCGTTTTATAGAGTCGTTGATAATTGCAGGCTTTTTATGGAGAAACAAATTATGGGAGAGTTTGTACGTGTATTGAGGACCAGTAGAACATTGGCTGTTTCATTTCAGTTGCTGCAGTCCATGAGCATTTTGATTCAGAACCTGAGAAAGGAACATGCCATATGTAAGTTGTCTGTGAAAGAAGCTAATTTAATTTTAAAAATACTAAAGAGTTTTGATGGTCACTTCCATAATAATCTTTTTGCAGATTATTTGTTAAGCAATGAACATATGAACCACTTAATATCGTATTCATTTGACTTCCGGAATCAAGACATATTAAATTACTACATATCCTTCTTAAGGTTCGTTGTTATTTATTTCAATTGTCTTTTTTGGTTATTTTGTTATCTTTGGCCAATAGACTTCTGAACATATTTTGTTGACCACATTGTAATTGCATGTTTTTGGTCTGAGAAGAGCAATAAGTGGAACGCTAAATAAGAATACAATTTCTCTGCTTGTAAAGACTCAAAATGTAAGTTCTCTGTGACTTCTGCTGATTTGCTTTGTATATATTTGCAATTTTAGTTCGAGCGCTGACATGAATTTGCTTTGAAATGATTCACATTTTCTTTTAATGGGAAACTGAAACTTTGACAATAACCCAAAAGAAAAAAAAAAAAAGAAAAAAAAAAAAGATGGGAAGTCCACTAGAGACAAATGAAGCCAAAAGTTAGTGAAAAGTAACCAGAGTTCTCATCAAATCTGAAACATAAAAGCCCCTGAATTCTTTGCATTGCGAGTCCACAAAGCAACGCACTTTTTAACTGTATCCCACAATACGTCAGTATCTTCAGCCGTATGTTCGAAAATCTGCTTGTTTCGTTCCAATGAAATAGCTCGGCAAATGCCTTTAACTGCAAAATTCCATGACACCTGAGTTTTCTATTAGAACCAAAAAAAATTAGGCCTAAACAAATCTGCACATTACCCATATGGCCTATAACTCATATAAGATGAAAGAAAAAAGTTGTCTATTGTTGTAACTTGGAGAAATTCATGTAATTACAAGTCTAGATTGAGAGTATGCATTTATGTCTGTTTATGTATTTATATTGAAAAGGTTACCTTTCTTATATTACAATTAACAAATTCATGGTACTCTTTCTAGACAACATAGTTTTAGGCCTTTATATGGTATTTGGCCAACACAAATTCATATGGAGTTTCTTACTAAAAATGAAAATATTCATATTCAGTCATTAATGGTTCTCTGTATGATGGATGGAGGTCAAGTCAAGTTTCTGACAAGTTTACCTAGATGCTAGCGTGCTTTACCCCAATATTCTTTATTACTGTTATTATCATTATTATTATTATTGTTGTTGTTGTTGTTGTTACTGTTACTGTTAGTATTTTATATTTCTCTTTCGTTGTCTAGGATGAAATAGTTTCATTTCCCCTGTATGTTGAGGCAATACGATTTGCTTTCCACGAGGAGAGCATGATCCGGACTGCGGTACGTAACTTGACACTTAATATATATATTGGTGAGTTTCAGTTGCTCCCTTCTTCTCTTTCTTTTTTCCTTTCTCTTCTCTCCATATTTTCATCTCTCAAGTGTAATTATCTTTGTTGGAATGCAAATGACTTGTGATATACTTTGATATTTTCAGCTGGAGATGATTCTGTAAATAGATATGTCACCAGTCCTCCTCATACAGAGTATTTTCTAAACCTGGTCACATTTTTCCGTAAGCATTGCATCGACTTAAGCCAGTTGGTCTCTGATGCTACAAAGTAAGAGTTGGAATCATGCTACTTTTTTCTTTCTTTCTTTTGTCTCGGGTGTTCCCAGTTTATGAGGCGTAGGTGGAAGTCTTGTCCGCTTTGTACTTTGTTTTCTCTTTTTGGTTTTTCATAAAACTTTGATCTTATAGAAAAAGAAAGACGCGAGGGTTTTGATTGTGACGCAAAAGCGTACTCCTTCCCTAAACTGTTTTATTTTATTTTTGAGACAGAAATCCCAATGAAGAGATTACTTCATCAATTCTCGATGCTGTTCATGAAATCGAAGACAATCTCTACTATTTTAGTGATGTAATTTCAGCTGGAATTCATGATGTTGGGAAATTAATGACTGACAACCTTTTGCTGCTTTTGATATTCCCCATTCTGCTTCCATCGCTAACAACACAAACCATTAATGTACGTATTCATGCCTCTCCCATTTTCTTTTTCTCTTTTTCTAATAAGCATGTTTTTCTTTCTAGTCAGATGCAATCAATATTCTTTAACTTCCCTAAAAAAGTCAATAGTTTTTAACCCTTTGTGCCTCGTGAATTTAGGATATGGAATTTGGTGCAGTGCCATCTCTGTATTTACTTTGCTGCATCTGCGCATGGTCAAAATAAAAGATTTGGCAAATGCTATTGCCGCTGCTCTCTTCTGTCCTTTAAAGGCTTTCTTACCGAAGTCTGGAGCTAAACCCAATGGTTGTCTATCTGCTTATGGATTTCCACATGAAAGCGAGGTGGATGCTTGCAAGTTGACACTCGATGATCCGAACTCCTTCGGCTCTTCACATACTCACCCAGCAGATTTTTTGGAAAACGGTGCTCATGATTCACGTTTGACTTTGAGGTGACTTGTTATTACAACCAAGTTTATAGTTTTTCCTTCTTTTGTTATGCTTATTATTATTATTATTATTTTTAGGAGGAAGCAGAACTTAATTGAGCATAAAACCTGTACACTAGAAATGAATAAGGAGTCCTCAGAATTCGAAGGAAAGAAAATGAGGAACAAACAGACCATGAAGCGTAAGACACCAAACGGACCATAACATCTTTCCAATTCAATTTAATCAACGCAAAGAAACATGCTTTTAAAATGAGAAACATCTGGATAATTAGCTATTTCTTGCTAGCATTTGAACTATTACCTGTTTATTTTTAGACTTCTTAGGGCGGTTGCGAGGCTTTGGAGAGGTTAATGAGGGAATTTTTGTGAGAACAATCGAGGAGGGAGGGAGGGTAGACAACCTTGTTGCTTTGGCGGTGAAACCTAAAGAGGGCGGCTGGGAATTGTGAACGTAAAGAAGAAAAACTAGGCATTATTGGGTAAATGGTTGTGGAGATACCCATTGGAGCAAAATTCTTTGTGGGCAACGGGCACTTGGATTGAGCATTGGTTACATTGTAACGGTTGGAACTCAAACTTTGTGATTAGAGGTTCCTTTAGATCTCTTAGGGGATTGATTTCTTTCTTTGCTTTAACCAATGGGATGTGGGTGCAAACGAAAATTCTATTCTGGAAAGATACTTGGTATGGACAGAATTCCCTTGCTGCATTTGTTCCCTAAATTGTTCAATCTCTCCATTTTCCAAGGTGCTACAGTTGCAGAAATTTATCTCTCTCCTTCTAGTGGACATAATTGGAACTTTGGTTTTTGAAGGATCATCTTTCGGTTTTAAAGACCTTTTCTTTGAGACCTTCCTGTCTGAATTGAAGGCTTTGGTCAAGTGGATCATTGGGTTTCTTCGTAAAACCTTGTTTCGTTGCCTCAGGAATGATGGGGAATTTATTTATTGATTTATTTATTTTTTTTTTTTGAGATCTTCAATTTCAAACTTAAATCTTCTATCCCCCGGAGTAAAAGTGCTTGCCTGGTTAGTTTTTCGTAGGAGATTAAATACGTGCGATGGGGTGCAGGGAAAGAATCCACACTTAATCATTTCTTCTACTTGGTGTGTCGTGTAAGAATGCAGAGGAATATGTAGACCATCTTTTTATGCACCTGTTCATTGGTAAGGAGCCTATGGGATAGATTGGTCTACGAAGCTGGTTTGTTACGGTCTTGTCATGCAAAATGTAACTCCTTGTTGGACAAACTGTTTGGCTTTGGAGACAACAAAATGGCTAAAGTTATGTGGAACGGTACTGTGACTTTATTGCTTTAGATGATTTGGATGAAAAGTAATCTTAGAATGTTTGAGGGCAGAGAGATGGACATAAGCAATCTTTTTGAGGAGCAAAGTTTTACGCTTCATCATGGGCTTTAACGGACAAGGCTTTTCAGGGATTGGCATTTTCTTTTATTATACTCAAATGGAAAGATGTTACAGAGTCCTAGTACTTTTATGAGCTTAGTTTATGTTCTTTTTGTTATGTAATTTTTTATGTTTGTTTTTCTCTCTCTGCTTTCTTTTGAGGACTTATGCTCTCTGCCCGTGTAATTGATATTCACTCAATGAAAGGTTGTTTATTATCAAAAAGGGAATCACATCCCGCTCGTCTTTAGTTGTTCTTCTCTGATCATTTAAGTTGAACCATTTGCTACGATATCTGCTAGAAGCGGGAGTCTGAAATATGCATTGCAGTGAGCTTTTAGTGGGAGTGAGGGAACAGACTCCAATGTGAGCTCTCTTGTTGCACCAAAATCAGAGAGAGGGCTTCCCTTTGAGGGAGTGATCGAATGACCCAATCTATCTATCCTTATTTTTTTGAACAAGAAGAATTCACCTTTGCTAACTAACAGTCCAGTAAGGGTAGTTATTCTGTTGCTAAGGACAGTCCCTGGGGTGGGGGGGTTGGGGGGGTGGAGGTTGAGGGACGTTGGGGGTCTGTCCTTAGGGTTTCTGTTCCTCTGAATGAAATGAAAACTACCATGCTTGTTTATCTTATGATTGAAAGTGATTTAGAAGGAAAAAAAATCCGACTCCTACTCCGCACCCTCTTGTTGACAAACATCTACTCTAGGTCTAAAAGGACACTGTCTCACAAATATTGTGACGATATTAGGAATGTGGTTTTGCTTTTCTTATTTTTATTTTTTACTTCTCTCTCTCTACGTCAGGAACCCTCATCCCCCAAAGAGGGTAAATAAAATAAACTATATACTATGACACTACTACAATCCTTAGTTATGATAAGGATTACAGTTCAGGTTTGGTTCTTTTGTTTTCTAATTCCATTTCTTTCCCTTTACAGATCTGCATTCTTACCATATAATAAGTGATATTTACTTCTATACCCTTCTATGCTAATGATGGCATTTATGGTATATGTAGGGAGACTTTGCTTTACTATGTGACCAGTGGGAATGATGTACAAGTTTTGGGTTCTTTGTGTATACTCGCTACGTTGTTGCAGACAAAAGGTATGCAACTTTTAACATTTGTACGACACTTTTTCTCATTTCTTGGCACTGATTTGTGTTGCTGCTTTCTCATTATTCATCCATTTTGTGCAGAATTAGATGAGTCAATGCTAGATGCTCTTGGAATTCTTCCACAACGTAAGCAACATAAAAAACTGCTGCTGGTATGTGATGACTCATAAAGCAGCCCATGATGCGGTTCAATTCTTAGCTAGCTAAGATTGGTTGGACACTGAATGATGTCCTCAGGATTTATAGCATGATTTATTGTTCTGCAGTTTTTAGTTAGGCTGTCAAAAATTTACTGTATCAGAAAGTCAATGAAAGGTTAAGGGCATTTGCTGGTTAATTTTCTTGAGAGAAATAAAAGTCTTCACTATATATGTCAGTTATTGAACTACTTTTAGCAGTAGTTTCAGATTGCACACCAACGGTAGTGTTGTGTTCAGTACTAATGAGTACTTATTTTGCATTTGCAATGATCATGATAAGATTTGTATTTTCATATTCTCAGGAAGCTTTGGTGGGTGAAGGTCCGGATGATGAGCAGCTTTTCTCTTTGGAAAGTAATTCAATGAGAGATGGTGTTGGCAGCGAGCTAAATGGCTATCTAAAAAAGCTTAAGGTACTATTATCATTTTCTTGCCTTCCTCCCTTTTTGCATCATATCTTTCAGGAAAAGAAGCCTTTTATATATATATATATATATATATATAGGAGATTTAGGATAAGGTTCCTGCAAATTCAATGCTTACGGTTATATGGCTAAATTTCATGTTATTGACTTTATGGTTCTTGATATGTTGCTGAGCTTCTTTTTTTTTTTTTCCCCTCTCTCTCTCTCTCTCTCTCTCTCTCTCTATCTTATAGGACAAGTATGGAGTGGAGAGTTCTTGCCAGGATGTGGGAGCCAGTCCTCTTTTACATAGATTTCAGGTACTCCTATATATCTAACAAGGAATTGCTTTGAATCTAATTGGTTGTTACTGAGTTTTCTCAAAAGCTTAGCAATAAGGATATAGGCTAGCTTTATGGTTAAAGTGGTTGCAAGTCAATCTGCTTGTCCTATATGTTATTGGAATTAGGAAGTTTTATTAGCATGGGTTTTACTTTAATATTTCCTTCATGATTGAAGCTATCATTATGTAGAAAAGCTTCTCTGTGTTGCGACAAATAATTTTGTATTATTATTTTTATTTGTTTCTTGTGGCATAATGTTCAATGGACTGTGAAAATTATCCATATGTTGACAGTTTGAAATAGTAATCAAGCTTTTGGTATTGTTTTTTAGGTCCTTGATGCGTTGGTGAGTCTATTTGGCCGTTCAAACATATCTGCGGAGACACTGTGGAAGGGTGGTTGGCTTTTGCGCCAACTACTTCCATACAGTGGGGCAGAATTTAACAGTGACCACCTCAAGTTGTTGAATGTGAGTTTATTTCTCATGGTAAAACTGATTTTGGGATTGGCATGGTGTTTTGGTAGTTAGTAAAATTTCTGGAAAGAAAAAGGACATAGTTGTAACCTCACACTTATCAATGAAAGATGTTGGCGTAACTTACCAAATACTAAATACATATTTAGTCCTTTTGGTTTTTCATTGGATCCGAGTACTGTCTTTAGATGCAGTTTTCATAATAATCATACTTATAGCTCATCTTATTATTCAAAATTTCTTCTTTTGCAATGCAGGATTCATACAGAAACAGTGCTAGTGGTCTTCTAGAGGAGGTTAGAGGAATTTGGCCTGATCTCCTTATAACAGTGATCTGTGACGAGTGGAAAAAGTGCAAAAGAGGTATTAGTTAGATTCAATTGATATATAATCCTGTTGGTCTGTCAACCATTCATTAACATTTTGCAAAATGAAAATTAATGATAGCAATTGAGGCTTCATCCCCTTGGAAAGATCTTGAGTCTATTCTCTTGTCATCGCAGATGCCTTCTGCTGAAGGTATGGGAAAATTTCTGATTGTTTTTCTTTTCTTTCTTTTCCGAATTTTTATTTTCATGGCGGGGGAGACGGAGTATTGTATAATGGTGGAAAGAAAAATGAGAGTAGGTTTGTTAGACTTGAAATTAATGTGTATGTTGATGGTTTCCCAGGTGAATCGTCGTTTACTGCTGGAGAGAGAATGTGTGAATTGGTGAAGGTTCGTATAGTGACTTGTTCTTATGATGCTTCAGACTTTTCAGATCCATCTTCGTACTGCTAATGCAGTCAGTCTTTCAGTTATGTTCTATTTTTTATTGGTAAATCAACGGAAGAGATGTCAGAATGGATGGCATCTTTGTTGTTTTTTGCCATTTGCGTGGTACCTAGCATTTTTTTTTTTTTTTTTTCCAGTTTCTAATTGCTTGTGGCACTTCTGGTTCTAGGTTTTTGTACTTCTGCATCAACTTCAAACATTTTCTCTTGGTAGAGCTTTGGCAGATCAACCTCCCCTCAATCCTCCGGCTCTTGCTTCTGAAAATGTTCGAGCGACAACCGCTCGTATAGATGCTTCAGGTCCAAAGCTTGGGAACGAGTTAAGACTTGGTCAGTTTCTATCAGTATTGTTTTTGTTCTGTTTAAGACGTTTTCAATTTAACTAGTTCTACTGGTGGAAATAAAGCATGTGATCCATTTCTACCTTTTCCTTCATGGAGGGGTTGGACGGTTGCGTTTCGTAAGGTTTCGTTTCTGCATATGGTTATATTTTTACATTTTTCTTTTTCTGGTAAAAGGGCCACACGTTGAGAAATATGGTCAAATTACTCTGGTTGCTGCCATTTGCAGTTGATGCTGTGCCTTGTCGAATCGCATTTGAGAGGGGTAAAGAACGCCATTTCTGCTTTTTACCTATCTCTTTGGGAACGTCCGGGTGGGTTGTCTTGGCAGAAGAATTGCCTTTGAAGGAGCATTATGGAGTTGTTCGGGTTGCTGCACCTTTGGCTGGCTCAAATGTATGCATCTCTGTTTAACTTTTTCTTTTTGAACTGGTTTGTATCATAGAGTGTAAAAGAAGCAATAAGCAAACTCTAAGAAAAAACAAGAAAGCATTCAGAAAATTGACTGAACTGAGAAAAACTCGAAGGAGCCACCATGATGTTACTTACCTATTTTCTCGACTTCAATCCTGTGATTTTTTATTTTAAAAATTAACATTTATATGTATGTCTTCTGGGTTTAATATTTCCAATGTTTTTGTTTCCATTACAGTTTCATGGAAGAGCAATTTCCAAAGTTGTCATTTTTCATTTCCCTTTTGCATTCTGAGCAATTTTTAGTTATAACTTTTTGTTTTTTAATCTCTTCTTCTTTTTGGCTACAGCCACGAATCGACACCAGGCATCCTCGATGGCTACACTTACGGATTCGGCCATCTACTTTGCCGTTTGTTGATCCCGGTAAATCTGGTGTCTATGGAAAAGCCAAGATGAAAGCTTTGGTTGACGGTAGATGGACGCTAGCATTTAGAGACGAAGAATCATGTAAGTATGCATTGTCTATGATTATCGAGGAGATTAATCTGCAGAGCAATGAAGTAGAGAGAAGAATAAAAACTCTACTCGATATTGGAAGTACTTTACATACTTTGAATCCTTCTTCACGTCATCCCGAGTCTTCGTCTTCATATTCAACACCTTCAAATTCTTTGTGAGTTTCTAACTTTGTTTGAGAATTTTCCAATAATATAGTCTGCTATACTAGTCGGGTGACGAGAATATATTATGCGTGGTCACCCTTTTGTATATGATCAAGGAAACCTTTAGGTACACCGCGCGATGTAGATTAGAACCCGCTATTTATTTCCATTCTTTTCATACTAAAAAGCTTTCTTGTTCTGTTTGTAAGCGTATCGGTGTCTGCTGCATTCTTTACTAGCTGTAACACTAGGGTTTTATAAAATTTTCCTCCTTAATTCTTAAAGATGTGAATTTTGTATATTTGAGTAGATTCCAAAGTGAAGGCTTTGGTACAGCATTTTGCAAAATCTGATGCAAACTGCCTTTATCTTTGTACTAGACTACATTTGGGGTTATCAATTTTTTTAGTAATGTTTTTATGCACTCTTTTTATTTTTGCTTTTCAGACAATGCAAAGACGTATTATTGTATTTATTTATTACTCTTTTTAACATATCTAGATCTTGATGGTTAAAGGGTTTGCTTCGTTTATTTTTAGTAATGTTTTTATACAAAAAAAAAAAAAAGCTTTTCAGACAATGCAAAGGCGTATTATTATATCTATTTATTACTCTTTTTAACATATTTAGATCTTGATGGTTAAAGGTTTGCTTCGTTTATTTTGTTCTAATGGATGAGCTTTTGTGGGGTCAGGGGCTTAATAGGAGTTAAATTGACCTTTTTTTGGGGGGGGGGGGGGGGGGTAAATTTTCAATTGACCATGTTGGATACGAGTTTGAGAACACCTTAGTTAAGAGTGCTATTTGTAACATGGATTAGTTTGAGAAAATGGAACGTTCTAGTTTCTCTACCCAAAAGAGAGAAGAAAACCCGATAAGAAAAAAATAGAAAAGAAAAGAAAATTAGGTAGATGGGTTGTTTTTAGTTTAAAAAAATGGTTGAACTTTTTTTTTTCTTGGGAAAAATGATTATTAGTCAGTATCCGTTAACGAGCGACTGGTCATCTATCAAGTGGTCATTTAGTGATCGATCATTTGTTAAGAAAATTGTTATTTTCTTTATTTAGCAAAACTTCAAACTTGGGATAATTATTAAAAATTAAAAAGAAAATGCTTTTGCATTTTTCCAAAAAAATAAAAAAAAAATGGAAAGTTGATCAATTATGCTATGTTTATGCTTGTTTCTATCTTCTGCAAGCTGAACTTGAAAAAAGTTGTCGTCTTGTATTTTTATTTTATTTTCTTAAGGTAAAGCTGAAGTTGTTCTAGATAAGGTTTTCATGTAAATTGCTTGAAAAAAACAAAAAACTTTTACACGGGATAGTGATACGTTAATTAACTTTTTTTTAAAACTATTTTTAATATGGAATCTTAGGGTGCTAGATTAATTACGACTCAAGGATGGTCCTAAATGAGAATAATAAATCATTTGATGGTTTAATGCTCGACTTTTCTCTGTTGAAACTGAAAGCTTCCTTATATAACATATTTTCATATATACATACACACACACACATATATATACACATTAAAATTTTCTTTCTTTGGTGGTTCTATTTAGTGCCCTCCTACGATAATTGATGCATCTTTTCAAGCATCAATACAATAAAGCAAATTAGGGAGGGACCCAAATACATTTAAAAAAAATTGGCCTAACCATTAAAAAGAAAACTAAAGTTGCTTGTAATCATGAGGCTTAACGTCAGATACCTCTCCGAAGATTCTAATTTTATCTCCCTCCCCCCCCCCCCCCCCCCCCCTTTTTTTTTACTTTATGGAAAATGGAGGTACATTGCCGAGAAAATGACACTTATATTTTATTTATTTAATTTTTGTGGCCACCTTGTGAAAGTTTAATAATTTGCAAGTTGGCGTTTTTTTTTTTTTTTTTTCTTGTTTATGTATTTAATTTTGAAAGTAAGTTTGAATTGTTTGTAGAGACCGAGTAGATGTGTTTTGTTTTGAAAATAAATAAGGCAATGAAGTAAATCCATCATTCCATGCAAACACTTGAATTCGTTTTTGTTTTTGTTTTTGTATTTTTTGGGTGGCCTTCTATTGTCAAATTTAGCTAGATTGCCACCTTCTTAAAGATGGGTTTAATTTTTTGGAGGTTGGTATTTTTATTTGATTAATAAAAGTTTAAAAGTAATTTTGATTATTAAAATGAGTCATGTGAATGTTTATTTTGAAAAAAAAAAAAAGAAAGAAAGAAAGAAAGGATAAAGGAAAAGATAAAAAGAAAAAGAAAAAGGCAATGAATGAAGTATATCCATCATTCGTCTATCATAGACCAATCTTTTTGATCAAAATGGCAGACACTTGAGAGCTTTATTAAAGGCATACACACACACACACACATATAGAGAGATCTAATAATATAGACTCAGCAATTGCAAATAAAGGAATTATTATAGTGTTGTATCATAGGAAAACAGGACCCACATCCGCCGTTTGATGTAATCATAAGGTTTTGGTATGATGAACCCTTTTAGGTCAAAGTAATGATAATATTTGTATGGAGAGCAATATTTTTTTGAATCATGAAATGCCATTGGCTTCTAGTGGAGAAGCTAAGGGTTTTTCTTTTTTCTTTTTGATTTTGATTGATTGATTTATTTATTCAATTGAGGAACCCCCAATGAAGCATGTATGATTGCACTTCTTTCTTTGGTTATAATGACAAGAATATATCAAAGGATCCTCCCCATGTAGTCAAAAGTGTATATATGGATACGCACATTCCATAAACCAAAAAAGAAAAAAAAATTAAAAATAATGTACATCTATCAAAGGACAAATAATCAACTTTTTCTATATATACATATTTCAAAGGGAATAATTTTTGGCTGAACATCTTTTGCACCTCTTTTTATTTTTTATATTTTATATTTTTATAAATTTTTGGCAAGAGAGAGAGAGAGAGTTTGATGACAAATGTGTAGTTTGTAATCCTCATTCGAAGCTTTGTTTAATGTGTTGGGGAAAGTAAGCACAATATGTTCTTAAATCATAGTGGCCGAAGCTTAACCCAAATGAAAGATTGAAGTTGAAGAGCAAAGAAATAACACATGAAGTTATTTGAGTGATGATATCGCTAGAAGGAATGTCTTTAAATTTTTTTCTTTATAATAAATCAAGTAAAATGATCTTTTTTTTTTTTTTCCTTTAATGAAAGATTTGCTTAATCTGAAATGTTTTAGAGAGTTTTTCTTTCATTTTTTTAATCAATTATTTATTTATTTATTTTCAATTATTGATAAAAGGATAATGTAGTTTTTATAAGTATCAATTTAAACATTCATATAAATAAAAGAAAAAATAGATATTTTTTAAATTATAGTCTTCAATTTAAACATTTATATAAATAATCCTTAAAAATAAAAAAGAAAGAAAAACTGTAAAGAATTGAATAGTTTTTCTTTTGTTTCTTTAGTTCTTTGATATGAAAATGATTTTACCTTATCTTTTCCTTCGACATTAATTTTCCTTCCGTCTACTTCTTGTTGATACCAAACATATAGTAGGTGTTGTAAGCTTCATTTAAAGGCTACAAAGTGTGGCTATGAATAAACCAAAGGACTTGTCCTAGTAATTAATTAACAATAATTGTCTAAAGAGCTTCCCACAAATTTAAAAAGAGAAAAGAAATTGTTGGTCATATAATCATTACATCAATGTGACTAGTTCATTTTCTATATAGATAATTGTAGCGGCCAATCCATCCAAAAGATATTATATATATATATATATATATTTATTTATAAATATAAATATAGAGGAGCTATCTTACTTGTTAAGTGTGTCATGAAAATGGGAAGTTTGTTTAATGTCCACTAAAGGTGAAATTGGGCATTACTCAATTAAAAAAAAAATATATATATATATAAATATAAAATATTTCTCTAAAGAAACAAATCACTTTTTAGGAGAATGAGATGGTGGGGGAACTGCAGGGCCTAGATACGGTTTTGCATTTTGTCATAAAAAGGAAAGCAAATGTGTAGAATTATTATTATTATTATTATTTTGTTTTTGTTTTTTAATAATCTTTTTATGGAGTTCCTTAAAAGCCTAAAAAGAGGCACTTGCTGTAGAGTGCTTTTGTGTAAGTATATGTCAGTTCACTATATATACTATTTAATTTGTGGAAAAAAGTAGAAATCGACAAAAGTGTATTTCTCTTTTTAGGTAAAAGATAAATTCAATCTTAAATCAATTCTGAGACATCCTGATCAGAACTACACTACCATTTCATAATAATTCACTTATTCCATTACCAACTAATTAAAAGCCAAAAAAAAAAAAAAAAAAAAAGGAAGAAGAAGAAGAAGAAAGAAAGAAAAAGATTAGATTAGATTCACAAGTGTATCCCCCTACATTTTGCTTTATGTGTAAGTAATCTTTGATTGCCTATTTCATTTACCAATTCACTCTTCTGAATTCCCTTTTTGCCTTCCTTCCAAGTAGTGTTTAAATGTAAAGTATACCTACTTTTTTCCCCTAAAGGAAAAGGATTATAGTAATAAAAGATGACATAGTCAAAGAACTTGTAAAAATGATGTATTTTCGTGTGGTATATAAATTATTTCAAGATTCTTAGTATATATACGGCCTGATCATTGAGGTAAGATTGATTTGAATTTAAAATCTTGTCAAAGTGAACGATCAATTTTACCATCCCACTTAAGTCTTCGAAGATAGATAAAAGCATTTTAACTCATTTTCTTTCCTTTCATCTATTTCAAATATTTTTTTCCCTTGACACTTGACAGAAGGGCAATTACGATAACGAAAGTTTGAACTTTTACAAAGTTGAAGAACTACTTTGACACATTGTGTTTTAGATCGGTTTATAAGTTATTGTTCATTAGACAATAATGCCCTATAATTACTTGTTACGTAGGACTTAAAACTTTTCACGTGTAATAAAGTCAATCCCACTTGAGACTTTAACGTCTTATTTTTTTCATGTTAAATAATAATTTTTGAGTCTACATTTCGTGCCTAACGCCTTCGTTCATATTTCTTGCGGGGGGAATATATCGAAAATTCCTAAGAATTAAAAGTTTTTTTTTTTTTTTTTTTTTTTTTTGGAAAAAAGTAAATAAAACAAAAGGAAAAAACACATCCGGTTAAGCAAGCTAGGGAAGTTACACAAGGACAGAATGTGGCCAAGTTAGAAGGGGCTTTTGTTGTTGTTTTTTTTTTTTTTTGGTTGTGGGGGGGGGGGGCGGGAAAAAGCCACAGCCACATTCAGTCCTTGTGGAAAAGTTGGATTTTGTTTGGAAGACAAGAACCCATAAACCCATCCTCCAAAATTAAACCCGGTTCTAAATTACCACCACCCAAACATAGCCTTACATTAACCACACCAGCACCCTTTTTTTCCTTCCCTTTAGTAGTACTAAACCTAATAACCATTTTCATGAAGGCCTTTTCTAAGACCTCTTTCCCCCATTTCTCAAACACCCTATTTGTAAAATTACCACACCCTTTACATACCTCCTCTACCACTCTACCTTCCACCCTAAACCTAAACCTAAACATATTTTCATGATCCCCACCATTTATCTCCTCAACCCACTTTTCCATCTTGCCTTTGACTTCTTCCGCCATCTCTCGTTCTCGTGCCGGGCTCCTCTCGAATGCGAACGCGTTCTCTATGGACTCCACCACTGCGCTTGGGTTTGACACGTTCTCCGTCTCTCGTGTCAAATCACTCGATATCGGGCTCAACTCCCCTTGCTTATTTTCTTCACTACTACTGTTGTTCTCTTCGTCTTCTTCTTCTTCTTCTTCTTCTTCTTCTTCCTCCTCGTCTTTCGCCATGACATTGAGATCAATGCCTACAATGTCACCAAATCCCTTCTCGGTCGTGCCGGTGCCGGTCCTCGGATTCTTGGATTTCTTGGCTGATTCCCAGTCGGCAACCACCGCCTTTCGCTTATGGTCCAAATTGAGCACCTCAAAATTAGAATTGGTACCGCTACTACTTTTTGTCTCGCTGATGTGGAGTGTCATTTGGATCACACCAGATTCCTTGTTCTTCACGTCACTTCCATGGCCCGCAATTTCCCCTTCTTTAGTCAAAATAAATATTGCTTGGCCGAAATCGGCAGGATCTTTTCTATTCACTTCTCCAGCACCACCAAATTTGCCAGCCTCAAAACCATCACAGAGGAATTTCATAAGCTGGGAATCCACGGAATCAATGTCTTCAACAAGCACCACAATTTTCTTGTGGGACTTTAGGGCTTTCGTGATGAGTCCGATGGCCGAGTCCTGGCTTCTCTCTGCAACATTTCCCGTAATTCCTTGTCTTGTCAGATGAAGGAGCATATCGGCGGAGCCAAGAACGGATTCGGCGACAGCGCAGGCGAGCCGCCTTTTCCCTATCAAGTCATTGCCATGGAGGAGCAACCAAGTGATGTCCCGGGATTCGGAGGTGACGATGGCATCCGCAATTGAAGGAGTGGTTTCCGATTGCCAAGGCACATTCTCCTTCAAAACCCTACACATTTCACCTCTTTCCACTTTCCCAAACTCATGACGATCAAGAGAGGAGGAGAAGCAATTAATATTACTATTACTATTAGTATTACCATTCCCAAGAGCCAGTGTTATCTTCTCCTCGTCGCCTATTTCACTTGGTTGTTGTTCATCATCATCATCACCATGCTTCCGGGCCTCCTGACCATCGAAATTGAACTCGATCACGCACGATTGTTGTCGGCGAAAGCGGGGAATATTGGAGCCGGGTCTCGGGGCAAATGAGATGGAATTTGAGTCCTGGAAAATGTTAATGTTGTTGTTGTTGTTGCTGCTACTCTGGTTAGGCCACAACGGGTATGAAAATGAGCTTGGACTCTCCGTACTTATATTATGCCTTGCTTGGTGTAGACTATTACACAATCTACTCCACTTTTTCTTCAGCTCAACCAACTCATCCTTATATTTAAAAAAAAAAAAAAAAATAATAATAATAAGCACACCCGAAATTAGACTAATCTCACTAATTAATTATTATTACTATCAAGTTAATTATATATATATATATATATATATATATAAGAAAGAAGGTAAATTAGGCAGGAGCGTAATTAGTACCAAATGAGGAGGTTGGGGGGGATGAGGTTGGAGCCAGGCAGGCAATTTGTTGTGGGGCGCTGCAGAAGATGATCTGAGCACCAACTGATGAGTCTCTTTGTCAAAGTTTGAAGAGCATTCTCTGCACAAACTCTGCAGCTTGCTCTTGTTCTTGTTCTTGTTCTTGCTGCTGTTGTTGTCTGGTTGTAACATTTTTTCTTCTTTGGAGATGAAGAAGGCCTTTGTTTCCTTCCCCAATTGCTCTTGTGACGACATTAATCTCCTCGACTCATGGAAACTGTCGCGTAAAAGTTACAAACCAAACAAAAAAAAAAAAAAAAAAAAAAAGAGTTTTAAAAAAACTTGCGCGAATTTTAACAAGAATATTATTATTCGAATAAAATTTAAAAAGAAAAACATAAATTTTTGGAAGGAAAATAATTGAATTCAAAAAGTTGTTTTGTCGCCAAGCGTGCATGCTTTCAACATTATTCTTAAAAGCTGATCACAACATATCATCACTACTTTGGACACATTAATTTACATATGCATAACAACATTAATTATGTCACACACACATTTTTTTGTTGTTGTTCATCACTTAAAAAACATTTTAGACTATTCCACCTACTATTATTTGTTTTCGTGAAATTTAAAACAATTTTTTTTTCCCTGGTTGTTTCAAATAAAACTGATGATGAGTACTCTTACACAGGTAAAGCTGCAGTTGGACAGTGTTGTACGTGATTATTGTGCTCTCAAGTGTGGTAATTCGTCTACTTGTACGTACCCATATATATCAGCTGATTCCCTTCGTTTTATTTATATACTTTTGTTGTTTTTGAAAAACCCATGAGATTCTTTTGAGCATGCATATATATATATATATATGAATTAAGAACAGGAGCGGAGTCACCTATATAATTAATTAATTATAACTGAAAAATATCAAAAATTAATTAATGCAAAAAAAAAAAAAAAAAAAAAAAAAAAAAAAAAAAGAGATAATAATAAATTAAGTGAAGAAAGGATGAGTAATGAATGATTACCTGGAAAAATGATGAAGAGGAGGAGGAGGAGGATTGGTATGAAGGGTCAAAGCGAGAGCAGGAGAACAGGCAGGAAGAGGAACAGCGTGAAGAGACCACAGCATCTCCAGAGGAGGTTCCCTCATTTGGCATCTCATGTATGTCTGATAGCTTGCACTCCCCATTATCCTCACCTCCTTTTTATTCTTATTATTTTCATTTACTATCCCTGCTATTTCCTCAACCACATGATCTACTGCCTTGTAATGGTCATGATCTTGATCACCATCATCACCATCATCCACCGTCCATTTGAGGTCTCCTGTGTATAGTATTATCACTCCATCATCATGATGACGATCATGATCGTGATGAGTGGTGGTGATCATCATCATCAGCTCCTCCTGCAGCTTCGTCTTGAGCTCCAACAAGCTCTTCTCAACATCTTGTCTGTTCATGAGCCTCAAAGAAACCGGAGACAAGAACTCGAACAAACTCACGAACTTGGTGTTTCTCAGCTCCGGATGAGGAACCTCTCCTCTCTCAAACCTCCTCATGACTTCCATCACTATGCCTTTGCTCACACCCGCCGAATCGCCAACTATAACGATATTTCTCTTCTTCACATTCGCATTCGCATTCACATTCGCGATGTTGTTGTTGTTCGTCAAAAGAACCTCACAAACCAACTTCACATCCTCTTCCTTCACAACATAATTCGAACAAGTACTGCTGACTATGTTGTTGTTGTTGTCGTTGTTGTTGTTGTTGTTCGGGTAGTGACAATAGGGTACTTTTATGTTGTGATGTTTTGGAGGTGAAAAGAGGAAATGAGAAGGGTGGTTGTGGTGAAAAGAGAAAGTGGGAGGAGTATGATCAGGAGAGCAAGGAGAAGAGAAAATCCCACCTGCGGAATTAACAGCACCACAACTACTAGTGGAGTAATTGTAGTAGAAGTGACCGAAGACAGAAGTCGAAGCGGAAGAGAAGGAGGAGGAAGAGATGAAAGAAGCGGAGTCAGCTTCAAGGTTGTTTTTAACGGCGGTGCTGGAGAAGCCGGCTTCTCTCATGACACGACTGACACTGGGGTCGTCAAGAATGGAGATGATGAGGCTCTCCAGCTCCACTTTGATGGCCAGAAGCGGAGGCTGTTGCTGGTGGTGCTGGTGCTGGTGCTGGTGCTGGTGCTGGTGCTGTTCGATGGAGCCTCGTCTCTGGTGGGCCTGAGCTCGCTTGAGAGCGGCGATGAGGGCGTTGGAGAGAGAAGGAAAGTGGTGGAGAGAAATATTATTAGTAGCAGAGTTGTTAGTAAGTGATGTGGTGGTGGAAGGAAGGCGGTTGAGAGCGACGTTGAAGCAGAGCTCGAGAGCGCGGCAATGGAGAGGATGGCTGCTGATAAAAGCGCTACCAGTACTAGGAGGAGGAGGAGTATGAGGAAGAGAAGAGTATGAGTTAAGACAGGCTCTTCTGAAGAGAGAGGAGCGAGAATTACAAGACGAAGAAGAGCCAGAGGAGAGAAGAGTGGCGGCGACGTGGAGAGGAGTGAGATGAGCATGGCCGCGGCGGCGGGCCAGAGAGAGGGAGTGCTTGAGCACCGCAGCAGCCTCCGCTGTGAGGGTCTGCTCAACTCCGCTTGTTATTACTCCTGAGCGCATTACAATTCCAATTCACCCACCCAATCACCCCCCCGCAGTAGAGAACTTCTAGCTTTTTTTAGGCACCAAAACTTGACGTCTCTTTTGTAGTTTCTTTTCTTCTTCTAATATCGTATATAATTTCACCCTCCCCCTATATTTATAGTATTTAGACCACCCTTGTATCTAAGCTAGCCAGGTAACCTAGTACTTTCTCTTTACTTTCTTGCTTTCCAAACACCACCTTATATAGAGCTCCCAAACCTTCCTAAAAGAGAGAGAGAGGTATATATATATATGTATATATATGTATGGTTCAAAAGCTGAGGAAGAAGAAAACGAAGAAGAAGAAGAAGAAGAAGAAAATTAAAACATGCAGGAGAATAGTAGAAGGAGTGGCTAATGGGTGAAGTGAAAGTGTGTGTGTTTTTTTGAAAAGAAGAGTTTTTGGTTTTTTTGTTCAGAGGCCAGAGGGTAGACCACGCCTCCTTCTTTATACTTCCGCTTTTGTTGAATGCTCTTTTCTTGTTCTTTTTCTTTTTCTTTTTCTTTTTCTTTTTTTGTTTTCCATTTCTTTTGTCTTTAAATTAATTTCTGCACCACCCTTGATATTGCTACTATAATTTCTTTCTCTTCATGCTTACAATTAATTAAACAATTACAAAACCACGTTGGAGCTATAGCTAGGTGGTTAAGAAGGAGGATTAATTCGACATGATCTTAGTTCATAAATTAAGAGATTTTCTTTTATATCATATCATGACATAAGACTCTCATATCATGAAACCCAAAAAAAAAAAAAAAAAAACAAAACTACATCATATGTGTTTAGTTTAATTACTGCAACAAAACTGTTAATAGAAGATATGCGCTTCTTTTTAAAATCAGTCCTTTGAAAAACCAGTTAGCATCAATATTTGCGCTACTGCATCTTATTATTAATTCCATCACTCTAGCTAATTATAACTTTCAAATAATCATGGTGACCATAACACATGATAATCACGTAGAATTAATTTTATAGATCTTCATTTCATTGTATTAATATCGGATTCTGAATTTATTGATGAGATAATCATGAATCACTTATATATATATATATATATATATATGCAAGATGATACACATATGTGTATATATGTGTATTTGTCATCCATTCTTATATATACATATATATATTTTCGAAGAATAATATATATAGATTTTGTTTGATAGAATATTATTATGGGGTAAGGTGTTTCTTTCGATGAACATGTTCACTTGTTGTTGGGACTCGTAAAATATTAATATGCAACATGAAAATATAGAGCACAACCGCACATATATATATATATATATATATATCATAATGTGGCATGATGCACCAATCAAATAATTTAACCTGATAATGATCAAAAGCTGCAAGAGAAGATATCAATCTACTCTCTACTTTTGTGTTTTATTCTACTGCTTTAGTTATTATTATTATTAAATTTCTTTCCTTTCCTTTTCCTTCCTTTTTGAAAGGTGTTTTTGTATTTCTTTTTCTACTATATACGAGAATATGCATGTGATGTCAAAATCTTTTCTTTTGCTACTGAATAACAAGTTTTCCAACTTATACTACTGAGATTATTAAGTTAATTAATTCTCTAGCTATATAGGTTATACAAATGCCAAGTTATAATTTATTTAAAAAATCATGATAAGAAAAAAAAAAGAAAAAGGGGCTTCATGAAACGGAGTCCAGAAAGGGAACAAACGTCTTGAAAATATATATTATGTATATACACAATTGAGAGAGAGAGAGAGAGAGAGAGAGAGAGGTTGAAGAACAGGAGCGCTTTCCCTGCTTTATCTTCATTATGCTTTGAATGGACAGACAAATTGCCAGCAGAAATTCAAAAAAAGTACAAAAGTAGAAAGGTGTTAAAAGAAAGCCAGAGACACCCTCCCAACTCACCAGACTGTACAGTGATGACTGATATATATATATATATACACACACTAAAAAATTATATATTTTCGTACTTTTATACCAATTAATTTTGGTTTTGTTGGGGTTTTACTCTTTTGTTTTCTTTATATATGATGATAAAGGAATAATAGGGTTTAGTGTTGGCTTATTCTCAAGGAAAAGGTAGTGAGAGGGGAAGGGGAAAAAAAAAAAAAAAGGTTAAAAGGAGTGTCTCTCTTTCTCTTTCTCACGCCAATCCTCGTAGAGAGACAGCATTTTATTCCCCACGTACCCAAAAAAAAGCAACCCTCTGTCTGCTATCCTACATTTGCATTATTAATGCCCTCTTTCTCTCTCTCTCTCTCTATATATATACATATATATATAAATATAAATATGTATGTATATATATATGACTACAAACACCTTTTGTCTTTTAATCTCATATCATTCCCAACAACCCACTCAATTAATTACTTACCTATCTATGCATAAAGGGTGTAAAAACAGAAACCTCATCTGTATTAATGGACAAATTTGTGTTCAAATTGAGAGTCATCGTACCCTATTTATCATAATATATATCCTTGTTTATTGTGCCAAATCACGGCCTGTAGGACCATTCTTGTAGGTATCGTTTAGCCAATTTATTATGTATTAATTGGATGGTATGGAAAAATCGATATGAACCGTTTTGAATTTGATGAGTTGTTTTCGCAAGACAAGCCCATTTTTTATTTTTTATTTTTATTTTTTGATCATGTTGCAAGGCATAACTAGGATATAACCTCTACCCATTATTATTATTATTATTATTATTATTGTTGTTGTTGTTGTTTAAATTTTTTTTTCCCAAAAGATTTATTTTGTTTTTGTGCTCCTTGATATGTTGACAAGGCTCCAAAATAGTTGAATATGTCGAAGGGTAGAGGAATGGAGTTGAATCTTGAGAATGAGAATAAAGAGATTCTACGTTCCTTTTAAGAAATATTAGATGCCTTGGTGATAACTTTACTAGGATAAAAACTAGCTATTTTTGGCTCAATATTCGTCCCCAAATGGATCGAATGTACGCCACATACATCCCTTTCAATTAGATTAATGTTAAATAAAAGTTGGCACCGTATACCACTACTAAAAATTGACTACCAATATTCTTCTCCAAAAATGTGAGAAATTCTATAGCCTATGCTACGTAAAAATATCTCTAAAAGACTCTGTATGTCATATTGATGAGAAGGTCGCCAACTATAATTCTAATTTTTAAGTTCTAAAAAAAATAGTTTTAAAGACATAGGAAATGCCAAATACAAAGACAAAAGTTTTGGGGATAATTTTTAAAATTCAACCTAAAAAGAACGAAAAATAGCCTTCATAGAAAGGGGTTAGCGGGTTTACTAGTCTCCCACCCTCTAGCCTTTGAATTCAAGGCCAAAAGAAAAAAGAGAGAAGAAAAATGAACTTGAGAAGTGTACATTCCTAATGTTTTTAAAGCTAAAAAAGTTGAAAGGGGAGTGAGTAATGAATGTCATCTCTTTAGGAAAAAAAGAGAAAGAAAGAAAGGAAAAAAGTGAATATTTTGATGAGGTGAATGCATTTCTGTCTTCTCAACAAGTACACTTTATGTTGGGGGGGGGGGGGGGGGGGGGGTGTTGGTTTTTTGGGCGTTAATAAAATAGAGCACTTGTAGTTGTTTATGGTTTAGTACTTTAGTTAGAATCACAGTGGGGTTAAGGTGATCAATGTGGGTTTGATTGAAAGGAGGGTGTGTTGTCATGTGTGCTCAAATCATTGGAACAATATTGTTATTATTATTGTTTTTGTTGTTGTTGTTGTTGTTGTTTTTTCAATGAATTATCAAAGGGAATTTGGTTTGCTCTACTTAGAAGCAAAGTATCCCTTTTAGATATGGACTTTAGTGTGTGTGTGTGTGTATAGATACATGTATATGTGGGATTGTGCCAATTTCATTGTTATAAACATGAATTAATGTGTCATCTTTTGGATCATTTGGTTTGTATTTTGCCTAACACATTTTCAACAAAAGCAACAAAGCTTCAAATTGCAAGTTCATGAAGGACACTTTGGCCCACCAGCAACCCCACTTATCGTTATTTTACCTTTTAGGTGAAATAAATCCCCCGCCCCGGAAAAAAAAAAAAAAAAAAAAAGAACCGATAAGCTTTTACTAAGGGCTCTAGAAATAGATTGGAAATTCTAGTTGAAGCTCACAGCATTTGTGATCACTACTAAAGCCTAAAGGACCTGTGTGCTCAACAAATATTGTAATATTTTATTTGGTGGAAGAATTGTATGGTAAAATATGAAAATGTTACCCTCACAATAAACTAGTAAGGCTTTATTTTAAACCATTATGTCTTATTAATAGATGTCTACTTTGCACATGTGAATGTGTGTGTATATGCGTCTATGTGTATAAGTATCATAATTTTAAGCAAATTTAATATTCAAAAACATCTACTCTCATAGGGATACTCAATCGTAGAAAAACAACAATTTACGGCCTTAGTCTGAACTTTTTCACAGATGACGGTTTGGTCATTGTTCTTTCTTTTTTTGCCGTATATTTTTTGACTATAATGATCCTTTCCGTTCAAATCTGTTAAATTTTTAATAAAATCTTATTGAAATAATTAATTTTTATACTAAAATGATTAAAATACCATCCCCTGTCTCTCCCTCCCCCTTTCCCTTCTCTCTCTATTTTCGCCCCCCCTCTCTCGCGGTCTGCCACCTCCCCCCCCCCAACCTCGACTGGGTTACCCCCTCCACTCCATCTCTCGGTTTCGCTGCCCCTTTTCCCGTCGCCGTTCGCCTCCCTCCCCTGTCCCCCTTCCCGCCACAGTTTGCTGCCCACCCTGCAACTAGGTCCCCCCCCTCCCGCCTTCTTTTGTCCCCCACCTCACGACCGGGTCACCCCTTCCCGCCGTCATTCGCCCTCTGCAATCTGGGTTTCCCCCTCCCATCGCCATTTTCCCTCACCTCACGATTGGGTCCCCCCGGCCAAAAAATATCATGATATGGGTTTTTGGGCCCCTCCCCCCACCGCAACACCGATGCCCCACTCCACCCCACCGCAACACCGATGCCCCACTCCACCCCACCGCGATGCCGATGCCCCCCGTAAGGAGAGAGAGAGAGAGATAGAAAGGAGAGGAAACTTTTTTGTTTTTTTGTTTTTGTTTTATGATTTTTTTTTTAATTTTTGTTAAATTAATTACTATTAGATTACTAAAATACCCTCACAAGTTAATGAATTTAGATGGAAAGAACCATAACAGGCAAAAAAAAAAAATAAAAGTTTAGGGTCATCTCAGCCAAGAAAAAAAAAACATGGATCAAACTATCACTTGTGAAATAGTTTAAGGATTACTTAAGCCAATTATTCTTTTTACAAACAATTTTAGATGGAATCTGTTAATTAACATAATTTATAAATTTTTGACCAATTGCAGGGATGGCGCATTTTTATTTGATCTGTTATTGCAAGCATGCCAAAATAACAAAAACATGCCAACAAATATTTAGCGGGAAGTCTATGGCCCTGCCAGCACGAGGGAGGGAACTGTTCCTCATTTTGGGGCCAAATTTGGTTTATTTGAAGTGTCTTGGGCTCAAGACAAGTGGAGTTTGACAGTGAGTAAACATCACAAAACCGGCAGGTGAAGGTTGTTTGACATGTGAATTGTCAGTTCGGTAATTTTGCAGTTTTGGCAAGACTTTCGTAGTCAATTGAAGTGCAATTTCAGTACTGTAAAGGACTTCATCGATGGAGGAGAAAACGACGACATAACATTTATTTTATCTTTTGAAATTTCAAAGATAATATTACAAACTCTTGTGACTTCTTTCGAATTTGGATTACTTTGTGAATATCCACATAAAAACCATATTATTTTCATAAGCATATGCGCAGTAATATAGTAGTAGAGTTTGTTTGCAAAAATACAACCTTAAAATCCCCAACTTGGAATGGAATTTTTCAACCATAAACTTACCTGTTGTCCAAATAGAAAGAAAACGATGATTCGTGGAGTAGAAAAATGAAAAGGAAACAGATGAAGTGGTGACAGAGAACTCAGAGAAGTTAAAATTAAGGGTGAAATAAACTTATCACAGATTGTCAAAATAACAAGAAAACTTGCAATGTCGCTTGTTGCAAACATAAACATATTTAAGGGGACGAGGAAATAAAAGAAATAAGTAGTGGAAGATTGTCCAAGGCCAAAGTGAAAATGGCACCTAGCAGAAATAGCAGAATGAAAGCTAATATTATCTTTCCAATGTACACCAGACTGATTGCTGGTTTTGTCACCTTTGTCGGAGCCGAGCTTTCAGAGCCCTGCATGCACAAAGTTTAAAACAGGCCACAACTTATTCACACACACTCACACACACACAAACACACATATATATATATATATATATATATATGCAAAAATTTTCACACGCCCAGAGAGATTTGTCACCAAAAAAGACTGAACACAAGTAATTTCCTCTAAAGTCAGAAGAGTAAATCCTAATTGGATGACTAGAAAAAAGAAAATGAAGAAATAAGGTCATTTGAGGGAGCCCTGACCTCCGTTATAGGATACGTGAACAATTGCTTATGAACACCAGAAGAATAAAGAAGAAAGATTCTGGGGGTATCTACTGTGTTAATCCTACTTTGAAAACTGCCTAAGGTAGTAAACTTTTTGAGAAAACTAATGAAGGAGACCAAGGAAAATAACTAACACAAAGTCATGAAAGCCACTATCTTGAATTTGGTAAAATATGACTTGAGAAACTGGTTGTGTTTCTTTGAGCATAATCTCTTCTTTTTAACATTAGTCTCAACAAGGAATTAGTAAGGAGTTTAATTTAATTTGAAAATAATAATAATAAAAGAACACGAATTAGAATCTTGTTTCTGGGGACCATATCTACTCATAATACAAGAAATACATTGCTGGAATTCCAAAAGACGAAATTTATTTTGGATTGATCTTTCTGAAAAAATTAGACAAGCCAAAAGCATAGGAGTGGTGGTAAGGGCCGAGCCTAGGCGAGAAAAGTTGTTACACTCTAACCAATAAGAGTGCTTTGAGATTACTTTAGCCTAGCTAGTCACATACGTACTGTGAACGGAGCAAAAAGAGAAGATCATGAATGATCTTTTGAGCTTCGATAGATTTGAAAGAAGGTGTTGCTCAAGAATAATAGAATATATCTTAACTTTAAGGCTTTACCCCAAAAAAAAAAAAAAAAAAAAAATCGTCCTTTCATACCAAATGGCAATGCAAGAAAAAAGAACCAAGTCTACAAGTCTAAGCCATTGAGGAGTAAAGAAAAGAAGTTAGTAAGTGAGAGAGACAAATGCTATGAAAAAGAGAGAGCAGATGAAGCTGATAGGATCAGGGGGTGGTTAGTTAGTTAATTGAGATATTTAGTTAGTGAGGTAGTTAGTGAAGGGATTGAGTTGTTAGTAAACAAAGGATGAATAGCCAGAGAGAGATTAGGCAGAATTTGGGGAGTGATTTTGTGATTTGGGAAAGCTAGCAGACCTCTCGAATGTCTGCAAAATCTATCTTGTATTGTTCTTGTTTCAATAAGAAAATCCTCCATTATTCTCCTCAATTAGCTTGCTTGTTAGAATCCAAATATTTTATTGAGTGTTCTTGGTTCCTATCAGAAGCATAATAAAAAGGAAATGAAACACAAGAAAACAGAGAGACCGTCTACCGTCTACCATCTACCGTCTACCGTCTACCGTCTACCGTCTACCGTCTACTGTCTAAGGTCCAATTGATCACCCATGTGTGCACTGCACTGGCACTGCATTTGTCAATTACGCTGCAGTCACGAACAATCCGATTGAGGACGATTAGATTCCAAATTGGAAAGAAGCTTCTTCAGCTTCAATGTGAAGTCAATTGGATTTGAAACAAGTCACATTGAAGTCACATTGCCTCAATCCAAGGCAACAAAAAAAAACTCGTAAAGCCGTGAAATTGGGTGTCATAGCTCCAAAGTCTCCAACACAGTGTCAGTGGTTACAACACGAAGTAAGAACCAAGAACTCACTCCTCGTAATATCAAATCGACTTTTACAAAAGAGTAAGGGACACGGGGGTTTTTATAAAATCATTAATCAGCTAATTTTACTTATTCCACGGGAAACTTATTAGTACAACTTAGAAGAATTCTATAGCAGTTTTAACAAATATTAATAATTTGACCCCCCCAAAAAAAAATCATTGAATTCATATGATCAAAATATCGAAGTTAAGTTTAAAAAAAAAAAACAAAAAAAGAAAAAAGGAAGCAAATTGAAGGCTTACATGTACAGGAGGAGGGACTGGCTTATTGATTTCTACTGGTGGGGGAATAGGAATACCATCTTCATCTGCAACACCAATAATAATAATAATAATAATAATATAAAAAAAAATCTTAAAAAAGAAGAAAGAAACGAAATGAGAGAAAAGAGAATGGGAAGAAATAAAATTACGAGAAGAAGGAGAAGGAGAAGGAAGGGGATGGGAAAGAACAGTGTGAAGGATCCAGCGGGGGCCATAGTTGAGGAGAAGGGAATTGGGACCGAAAGTAATGGGCTCTTCTTCGTCATCGTCATCGTCATCGTCGGATCCTTGTTTGAATGCTTCTATATGAACAGCCAAAGGAGGAGGAGGAGTTTTTGATGAGGAGTTGCTGTTTATTTGTAAATCAGAGTGATATTGATGTAAGAGTTTCCGGTTGATGACGGAGACGGCAAAACCAGCCTCTGTTCCAGGAGCGAAACGCCTCGTTTTGCCGGAGCTCTCGCATTTCACCTCCAAAAACTCCCCCTTTGGTTTGTTCCTTGACCTTGAGATTGCCTTTTCCGATGCAGATGCTCCTCCTCCTCCTCCTTCTCCTCCTCCTGCTGGTGGAGCTCCATCTTCTGCTTCTGCTGTCTCTCCCATTTGACTGACTAACTCTTTTCTTTTTTTTTTTTTTTTATTAATATGACTTTTCAATTCCTTTTATACCCCCCATGTAAACCAGCATCCTTGTCACGTGCACTGCATATGGTCAGTTCAAGGGTCTTTTCATTTTATTACTTTTTTTTTTTTTTAATCTTTTATGGATTGGGAATTTAATGCAAAAACAACATAAGGAAAGTTCGGGCTGCTCTGTGCTAATATTGATTATAAGCCGGACCTTGTTTGGGTTGTTTGGGTTGGACTAATGAAAAACTTATATATATATATATATATATATATAATTTTTATTAAAAAATATTTATATATTTTGAAGGTCTCTCCCTTCCCGCTGCTGCTGCGACTTCCTTCGTGAGTGTGTAGAGTAGAGAGAGTTGAGAAAGAAGAAGAAGAAAAAGACCCTTTTTTTATTTTATTTTATTTAAATTTTAGAATTTTAGAGAGTTTCTCCCACTTTCTATCATCTCAAGTATAAACAAAACTCAAAAAGGTATTATTACTTCCAATTCCTTTTGCTTTGCTCATTTCATTGTAATCTCTTTCTTTCAATCTTTTTGTTTGGTTGTTTGTTTGAATCCTTCAAAAAGACCAAAACTTTGAATTTGCTCAACCCCTTCCGCTTTCTGTAATCTCTTTGTTTATTTGATTTCTTCTGCTGTTTGTGGGTGGCTTTCCTTTAATTTAAATGCTAGGGTTTTATTTATTTATTAATAAATATATAAATTTTATTAATTTGATTGCAAAAACAAGTTTTTATGAAGTCCTGAACCAGATAACAAAGCTTGGAGCTCCAAGTTCAGCTTTTTATGCACCAAAGTTATCTTTGTATCAGTTATACTCCAGATACCTCACCACCCAAGTCCCCATTACTCGAACAGAGCACATTGCCATCCCAGTCTTCGTGCGGGCACTCAAATGCGTCGACCACGGTTAGCCAACGAGCGTAGGGCCGCAGAATCATCAGCGTCAGCATCAGCATCAGGGCAACAGCAGATACAAGACATGGAAGATTTATTCAGTGACACCGATATACAAAAAATTAGGGTGTCCCTGCTGGGTTGGTATGGCCTCAACTTTAGAGACCTTCCTTGGAGAGTGGCCGAGGACGATGTAGAGAAGAGAGCCTACCGAGTGTGGGTCTCTGAGGTTATGCTGCAGCAGACGAGGGTTCAGACCGTCATCGACTACTTCTACCGCTGGATGCACAAATGGCCCACTTTACTCCACCTCTCTCAAGCTTCTCTCGAGGTCTGTACTCTATATATTCCATTCCACCTATTTAAACCCTTTCTTTCTCTTTTTCGAATTTTACTACTCACAACATGATATTATCAAGTAAATAAAATCTTTGGTTTTGCAGGAGGTCAATGAGATGTGGGCAGGCCTCGGCTACTACCGAAGAGCACGTTTTCTTTTAGAGGTGCGTTCTTCTTTCGCTTGACACTCTGATTCAGTCATTTCTAGTCCTTTTGGGTTTCAAGGAAAGTCCCAATTTTTATTTTTAAAGCTTTTAGTATGTAAGTATGTATATGTACATTTTAATGCTGTCCATTTTCAGTTGTGTTGTGATACATGACTAGAAAACAAGTATATGAGTACGTCCTAGAAGTGAAGGACTACTAAACTACACGTATAGAATGTGAACTGCCAGTGACGTCTATGTTCGAATATTTATAACATCTGTTCTAATTCCATGTACTTATTTATGTTTGTAGGGAGCAAAGATGATTGTTGCAGAAGGAGGTCAGTTTCCTAAAACAGTTTCTTCACTTCGAAAAGTTCCGGGAATTGGAGACTATACAGCTGGAGCAATTGCCTCCATAGCATTTAAAGAGGTTAGTATCTTCTGTCGTTATGGTTTTAATCAACAAGTCAAGGAACATTGTATAAGAAAAAAAAAAATTTATTTCAGGCAGTTCCAGTGGTGGACGGAAATGTCGTTCGGGTGATGGCTCGACTGAAGGCTATTTCCGCAAATCCAAAAGACTCTTCAACTGTCAAGAAATTTTGGTGAGTTTTAATACATCTGATAGAATTCCTTGCCTGTTAATTTTTTCTTCAGTTCTTTTTTTCTCTATCCATTGCAATTCTCTTTTTTGTTTCCTTGACTGTGGTTCTTTTGATTCTTATATATAGTTTCTCGTGAATAAAGTTACCTGGTTCTCATAAAGAAGAGTTCACTTTTTAGTTTCTTTTTGTTGAAAAATATAAACACATTTCTGATTCAGAAGGGAAGAAGAATATCAATTGTATTGATGCTATTGGACTTTTGAATTTCTTTTATCCAACACCCGTATCATTTTACTTCCCTCCACTGTCTTAAGTGAGCATGAAGGCTCTTAAGTGCTTCTTGTTAATAAATGTTTACTTGGGATAAATATTATTTGGCTCTTGAATTTCATGTGGATATGTGTACTGATGGTGTGAGGTCACAGGAAACTAGCTGCTCAACTAGTTGATCCTTCCAATCCCGGTGACTTTAATCAGGGTCTCATGGAGCTTGGTGCAACCACATGCACTCCACTCAGTCCAAGTTGTTCTGCATGTCCCGTGTCCGATCAGTGTCGTGCACTTTCAATCTCAAGACATCATAGTTCGGTCGTTGTCACAAATTATCCCGTTAAAGCAATAAAGATAAAACAAAGACACGATTTTTCTGCTGTATGTGTTCTGGAGATATTAAAAGATGAAGATGTGTCAGACAGTGAATTCCTTCTTGTAAAGAGACCTGACGGAGGTTTGCTCGCTGGTCTCTGGGAATTCCCATCTGCCTTGTTGGATGGAGAAGCCGACTTGGCTGGTAGGAGGGAAGCGATTGATCGATATTTGAAAACCCATTTCCAACTTGACACCAGAAAGGCCTCTAAAGTAATTTTGAGGGAACATGTTGGAGAATTCGTCCATGTTTTCACGCATATTCGCCTCAGGATATACGTGGAATATATGATGTTACATCTCAAAGGTTTTAATTCTCGCTTTTTTCCTTATCGTGTGTATGTGATTTGGTTATGCTTTACCTAAATATGCTTGATAGTCCATTATTCTTTGTGGTTGAAGGTGGTATGAAGGGTGTGTCAAGAAAGAAGCGGGATTCGGAAGCTCTGCCTTGGAAATATGTGGACAGTAATGTCATTTCAAGCATGGGATTAACATCTAGTGTCAGAAAGGTAATAGAAAAATATCTGACTTGATACTTAAATTACATACAGTGTGGAATAATTGTTCTTCTCTTTGGCTACTAGATGTTACGATAATTGATTTTGAGTCCTTGGAATCTTTGTTTAAAATTGATCTGCTCGTCCTCAGTTAAAGAACATCTTCCAAGAGATGTAGTGTTACCGAGCAATGAGAAAATGGCGGATTTGGGGTCCGTCTTTCTCATAATGATGCGAATAACGGATGTGTAACTTGCTTGGATGCAGGTGTACACCATGGTTGAGAAATTTAAGCAGCAAAAGCTTGCCTCAGATGCTCCTGCTCTAGCCAGAAAAAGAAACCTAAGATGTACGAAAAATGAAGAACAAGAGTAGTAGAAATGTATGTAACTGGTCAAAAATCTCACAAGATCATAGCTTGCACATTCTTGGCCTCGTGATTGTAAAATTGTTGTTCTAGTCATTAGAACAAGTGATTAAAAAAATGATATTCACCAAAAAAAAAAAAAAAAGTGATTAAAAAGATAATAAAAAAGGCTATATCTCCCTTGTACTAATCAGAAAAGCTATGCCCTATTTTTGGGAACTATAAGTCCGTCATCCAAATTTGAGAGCTGGGATGATCACAGTTAGTAGTGTCAATTGGATTGGGCCTTCGGTGGTGGGATTGTGAGTTCGATATTACATAATTGTAATCTTCATTTATTATTTATAGGATCACATTTCCTACGTACGTGTTTTTTTTTTTTTTTTTTTTTTTTTTTTTTTTTTTCAATTTACAAACACTACGCTACAAACCATAATTTTCATTTAAATCCACCGTTTGAGGTAAATAATCAAAATTATGGAATGTCAAGTCATATCATAAATTTAATAAAAAAAACAAAAAAACAAAAAAAGTGAACTTAACAAGGTTTTTGTTAATGAAGATCTCATAACCATGGTTCCAAATTACTCAATTAGTGATAAGAATATTAACAATATATATATTTTCTCCGTAGAGTCGCAAAAAACTTGTCCATTTCTACCATTTGAAGTTAGATTACAGGGGCTAAATTGTTAAATAAAAAAAATTTTAAGAGACAAAAAGTACAAAATCTAGAAATACAGAAGAAAATCTACAAAAACAGAGGGGTGAGTGTGTACTTGATGCAAGGGAGACACATTGCGTCATTTTGGAACCAAAGTTAAAAAATAAAAAAAGGCATAATTACGTGGCATTTGTCCGTCACAAACACAAATTCAATAAACAGAAGTGAAGTGACGCTTAAAACTTCCAAAAAAAAAAAAAATAATAAAATAAAATAAAAAAACCAAAAACTCAGACAGTCAGACCCTAACCGAACCACTAACGACGACGACGACGATGAAGTGAAGTGAATTTGGATTTTCTTCTCAATCTCAATCTCTTCGTAAGTTTCTTCTCACAATTCCATTTCAAATTTCAATTTGTCCAATTTTTTTTTCTCATTCTTTTATTTTTTTAATCCTTCGATACCTTTGCATTCAGCTGACATTTTGTGTTTTTCTTTCTTCTGAGTTCTTGAACCGAACTGGGTTTCGTCTGTTTCTGTTTCGTACCTTTTTTTTTTTTCTTTTAATTCCAATTATTTGTGTTTTTTATTTGTACATAGAACCTACCATGGAAATGTTCATCTTCATATTCAAATTCAAATTTTGACAAAAAAGTTGAAAAACACAAACGAAATTAATCCTGTTTTCTATATTGTTTCCTTTGTTTCTGCTTCTAGTTTTAGTTTTAGTTTTAGTTTTTTTTCTTTTGGGTGATTTTTGGTTGGAACATGTTTTTCTTTTTTTTTCTAGTGCAGTTGGGCAGCTTCCAGGGATTGGGTTTCTTTTTTCTAGGTTCCCTGTCTTCATTTTATTGAACTTATTTAAACCAAAAGAAAAAAAAAAAAAAAAAAAACCATGGATGGAGGAGAGAAAGCGTCAGAGCCATTTATGTGGGTGGAGGATTTTAGTGAAATGGGACATGGATGGAATCCACAACAACAAAAAACTCAATTGCCAAGAAAGAAAAAGAAAATGGAGTTTGTGGGTTGGGGCTCAAAACCCCTAATTCACTTCTTGGAATCCATCGGTAGAGACACTACCCGTCCCATCTCTCAGTTTGATGTTACAGCCATTGTTAATGACTACGTAGATAGGCACCTTCTCCAACCCACGACCTCAAATACCAATCAGTTTTATTTTTTCAACCCGGTTTTCACTAAGGAGAAGAAGAAAAAGAAGAAGCGGTTCGTTTGTGATGAGAGGCTGCGTGCCCTTTTCGGTAAAAAATCGGTCAGTCGAGTCATGATTTACAAGTTGCTAGAACCCCATTTGGCTGCAGCCAACGAACAAGATGATTCAGAAGACAACCTTGGTTACCTCTCATGGGACAATGAAGAAGAAGGAGGAGGAGGAGAAGCTAAAGGAAAACACGAAAAACTGCTCTATCATCCGAAGAGATTGGCCGGGGAAATGTGTAATCCTAATCCTATCCGTAAAAGTTGCTTTGCAGCTGTGATTCCCGAAAACATAAAGCTTGTTTACTTGAAGAGAAGTGTAATTCAGAATATTCTGAAGCAGGAGGATGACCCTAAAACCCTCGAAACCAAAATAGTCGGAAGCTTTGTGAGGACCAAGTCTGATCCTAATGACTATCGTCAGAAACACTCTCACAATCTTCTCCAAGTCACAGGTAATCGATTCTTCAATCAATGTTTGGCGTTTAACTCTGTTGTGAATTGCATATAACAACAACTTTGTATTGTTTTTATTTTGCATTCTGTAGGTTTGAAGGTCTCTTCTGGGACTGATGGTAACAGGACCGAGATTCTACTTCAAGTTTCTGGTGTGATAAAGGACATCCGTATTTGCTTGCTTTCGGATGAAGATTTTTCCAAGGTAATCTATACGTGAGAAATTTTGTTACCATATCAAATCCCAGTTTCTTATTTTGTAAAAGCCTTGTAATGCTAAAGAAAATGTGTTGATTTAGGTACAAGTTCCGGTTAAAGATTTGATCGACTTCTTTGTATCTGGTTAAAGTTACATAGAAAAAATGACAGAAGGAGGGAAACTAGAATCACTCTTCGTTGCTCCTTCTTTCATGCTTCAGCTTAACTTTGTGATCTTTATGTTTGTACCCTACCTAATTTTGTTGTGATGTTTTCAGGAAGAATGCGAGGATTTGCATCAAAGAGTAAAAGATGGCATGCTCAAAAGGCCTAAAGTGGTAATTTTCTGTTTTCATTTATGAACCCAATTTCATTTTGGATTTTGTTTTTTCTTTAGAGTCTATCGAACACAACCCATCCCCACCAGAATAAATAAATTAATAAAATAAGCAAACCCTGAATATGAAATACAACGAGAACATCAGAAGCATCAGAAATGAAAAAAAAAAAAAAAAAAGTTCTAAGACAAGAACTGTAAGGAGAAAGGAATTTTCGTTGATGCCATGCCTTTGACTTCTAAATGTTCTTGTCAACCTTTAGGAGGAGCTCCAACACAAGGCCTGCATATTGCATGAGGATATCACGAAGCATGTATGTATTTCCATATTGAATATGAAAGAAAATGTTACATATTACGTCTTTTCACATGAGAACAGATGTTATTTTCAGACTTGTTAACCGTTTGAATTAATGTCTTCCATGTGGAGATATCTTCTAATTTGTTCAACGATCGAACAACTCTTTTGCTCTTTATTGTCTTTCTCTGAATGTTAATCGTGACTTTCTCCACTGCGGAGTGGATATCTTTCAGTGGCTTGCAAGAGAACTAGCTTTGCTTCAGAATCTAATTGACCGAGCCAATGAAAAGGGATGGCGAAGAGAATATCCTCTTAGTTTATCTATAGATTACGTGCTTTTCTTGAGTGCTGTAATGTTATTCTTCTCCAATTTCAGCCTTGCAAAACATCAGCATGATTTTTTTTTCTCCTGATACAGGAAATTTTTCAAATTTCCTGTAAAATTTTTTCTTTTATGAACCTTAACACTTATCTATTACGCTTTTCGAGTACCTGGAAAGAAAGGAACTACTAGAGACACCAGATGAACAGTCGAGGCTATTGCGTGAGATTCCAGTGATTATTGCCGAAAAAGTTGAAGTTGAAGCTACACCAGCATGTCACCCAGAAGAAATAAAACCACAAAAGGAGGATTCTCCAGGACCAAACATCGAGAGACCTAAGGAAGCTCCTGTTTCCGATACTAGTGAAGATGAATTTGAATTAACTTGGGCATTCACTATTGAAGGTATCTATTCAGTAATTACTAATTTATTTTCATATCTGATTTGTTCAGTCTGACATGTTTTCTTTCACATGTTTGTATGTGCCTACATTTTGAGCTTTTATCCTAGTTTTGAAGTGCAACTCAATCAAGAAATTGTGTAAGAAACTTGGTCTACTTTGTATTTTTTGAATAACTAAAGCAATTTTCTACCTCAAATGGAACCAATTTATTTTCTGTTAACAAAGATCTGATGCTGTGCCAGATTCTTGTTAGTACCTGGCACATCACGAGTTTTATCATACATTCTTCTGGTTGTAGAATCTGAGCGTGATGGTTTGGTGCAAGAGCCGCAAAAGGAGCCGAAAAAATCTGTAAACGAGGGCCATGGTGAGAGAGAAACACAAAAAGTGAATGTAACAGAAATAAAGGCCTTGGAGGGAATAATGGAGCCAACAAAATCTGTAAACGAGACCCGTAGCGAGAGAGGAACACTAAAAGTGAATGTAACAGAAATAAAGACCTTGCAGGGAATAATGGAGCAGCAAGTAATTGATTTGAGTGATGACGATGAGGAAAATGAACAACCAGCACAGAAACAGCAGACTTCTGATGGCAAGATGGAACGGCTAATATGGCATTACCTAGATCCCCAGGGAGAGATACAAGGTCCTTTTGCTGTAACATCGCTAAAGCGTTGGTGCGATGCGGACTACTTTCCTCCAGATTTCAGGATCTGGAAGACAGGTCAAAGCCCCAATGAAGCTGTGTTTCTGAAGGACATTATTAAGCAGGAGTTTCCAAATTAGTTCGAGGGCAACTGGATTTTGTCGGAACTTATGTACCTTCGGATTTTTTCCATACACAGAAAGACATGAACTTTGTAACAAAATAAATATTTCAAAGATTGGTTTTATTATTAGTTTTGTAGATTGCATCGTGGTAAATGACAAAAAATACTTTTCTTTGTTTTGATTTGACGTCGGGCTGAAAATCAGATGCGCCTTGGAAGTGTGGCTCGCTTGATTCGATGTTTTTGATGTTCATAATTTGGGTGGCTCATACTTGAATCTTGATTAGTTAAGTTGAGATTTGGATAATGGCCATACTAAATCTGATTCTGAGTTTACGGGATTCAAATAGGTTGAAATCAGATTTGTCATTTACTTTGATAATCAACAGAGTCTTTGTGTATATAGGTTGTAAATGCAATTATGCAGCAGACAGGTTTCTACGAATTCACCAACTTTAGCTCGAAAAAGCTTTCAAGGTTTGAGCCATACAAGAACCCTGTGTCCGACACCACCTGGTCCTGGTAAATAAACACACTCTCGTTCAAAGGTTGTTATTTTAAGCTTTAGAAAGCAGCATATCACATAACAAAAGTTCACTTGGTGGCTCACACTTGAATCTTGATTACTTAAGTTGAGATTGGGCTGTACTAAATCCGAATTTCGGTTTAAGAGATCCAAACAGTGGTTTTAAAACGGAGATCCAAACAGAGGCTAAGTTAGGTTGAATCAGATATCTCATTTCACTTGAGCCCTTCTCGAGTCATGCCATCTGCCCGACTAGTTGAGGCTTTTCTGTCCCTTGATCTGCCATTAATTATTATTATTTTTCAGTTAAAAGTTATGAACTCTATATCAAGTGTATAGGCTGCAAACTAGCAATTATGCAACAGAAAAGAGTGGTTTCCATGAATGCACCAACTTCAGCTCGAAAGGTTTGAAGGACCCAAAAAGTTATCTTGAGCTCGACATAGAAGAAATCACATGATACTCAAAAAGTTAGAAGTAGTCATTTTCCAATTTAAAGTACATCACTTCAAAACAAAAGGAGTTCCAACAACCGAGCCAAAAAGTTACAAGTTGTATAATGTCAACTCCCCAACACCAGAGAAGCATATAATTAAAGAAAGAAACGTTCCTTGTCTTAGCACTGGATGGGGATGGAATGAAGTAGAAATGAAATCCAAACTTCAATGCAAACCTTGTCATGCCAAGGAAAGAGCTAAGCTCCAAACTAAAGTGTTGCTTCTCATCGACAGTGGGTTTCGATTTAGAGATCATCTTTATCATCGGCCACAATGCCAAGAAGTTTAGCCAATTGTCCACTTTCGTAGGCTTCGACAGTATCTAAATGCCGCCATTATAATTAAATCAAATGTCAGTGGAAACAGAAACAAAATGTATGCTATTTGTCGATATAAAGGGGAAACAAATAAGGAGGTGGTTACCATCGGAACCGCCGATGTGGTTTCCGTTGATGAAGACTTGGGGTACGGTTCGCCTGCCGACAATCTCACCGAGAGCATCTTGAATGTCCCTGCCATCATCTGTGAGAACACGTAAAACAAATCTAATCAAATAAGTGAAAGAGTTGCAAGTTAAATGTCACAATAACCAAACAAAGGAAGTAACTTTATGCTTGGCAAAAGGGAAAGGAAATAAGGAAACAATGACCCAAAAAAAAAAAAAAAAAGTGGGGTGGGAAATTTTGGGTACAATCTAATCTAATCTAAATCTAATCCGAAGGTGTAATCTTGAAAGGTCAAAGACAAATAAGACTTGGCATAATAGTATTATTCGAAGTGGTCGATCTGGTGTAATTGAGATTGAGATTGTATTAATAGTTTTACTGAAAATAAATAAATAAATAAATAAATAAATAAGGGACCTCTTTGATCGAGCTCAATAACATGAGGAACTTGCTTCAACTCCTTGAAGACAGCTTTTGCCCTCTTACAGTACCTGTTCAAAAGTCAAAGAAAATTGGACATCCAAATCAAAACAAAAGAGAAAAAAAAAAAAAAAAAAGATGGGAAATTTAGGATCGAAAGAAAGACAAGGAAGAGAAAATTTAGCACAAGACATACGGACAATAGGATTTGGAGAAGATGACGATGTTGTGGGAGGAGACGGTTTTTTTGACAAAGGCTGACGTGTTGGATTCAGCAGCGCATAAAGAGAGAGAAGCCATTGCAAGTGCCAGAGACAGTGCCGAGACCGAAACCAAACTCCTTCTCCACGCCATTTGCTTTTTAGCTCAAAACCCTTTTTTTCTTTTTTTTTTTCCCCGATTTTGCTTGCCCCCTGCTTTCGTTTTCCCCCACACTCGAAATCTCTTCTCTAATATTTCTTCCTTTCCTTCTGGTTTCTGCTTTATATTTATTTATTTATTTATTATTTTTTATGTCTTTCTTTTCATTTCCATTTTTCTTTTCGGTATTTACTATTATGTACTATTGTAGCCCCCAAAACTTATTACCAACACTTGCCCCCCAAACTTTTGATTTTGACGATTTAACCCCCTCTAAACTATTTTTACATTGAATATTGAGAATTGGGAATATGCTTTAGGGATTTGAGAATTTCTTGTTGAAAAATCTTATATGAAACATACATGAGTTTTCCATGATCAATTTAATAAGTAGTTAAACCAAATAAGACAAGTACAAAGAATTTAGAAAGTTCACAGACAAATTAAGAGGAAAGTTGTCAAAATGTAATAAGTTTAGGAGATAACATTATTAGGTGGCCCTTTTTTTTTTTTTTTAATATATATATATATATATATATATATATAGCAGAAAGTAATCCGTGTGTCTTTCACACAAGGAATATACTCAAATCACTTGTGAAATTAAACATCTCAACCTTTTTTCGAAATCCAAATGTACCATTCATTTTTTTCCCCTGTCCTAGACATCTATTTGAATTCACAATTTTCAATTTGATCCCAAAAAAAAAAAAAAAAAAAAAATTTAGTCCTCTCCAATAAAACTAATATTTGTTTTGTTTTGTTATGATAGCAAGAGGTGTGGCAACAAGCAAGATGTTTTGAAGAAAATCAAACAATATATGAATGGGTTCATGAAGTTGCGTAATTGAATATTAATTCAAGATGATCTACTGATCTTTCCACATTCAAGTTCGACAACAATGCCTTCATTCTTTAGCAGTGTCTATATATTTGCATCTGATTCCTCTTAATTGCCTCTCTAAGTACTTCTCCTGAATTATTCATCTAGAAACTTTTTTTTTTTTTTAAACATTTTTTAAACATTCTTACTATTACTTGAGAGAGATATATATATATATATATATATATATATATATATATTCCTTTTTCTTTCCCCTTCGTGAAAAGCCTGCTAGAGAGGCCAGCTTAAGCAATTTTAAGGCTTTAGGGAAATGCTTTCAGGGGCATAAAATTAAAAGGTGGCCCAAGAAATCAATGCTACTGAGGAAAACATAAAAACCAAATAAAGAGTGGATGAAAGAACCACACATGTCTTTTGTTTTTTGTTCTTTGTTCCATACTTATTAAGGAACCAGATTGAAAAGCCATAAAAAAAAAAAAAAAAAAGAAAAAAGGAAGTACGTAGAAAGTGTTGATTGTTGGTACATTAATACATGACTAAGAAATGGCGACGATTGTGATTGTGATTGTGATGATGATGATGATGATGAGTTTGATCGATGGTGATGAGAATGAACGCGTGATATAGATGAGGATCAAGGCTTGTGAAGATAACGACCGGCAACCAAAGCGGCTTCCATGACAAGCGAAATGACATCAATGACCTCTTTGGCGTCGCAAGTGTTGCCCTTGAAAGTGCGTTCACCTGAGTTCTTGAAGTTTGTCATGCAACTTATGAACTTCTGGCTGCACTCTTGGCTCAGATAGTCATCTGCACCCAACCCCAGTACATGCATGCATGCGCAGTTATTACTTGTATCTACTCGTTTTATATATTTATATATATATATATATATATACGTATATATACCCGTATACTTTAGGAGGTTACATTTAACTCTCTTCTCCATTAACCCTAGTTCTTATTAGAGATAGAGTGCTATACAATGCATCGGTCTGTTCGATCCATTTTCTTGCATTAATAATATAGCTAGGTTTTTTACTACCCTAGCTAACATTCAAATTCAATATCGTATCTTAACAAAATGTCAATTCTGTAGACAATTAGGTCTCTAATAAAGAAAATGGAGAGTCACAAGTTTACTATTTGTGAGTCTCCACCTTAAAATGTTATTTATTTTATTCGTTATAGGACCAGATATATGTGTGTGAGCATATATATACACACACACACACAAAAGTAAACATATATAAACAAGTAGTAATACTGCAGAGATAGAGGAAGTGACAACGTGACCTAGTCATTGCAATTGCATGCAAATGTAGTACTGTATTAGTGCTACTCTCTCTGAGATCAAAATGTAATTAATGATAGAATCCAAGTGGTTCTTCTTTAGTTAATAATTAATTAAGCAACAAAATAATAATAATATTTATAAAAAAGGTACAAGCATATATAATTATTGCATGCAGCTACGCGTTTCTTGGATTTTTCTTCAAAACATATCACGGGTCTTATATATATCCCTTTGCTCTCCGAGAGACGTAGCACTATTATTTTATTCTTAAGATAATATATATATATGTATATATATATATATATTACATATATATATGACATTTCTCTCCCATCCATGATCCATACATCCATCCACCCACCACCCATATATATGTATATAAATATAAAATATTCAAATATTCTCTACGTGCTTGTAATTAACTTGGTTTTAAAAAAAAAAAAAAAATTTTTTCTAGTTTTTTGAAAAACAAAGAAAATAAAGAAAAAGATGAGGAAGAAGAAGAAGAAGAGAAAAACTGACTGTTCTTAGATTGAACACAAGCGTCATGCTTCATGCAACAAGCATCAAGTCCATCACAAGGCTTCTCTCCTGGGCATCCACTGTATAACAGCCCACAGTACTTTCCATATCTCAGAAACGGTGGCACTTTTTTTTCCCCCCCAATAATTCAAAACACAAAACAAAACACAAATTCAAATTTTGTTATCACTTAGCTATATATACTTTAAAAACTTTTTCAAATTCAACAATAAATAATAACATGGGAAATGCAAGAAATATAAAGTGGTTACCTGTGCAGAAGTCTGACTCACATTTTCTACTGCAACCCTTGCTCTGTAACACAAAAATACCAGTTAGCTAGCTAGCTAGGAAGAATCCTTATAATATTCAACTTTACCCCTTTTTTTTCCGGCTTTTCCAGAGATGAAGAGACTAATTGTTCAAAAAAAAAAAAAAAAAAAGGAAGTAAGAAAAGAGAGAGAGTGAGAAAACAGAAGAAAGTAAATAACAGAGAAGAAGGAAAAAAAAAAAAAAAAAAAAAAAGGTAAGAAAAGCAAACCACAGTGATGGAGGAACCGGTGGCTTGGACTCCGATATTTAGGGCATTCACAGATTGAATATTGTTACATGACAAAACGAAAATTAAGAAGACGAATAAAAAGAGAGAGAGGAGATGAGGAGAGTTTTTCATTTTCGTTTTGGACTCAGAATTTAAAAGCTTTGGATCAGGCAGTAAGGTCACAGTGAGAAAAATGAGTATTGATAAAAAGAAAAAAAAAAAAAAAAAAAAAAAAAAAAAAGGAAGGGATCTGGCTTGTAGCTTTAGCTTTATTTTGGTTTAGTTTGTTTTTGTTTGGTTGTTGTATTTGTAAGAAAGGCTCTCAATTATAGGAAAGAATATATATGAGTGAGTGAGTGAGAAAAGAAATTAGGTGTCATAATTTGGTTGTTGTCTTGTCTTTGTAATTTGTTCTGCACTCTCGTGACTTTGTTTTGTTTTCTTCTCCTTCTTCTTTTTCTTCACACACTCTACTTCTCTTCCCCACTTGATATTTTCTCTCTCTCTCAAGCGTTCACGCACACAAACATATATATATATATATATATATATATGAGGATTTTCTTTTGTCCGACAGCCAAACATACTTTCTCTGACTTTATCTTAATTATAAGAAACATATATTATATATTACAATTCAAAATTATATACTGTAAAATATTACATTAAAATCAATTGATTATTATGTTAACATTCAAAAATGTTACAAGTGTTTTTTATAAAGATGATAGATATGAGAATGTCAACTGATTATTATGTTAACGTTCAAAAAATGTTACAAGTGTTGCTTTGTAAAGATGATAGATATTACAAGTGTTGCTTTGTAAAGATGATAGATATGAGAATGTCGGTATAAGATGGATGTAAAGTAACATGTATAATTGCTAGAGTTATTATAGGGGGGCAAAAAAAAAAACAAGTAATTGATGATTTGGTAGTTTGTGCGATTTGGTCTCGTGAACTTGATCAAAGACATGAGACACTGGACCAGTACTAACTTCTATTAGACGAATGGGGGGCCACAACCGGATCTTACCCTCCTTCTACTTGAGGCTAGCTGCCCATGTTCATTCTTCATCATCCTCGTCATTTAAATAAATAAAAAATAAAAAATAAAAAATAAACACAAAAAAATAAAAAGAGAGTACCATGTATTTTTCTTAATATTAAATAACTATTTAGGATTTGATTGTCTCTACTAAACAACATGGAGGATTTCTTCGCAAACTGTTTTCAATTAGAGCGCATACGTTAACTCCAAAAGGGAGAAGGAAACCAAGTTCCGAGTCCGACAAAGTCCGACAAAGACAGCACGACCGACGGAGATATGAGAAAACATACACCATGGTCCCCTCTATTCTGCAAATTCAAATCCCCCATAGTCTGCAACTTTTGCTTCCCTCAAATCAATCAAAATGAAATCGTAACACTAGTGTAAAATGTTTTTGAAACCAGTAAAAACAAATAAGTGAATATATCTGTTACTTGTTATGCCTTGTTTTCAAACATTCTAGCTAAAAAATTCAGGAGCCGAGGGGGGTAAAAAAAAAAAAAAATTACAAGAGAACCAAAAAAGTTGTGTTTACCTTCATACTATATATGTAT
The DNA here is from genome assembly GCA_025413025.1 of Ficus hispida. Taxonomy (NCBI): domain Eukaryota; kingdom Viridiplantae; phylum Streptophyta; class Magnoliopsida; order Rosales; family Moraceae; genus Ficus; species Ficus hispida. The sequence continues at coordinate 548,965 of CM046362.1, forward strand.
AGATACAATCATCTCCTTCTCCATCGCTCTATCTCCCATGGGAAACTAGACCCCTCATCATTCTCAAACCTCAATCTCTGTACAACCAAAAATAAACCCCGCAACTTTCCTGTAAAAACCTAACTTTTGACATTTACATTTGAGAATAACACTTCAGAGTCTCATATTCGGTATCCGAAATCAAATAACTGATTCGAGAAGGAAAAGTTTGACAAATCAAGAAAAATGGACCTAAACATAATAAAGACATTAATACTAGCAACTCCAATCCATTCCTGCTTCTTCCTGTGACAATTCAGAAAACTCGAAACAACACACCGAATGCTCAATCATACAAGTAGAGTCGATGATATTCTTCTTTTACCAAATGCCGAGGCTGAGGCCGAACCGAACCATGAAGCTTGAGGAAACAATCGTTCTACTTGTTAAAGAATAGACCCCTTTTCTTTCCTTTTCTTCTCTCACTGGCCTGCTTGTATCACCAACATCAAGGTTGAATGAAAATAAGATTACGATGCACAACAGAGTGATACGCCAAGAAAAATGACCCAAAAAGAAAAATCAAGTCCTTGATCTAAAAACATCATACCCTTAGAATGAATAATCTTAAGGTGAGCACAATTGTATCTCTAGCACTGCAACATAACAACATAGAGAAAAGATAAAAAATTAAAAGACCCAAGTCATTATCAAAAGAAATACTCAGAAAGAAAAGAAAAGAAAAGAAAAAAAGATCCATACCAATACAAATGCTAAATCAAATCATTAATAAAATCGTCACCTAAACGCACTATAAATCATTGATAAAGGTTCACAAGGTTACTTACCAGCTAATATCGGAGCTATTATCTGCTTTTAGGAGATACTCAACACCACCAGAACCAGTTATTAAGAATTCATACGGACTTCCATAAGGAATTGTAGCCTGTGTCACAAGAATAGAAACAAGAAAAATAAGAAAGATATAAGACGACTCCCTACAAGATTATCGCAAAGATATAGAGTTCATCAACGTAATGCATATATAGGGTATCTTTCATTCACCCCCATGACCACCATAAATAATAAGGCGAACAGCCAACTTATTCCGAACCCTAGCCTTAAAAAGGAGGGGGGTAAAAAGAGGAAAAAAAATTAAAAACGCAAGTAAGAATCAATACATTTGTGTTTGGTGAGAATTTTTCGGTGTGTACAACACTACTGGAACCACTGCCCTTAATACTGTAAGCATCCCTCTTAATCGCCAATGTAGCTTGTTCCCAGAAATCAAGATATCCAGTCTGAAAAACAGGATAGAGAGACAATGACAGATAACACGTATCAGCCGCTTTAAAAGAGAGAAAAGTGCAAATGTGTTTCCACAGCTGATGAGGAAAGAAAACACAAGGTGACTATTGGAGGTGTTTGAGGATAACTCATACCGATACAAGTACTTTGAAAGATGCGTGGCCACTATGAAGAGTCTTCTCTATGTGGTTTTGCATTTCAGGATCTATGGCAAAGGAGAAGCAAAAAACACAGCAATATTAAAATAAATAACAAAAATAAAATAGAGAGAGAGAGAGAGAGAGAGAGAGAGAGAGAGAGAGAGAGAGTAATATATACAAAGAAAAATTTACTCACCACAAGTGATTTTTTTGTTTTCATTAGCAAAAACCTTCACAAGCTCGCCCTACAAAAGAAAAGGTGAGAGCATTTTCTCAATATACGTGTATATATATGGCATGCAATCATATACTAATTTGCATAATTAACAATTGCATAGCAGTCTTAATAGAGTTTGCAGTTCTTTTGTTTTCTATTCTAATAATAATGCACAAAAGGTTATAAAGTGACAACTAGCAAAGAGCACGTACTTTCCGCTTCCTGTTATCTAGAGGCTGGACTTCAATGGCAAGGTATGTATCGACATCATCTGCGGTGACAAGATAGTTTGGTTGCTTTGCACCTGCAAATAAAATAAACCACAACTCAGATATCTTCAAGGAAGAAACATTGAGAGAAACAAAGACGCTCTAGAGGAGAAAGGATAGGAATAGTACCCTCAATATAATTAACCGATCCATCTTCCAGATGGCGTACCCACTGAATGTCCAAAAGATAATGCAAGCGTTGTAAGTTCGAATTTAATACTAGTATCTGACATGAAATACCACATAAAATTTCAGTTTGTGGTATATTACGGAGGACACAAGAGTTCTACCTCAAAATTGCAGCTGGTTGTTCCATTGATAGAGTACCCACATGCTTGAAGCTCCCGTCCTGGATAAGCTTCACCTGAAATCTGGAGTTCATGTATTGCTGGTAAGGGATCGTCATCTGCAGCTGTTTATTGGAAAATACTTAAATCAATAAGCAGTCAAACCATGACATACAAAAAGCTTATTTAAAGTAGCCAACAGTATTTGGTAAGCACTTCTCTGGGAGAGCCAATAAAAGCTACAAGAATAAAGCTTTTTAGACAATAGAAACCATTACCCTCTGAAAATGAGGAAGAAGGTTCCTCTAGAACCGGTGGTAGAAATGGTGAAAATGAGGAGCTGGGATCCTCCAGTGTTGTAGTGTAAGGAGGGTTTCCTGAACTCCAATTGGTTGGTATCTCTCTCTCATTAGGGTTTCCCTCTGCATCTTCATCGTCCATGTCGCTGTTTCTTACGGGATCATGAAATGTGACCTGTTTATTAGCAGTTCCTTCACCATATTGAGCAACATGTGTGTCACCACGACTAATAGGTGCTTGTGTAAGTAGATCTTGTGTTGATGTAGTCCTGCTAAACATGAGGGGACACATTTGCAAGAGACTCAACTAAGATTTTCAAACAATTAAAACACACTCTGTGGCAAGCAACAATTCACAACCACCAACATTCCATTGACAAAAATTGAGGGAGGGCACTAAAGTCATTAATGGAAAAAGGAAAGAAACCTCAAAACAGACGAAAAGAAGTGCATGATAGCATTACGTTCTTAAATTTCTTCAAAGAAGAAGCCCTCAAAGTCAATTTTACAAGGATATAATTTAATTCAAATATTAGTATTCTATTTGTAAATTACCATTTTCCATCAACAATTTTCAAAACACTCACACAAACTGCACTACGTCCACTTAAACAAAGCATTTCGACTTCTTCCTAACATTATTGATGTTAAACACAAGGGCACAATTTTTCAGTAACCAGACAAAACAAGATTGAAGAACTTGCTACGATATTCGGCATCTATTATTTAGAGAGTGTAGATCAGCTGTTGTTCATGGTACATTATTTGAAGTTCATTGAACAGGCTTATTCTGCTAGATTCTTGGCTTGAACAATGCTTATTTCGTGACAAAATACTTTAGAACTCACCCTTGGACACCGGTTTGCAAGGGGAGGGGACAGAAGGGGTTATATTTATTCCACGTTGAAGTGGGACTTTTTGGTATCTAAACAATATCCAATCTATAACTATAAAAGAATTGTCAACGACATCTCTCCATTAAAAGAAAAGAGACCCAGTTTAAAAGAGACAGGGATCCAATGAAAACATAAGCAAGAATAAGATAGACCTGAACCATGACGTACACTTAAACCTAAAAATAACTATCAGACTTTGTCACTGAAAGTTTTTACTTTGCTTGAATGTCAGTTCAATGAAATTAGAACCCACCAACAAATGCAGATGGTTGTAATTTGTATTCAGTTCACAGAAGCAATCTCCATTTGACCAGGCTCACCTGCTCGGAATAGGTGAATATCTCCCCAATTCATCAGAAGTTGATAATGGTACTTTTCCTTGGGAGTATGATGGTTGAGGAACCAATTCAAGCCCATTCGTGTTCTGATAAAACGGAAATAAATAAATAAATATATATTTAAGGAAATAGTGATCGAAACAGAAAGAGGAGACACAGGAAAAAGAAATGTGTGTGTAAATAAGAATACCGAAGTTGCCAACGCTGTCCCAATGGAGTGAGGCAGAGAGGGTGGAGCAACATTTGAATGGTTAACATCTGAACGCCACGGGGTCAGCTGATACTGTGACTCCTTTAGCTTTGACTGTGATGAGTGAAATATACAAAAGACACCACAATCAATTTAGAAAGCGAACAAGACTTCCTCCAAACAATTTTATCAGAGATTGACCTCGAGAATTTAGGGCAAATGAAGCATGCTATCGACAGCATAAAAAATATGCAGTTGCAACACATACCTCGGTGAGAACAAGTTTCTCCTGCAAATGTTTAAAAAGAACCTGCAAGAAACCAGAAGAGGCAATGACATGTAAAAAAGGTGGAGTCTATCGATGAAAAGCTTTCTTTGTGTATGTAAAAGAATAAGATTTCACATTAAGCATGCTCCATATTAGGAGGATGCAACTTTTATACTCGAAACTTGATACTACCAAAGACTATTTGAGGCTGACCTTGACATTGCTAACAATTGATTGGGCATCAGCAACGGGTGGCTGCAGAGAGTACTCTGCAAGAAGAGGCAATAATGACGAAATAAATGTTGTTCTTTCTTGTTGTGCATCCTGGAAAAACCGAAGACACAGAAAATTATGCATTTAAGCTAAAAGTATGATAACCTAGTTTCTCTATGAACAAAATCCATGCCATCAAAAATAACACATAGAGATGCAAATTATGAACATCAAAAGGTAGAAGAAGAAAAACACCTGTAATGCATACGTTAGACGTATGTTTTCTTCAATAATATCTTGTCTGTATGATAGAGCTTTGGATGCGGCATCGACAAGGTCCTGTTGCTGCTGGTCAAAGGCCTAATAGAATTGATAATGCAAACCCTTAAAAGATAATCCCATACCAAAAAAGAGACAAAACTTTTCCAAAAGAAACGGTTGATGTCTAGACTCCAAAAGAAGCGATAATATAAAGGAGTGTGGTATTGATAACAGAATGTGAAAAATGTTCTACCAGCCGCATATAAGCAATTCGCTTTTCCAGAACATGCTTCTCGTTCCGTATTTGGGCGTCCTGTCATAAGAATTGATCATAATCAAGTCAAAAGGAAAAGGAACGAAAACGGATAGGAGAGCTATTGTATATGATGCCTTGTTCTTTAATTCACCTTTACAGAATAATCAGAAAGGTGTTTACGCAATTGCATAATCTCTTCTTCGTTCTCCAGAATCTTAAGAACGAGATCCTATAAAAACAAAAACCGACAGGTGGGCACTGTCATGATTAAAATGTGAAGCCCATAGATCAGTTTCAGGGTCTATACTTGTATGGCAAGACAACAATATAACCTGCTTCCAGAGAGCGTTAGGGTTATTATTGAGTTGGGCCACAGGCAGCAACCCCGGTCCATACTCTCGTTCCATTTGAAAACTACAAACAAAAAAAGAGTTTGAATATTAAATTACGAGAGAAAGATATGAGTTGCATCGATGGGTGAATGGTGTAAAGGGTATACCTTGTGGGAGAAGAGAGTCCGGCATTTTCGGAAGGAGAATGAGCAGCGGGAATTGAGCCATTGGTGTTGGCGGCGTCGGAAATGGTATCGGCGTGACGAGATTGAGATTGAGATTGAGATTGAGATTGAGATTGAATGGGGGAAACATCAGTAGTTGGGTGAGGACCATGATGGATACCAGGTGAAGTAGTAGTAGTAGTAGTAGTAGTAGGAGAGGTCTTAAACAAGTATTGTTGTCGTTGTTGTTGTTGCTGTTGTCCGGTTCCGACAGTCGGAGTTTCATAAGAACGAGACCTCTGGGACATTGACTCCTCTAGTTTCTGGACCCCGAATTGAATTCAAAAGAAACATACAAAAGGTTGGGCTTTAAATCGAATAGAATCGAAAGGAGAAATATAGGAAGAAATTAATTAATTAAAAAGGTCGAATTTTGAACCCTAGAAATTAGAAAATAGGAAAAAAGAAAAAGAAAAAGCAAAAAAAAAAAGAGAAAAAGAGAGAAGAATACATAGCGGTCAAGAAGGAGAATGTTGTGTTGAAGCTGAGCACGGAGGAGGTTGTTCTCTTCGACCTGCTGTTTGATAGTAGCCTCCGCGGCCTCCACGGCTTTCATCACCTGAAACAGACTGCTACTGTTGTCGTTGTTGTTGCCGTCGTCGTTGATGGAAGTGGATTTGTCCTTCTCATTTTCAATTTGTCTGTCATTCTTCTCAAACCCTAATTTCAACCCCGACAATTTCTCCGCCACATCGTATCCTCCCCCATTCTCCATCGCTCCCCCTGATTTTTTCTTTATTATATCTGTTTTGGTTTTGATTTTGATTTTGATTTTGATTTTGATTTTGTTTTTGTTTTTGTTTTTGTTTTTGTTTGTGTGTTAAAAAGAGAGGGCTTCTTCTTCTTCTTCTTCTCTCTCTCTCTCTCTCTCTCTTCTTCTTCTTCGATTCATGCAAGCAAGCAACCAGCTGGGGACTCCGCCACTATCTATCTATCACTCCATGCTCTCTCTCTCTCTCTCTCTCTCTCTCTCTCTCTCTAAACTCTCCTTGTCCTTGCGACCCCAGCTCAGAATCTATAATCTCTTTCATTTTCATCCACAGCCCCAATTATAATCATCTTAATTATTAATTAAGGAAAATAACTACGCCCTGCGAAAATTTTTTAAAAACAAAACTTTCTTTTATTGTTTGACAATGTTTTCATCTTTAATTGAAAAAAATAATATATATATATATATATTTATATATCAAAATAAAGAAGAGACTGTGATAAAGACTCTTCCAGATACCTATCGGTAGAGCTTTTTTTTAACTGTTAGATTTTAATCGAACGATGATATCGGTAGAGCTCTATGATAACAATGCTATATCAACCGTTCGATTAAAATCTAACAGTTAAAAAAAGAGCTCTACCGATAGGATATCTAGGAGAGACTCTACCACAGTCTCTCCCTCAAAATAAAAGTAAAAATTAGTAAAATTTGATAAATATCCTCCCATTCAAGTTGAATAGAGTCAATATCATCTCTTTGTTTGTGCTTTCTCAAAAATGATCATATTAACCATTTTTCGTTTCTAATAACAATGATTCTTATCACGATTAATTTAGACATTTTTCTTATTTGTTTAGGATTCGGTAATTTTTGAGAAAAAGTCATGGAGTTTTATTTACTAGCTTGAAGATCATAAAGTACAAACGGCCTTAAAACTAGAGGAATAAACTCATAACAAAGCAAATCACCAAAGTTCTGAAAAATTAAATTCGTCAAGAAGTGACCTACACTAATATCATGACAAGAAATGTAACAAGCTTTACTACTAACAGCATGAATAATAGCTTTTTTGATATCAACTATCACATTTGATTCTGGAGCTCTTGACAAAGGTCGGTGGAGAGTCCGAATGACATTCATTGTATCTGATTCAAAAATCTAATGCTCTAGAGTGCAACTTTGAGCTAAAAGAATTCATTCTCTAGTTGCTAAAGCTTATGCAATGTGAGGAGATAAAGAACCCCAAATTTTATTGCTCATTGCTGCTAAAACTGCCCTTGGGTCATAGCGGATGACTACTCCAATCCGTACAAAACCAACTTCCTTTCGCACATTAGCATCCACATTAATTTTTCACCCATAAAATTAATTTCTTTGCCATATTTTGTGGGATCTTGGTGCTATGAATTCCTCTTTATTGATTGATCAAATATTTCCATTAACTATATATGATTTGTTAAAGAATTATGTCTATATTTCATATATAATATTTCTTTTTAAGTTATTTTTTTATTTGTGGAATTTGTTATCTATAATCGTGCCTTATTCGAGTTTATTAATGTAATTGATTCTCTATAATTAGAGAACTGTGTCTTTCTTTTTTTTTTTTTTTAATGGTAAGAGATATTATATGTAAATTGATAATTAGATTGTCTTAAAAAGCAAAATGGGAAAATACGCGTGTACACATTGATTTTATATCTATGCATATTGTAAGCGTGGAAGTGTCTGCTGCTATGAATTTTTATTTTTATTTTGAATTTTGCAATGAAAATTCAAAAAAAAAAAAAAAATAGATAGATAATAATGATGCAATGCACCATATTCGTCATGATATGTTATTGTATTATCCCTTATGTCACACTACATTTAATCATCATTCTTTTCATCACAACACCCCGCTGCCATTTGTCATCCTTGCCCTCTACGCTAATTCATCTTCTTTTTTCTTTTCTTTTCTTTTATTTATTTATTTCTTTCTTTAATAATCTGATTGCCAACTAAAATTTTTTTTTTCCCCAATTAACTGTATCCTTTTTCTTTTTAATTGTTTCATATTATCTATCTCACTTTCACGGCCACGACCGCTCTCTTTCCTCTAACAACCATTTATTTTCGATTATTAAGTCAAATTGAATGTTTTTAATCGAAAAAAGTCTTGTCAAACCAGGACTATTTAAAAAAAAAAAAAAAAAAGTGTCAACAGACAGATGATGTCGTTCATACGGAGGGGAAAAAGAAGTTATAGTTGACGTGGGAAAACAAGCCAAGACAAACGACTTGAAGTTTTGAGAATGTTCAAACGACAAACTTACATTTAAACTACAAAGTAACTTGGAGAACAGGAATAGCTCAAAATGCAGCTCAGGAATCCGTCCGGTCTCGGGCGTCTCTGCCCTCTTCTCTTTCCTCTCTCAGCTCTCTCTCGCTCGCTGGTATTTTCTCTACGTTGGCCTCTCTCTCTCTCTCTCTCTCTCTCTAAGCCTTTTGGATTGATTAAGTCCGTAGGGTTGTCCGGTGGTGGTCGTGGAATGGCGGCGCCGCTGAAGTCGCTGTTGAGCAGGAACGGCCACATAAGACATTGGGAATCCGCAACAACATCGTCTTATCGGCTCCGACAAGAAATCCTCCGTCAGTTTGGAGGCCTCTCGCTCGGGCATTCCCATTGTTTATTTCGTAGATTCGTCGCTGTTGCTTCCGTTGGACTAGTACAACAAGATCAGCTAACCCTATTCCTGCTAATGATTTATCTGCTCAGTTGGTTTACCTCTTCTGCGCAATCTCATCACCGAAACCTTCCTTTCTCGCCCAGAACCGCACCCAGGTACGGGTATTCTTTCTCTTCTCTTCTCTTCTCTTTCTCTTCTCTTGCTTGCGCATTACCTTATGAAAGATCCCACTTTTAAAGGAATAGAAATAGAAAACCTTTACACTCCCACCCGCCGAGTGGGGAATTAAAGTTGGTGGCGGTTGGTTTCTAATGTAGTCATTATATATAGCGCGTGTCTAGCTAATATCCAATGGGTTCGAAATCCTTCGAGGAGGATTGATTAGTGTGCCAATGGGATTCTCTTGTGGAGGTGGCGGTGCCTATTTCGTAGATTCCTACGTAGGATTGATTAGTTTTCTAGCCAGCGACAAAGATGCTGGTCGTTGGTCATTCACCTACCTACTTCCATTAAGGATACAATAAAAAAAAAGCTAAAATAGTTATTGTTAGTCTTAAAGAGAGATGCGTCTGAAAGGAGTACGCCACTTCAGCAATTGCGGCCCCCCCCCCCCCCCCCCCCCTAAGGCCCCATATTCTAAACATGTGTGTTAGTTACTAAGTGGGCTCAACTCGTCGATCAATTTTTTTATTATTTTTTTGTAAAACGCTGATAAATTGGCAATAAAATATATGATGATGTGGCCTCGTTTTAATGACCGAGATGGATGGTTTGGGTGGAGCTATGGATTTTATGTCCACCACCAGTTCTTGCACCTTTGATGCCGAAATTTTTTTTCCCCTTAAGAAATTCTCCAAAAGCATACTTGTTTTACGTAGCATACATAAATGAATGAAAACTTGGAAATTATACATAGACATATAACTTGTTAGTTTTTTGTTGATAAAAAAAAATGTTAGTAAATACTCTAGCATAATGGTAATTATGAAAATTAATGACAACAGAACAACCATCATAAGTAGCACAATACAAGGACTTCCTAAAGTAGTATTGAGGAAATTGATCATAAGTTTTGACTCGAAATCCATCAAATTTTAATGAAAATTTCTGGTGGGGGGACTAATAAATGTTTAGAAAATGAGAGTATGAGAATCCAGTTGTTTAATTCTTAAACCCATGACAATTCGAGGGGTTTTGGAGACCCAATTATCCAAATTCTTAAATTGGAAACCTAAGGCGCCCAAAAGATTGAAGTTTAGGGATCAAATTGTAAATTTTATGAAATGAGGGTCTTGGAGATCAAACATTCAAAAGTTGAGGGACCGAGAGTGCAAAAAATCCTTTTTAAACCCTACCGACCCTAGGACGTTCTAAAGTTTGGCCCTTTGTTCTCGCTGTCTTCGTCTCCTGTCTCTCTCTCTCTCTCTCTCTCTCAAGGGCCACGGCGGCTGCTTTCCTCCGGTGTTTCCATCGGAATACTCCGCCTTCTCCTCCTCAGGTCTCCGGCGTCGCTGCCCTCTTCTATTTCCTCTCTCTCTGGTATTTTATCTTCTTTGGTCTCTCTCTTTCTCTCTTAGATTCTCCGGGTCATTAAATCTAGGGTTTTCTAATTTGATGAAACTTTCCTCTCACACTTTTCCTAAAAAACCAACATAAACGATAATGAAATTTGAGATTTTAGAGGCTATCTGGTTACTTTTGTGTTGATTTGTTACTCCGATTTGCTAATTATTCTGTGGATTTTCCTTTTTAATGGCTGTCAATTTCAAGAGATGATGATCAGATTACTCTTTAACTTTCCTTGATTAGATTTTTTTTTTATTTTCTTATTTGTCCTTTTAGAGATCTTTCTTTTAAGTGCGTTGTTTGGATTATTGTGGACCTATAATAAACTCTATCAAGGAATGAAAGTCAATAACCTATACTTTACTGTTTTTGTTGTATTTTGGTTCTTGATCATACTTCTTTTCATAGAGTGGATATATATGTACGCACACATATATATTGGTTTGAAGAATTTGCACTACACCTAAATTCTGTATTAGTCTGAAAAGATTGTTTTCGTTTATTTCCAAACCCAAGAGCGAATCAAAACGAAGACTTTCCTTAAAGGGTATTTTTTTTTAAAGAACAAAGTTTCTTTGAAATGGTAAAGAATAAAGAAAATTACATCGAAGGAGGACAAGAAGTCCAGCTACGGAACAAATTCAAATCCCTTAATGGATCTGAGAACATCACATTCTTATATTGTTTTCCAGGATGAGCAATCATATCGAGAACTTATATTTTTCCTAAATTTATGAAAACCCACGTCAACTCCCTCAAAAAAAGTACTTGAAGATGCGTAATTTATAATAAGTAGTACTTGAATCAGAACAAACCACAGTAGCTTATAATCATATATACTGCTGGATACTATCCCTCCATCTTTCTCGCCCCTCTCCCGCCCTCAATGAGGCGAGAAACCCCATTCCATTGATCCTTATTTATTGCTGCTCAAAAGTCTCGTGTTTGTGTGTGTTTCAGATTTGCTCTAGTTATTATATTTGGAAAGAGAAAGATCTTGTCTTTGCATCCTTTTTGACCTTCCATCCTAAGAATGTTAGCATTTCTTTGTTCTCTCCTCCATCCTCCTCCAACGCAATCCCACACATAACAGCTATTTATTTTAAACCGTTTTATACCTGCTTGTTGATGGTTTATTTTTTTTTCATGTGCAGAATAAATATTTGCTTTCTGCAGTTGCTCATTCAATAGCATTAGCAGAGTAACAAATCAAATGGAGGACTGGGGTAATGCCCAACGCTCTGGACCTTGTTTTTGCTGTATGCCGCTGTGTTGGAACAAAGACAATTTGTGTTGCTTTTTGAATTTCAGTTTATTCTTATTGTGCAATTTTGTTTGTCGTAATTCTCATGCTATAAATGAATGAATGATTTACTTGTTAATTCTTATCGTAGTATCCTGTATCTATCTCGTTTAATCAGCAAGTTATTCGATTACTTATGTTGTTTTAATACGTTTGTCATTCATTTTTTTGGTATTCTATGTTCCACGTTTAAGTTACTCGTATTTTTATTTTTACTTGTGAGACTTTTAAGGAAATTTAATTCTTGCTATATTATTATCTTCCTCCTGGTCTATTCTGTTTTTTTCTTCAATTCTGGTGGACAAATTTTTTTCCTGGCCATTTGTTAATTCTTTTGCTAACTGTATTCTTTTGTTCTTGATTTGAAATATGTTTCTACTGTATGCTGAGGCCCTTTTTTTTCAATTCCAGAGGATGAGAAAGTTTCTCCTCTTGTTTCTACGGAGCAAACTAAAAATAGATGGGATGATGAAGATGTAGATGAAAATGATGTGAAGGAATCTTGGGAGGACTTAGATGAACCAGCTCCGGTATTTATGCTTGTCATAATCTCAGTATTTTTCTGTTTTAAAAAGTCAAAAATGGGATGGATGGCTTTTATGGATTATGTTCATTGGACAACTTACCGTTCAATTTTGAGAGGTTCAATGTCTTTCATCTTGAGAATGAGCAAAAATATCCATAGTTATACTTCATTTTGTCTCAATCAATATGTGTGTTGGTTTCCTTGAACTCTTGCGAGAATTGAAATACGAATTTGTGAGAATTGGTTTTGCTGCACAATTTTGTCCTGTTGAAATTTCTTAAATGTTTCCAATATTTGATTTACCTCGCAGTCAGTCAGAGTTGTAGTAACTATTTCTTTATTTGCAAAAATTTGATAGAAGCTTCTTGCTTGTGCATGTTAAAGAATCATCATGATAGTGGGTTTGTAATACTATGTATTTCCATACTTGATTTATGTCTTTTTTTGAATGTTGGGACTAGGAACCTGCAAGTAAGCCTCCTGCAGAAAAAGCCCCTAAGAAACCTGCAGAAAAAGCTGCAGAAAAGAAAGGAAAAACCATTGAAACAAATGAGGAGCCACTAGATCCTGTAGCTGAGAAACTTCGACAGCAAAGGTAAAGGTCAAAGCTTAACTTCCATTGTTGTTGATGGTTTAAATCATTTGAAGATTTGTTGCTGTACACATTGCATTGCTGCACATGTTAGAGGTACCTTGTCAAGCGTATGATAGTTAGTAATACATTATAAGGTGGAACCCTTAAATCATATGGTGTGTTCCTCTATGTCGACCTAGTCATAAAGCTGTGTAATCTACTTTTTTTGTGTCGATGTGTGTGTACAAATACTATGTCTATATATACATATTCCCTGTTTCCATCTATGTTAAACACATTTATATTGGTAAATGAGACTAAAATCATCTTATCATGTGAATGGAGGATTGCCAGAAATTCTGAAGCCAGTTATCTCGTTTATCAGCTGCTAGATTGGTTCTTTTCTAGTGCATTAAATCCTAGCTATATTAGTTCATTTGAGTCGTGTGAGCCATATGTAAGAAATCCGAGCCACATATAATGTGCACACGAAATACTAGCCCTATAATATAATGTGCGTTCGAAAACCTAGCCGTATAATATTATGTGCATACGAAATCCTAGCGATATATAATGTGCATACAAAATCCTAGCCATATGAGCCCATATGCAACCAGATTTGGATTGTCAAATATGTTGTCATATCTGTGCTACATAGCAACTGGTTAGGTAAGGACACGTTCTAGATTCTCTTGGACAAAGTCCTATATACATATATATATGCTTTTTTTTTTTTGGCAAGTGATAGTATTGAGCCTTAGCGTGGACGTTATTCTGTTCCAAGTCTTTGATCAGTAAACATTTGACCTGCATATTATATCTTTGTAATATTAAGATTTGTTAAGCTGTACTTTACTGGTTTATTTCTCTCTTTAAGTTTTGCTTTATGTTTGATCCTTATGAACCATGCTTGAATGTTGCTAATTAACAATTGATTGTGATGAAATACTTTTTTTGTTATTACAGTTAACAGTAATCATGTCTTAAAGGTATAATATATTGCAGTAATATAAACTAACGTGTTTAATCTACTAGTATCAGAGTTTAGTTTTTAAAACAGGTGCATGTCTTGGTTTCAGGCTTGTGGAAGAAGCAGATTATAAGTCCACCAAGGAACTGTTTGGTAAGAGAGGTGATGAGAGAACCCTTGATAATTTCATTCCCAAATCCGAAAGTGACTTTCAGGAATATGCAGAACTCATTTCTGATAGACTTGTACCCTTTGAGGTTTGTTGGATTATTTCATTATCCTTGTGACTATGCTCTTTAGGTTTGGAAATTTTAGCTGTCTCGAAAGAATTTGTTCATATTTTTCTTAATTTTAATGCAGAAAAGTTTCCATTATATTGGTCTCCTTAAGTCAGTTATGAGACTGTCGATGACTTCATTGAAAGCCACAGATGCAAAAGATGTTGCATCATCTATTACGGCAATTGCGAATGAGAAGCTAAAGTTGGAAAAGGAGGCAAATGCTGGTAAAAAGAAGACAGGTATAAACAAGTTTGATTCCTTTTTTATTTTTTTTTGTGGTTAATTGTAAGAGATCATTCTTGTAGCACTTACCGGAACCGGTTAAGATTAGCTCCATTGTTTTTAATTTTTTTATTTTTCAGGAGCTAAGAAGAAGCAACTTCATGTGGATAAACCTGATGATGACTTGGTTGTGAATGCCTATGATGATATCGACGACTATGATTTTATGTGATTAGTGCATTTTGGGTTTTTGCATTTGCACCAACATAAACATGGAGACAAACAAGATCTTCGGTGTTTTTGGATTTGACACTATTCAATTAAATATAGGGTATTCAATTGTGGTTGGTTGGTTCGTTTGATCGTTCCTCCGGCATCGTTTCAAGAGAGACTGTCACATGATCATGAGTGCTATTAGTGTTATATTTTCTGGGGGTGGGGGATGGGGAATATTGATGATGAGTGCTTCTATTCTGTATTTTCACGGGTACTAATAAGGAGTGCTAGATGCCTACCCTTTTGTATTTAGTAGAGTCAATTTTGTTACCTGTGAATTATTAACCATTTGACTGGATATTTATATATTTTTCCGTTATTCATATTTCTATTAAATCAAACCTGTCAAAAAGATGTTTGCTGTTATTATTATTGTTGTTGTTATTAATTTTTTTTTTTTTGGCAGAACACTCGATATTGTGATCATGAGTGATAATTTGGCTTTTAGGTTACACACACACACACACACACACACCTTTGGTCTCCTAGCTTTAAATTTTTGGTGTTTGGTCCCTGATACTATTTTGTATTCTTGGTGGATTTGGTCTCGCTGATACAGGATATTGATGATGGATTTTAATATCAAATTTTATAGTTTTGGTATCGAAAGTGCTAAAAATGTATTATAAAGTTACCGGAATTATTTGATTAAAAAAAAAAAAAGAGAGAAATGTTTGACACCAAATTGTTAAAAATGTTAAGTGATGTAGGTCCTAGGAGTACATTTATGATTAATCTCTTTACTAATATAAGATTAACAACCTCGTACCCCGGCAGGGCAAACGCAGAAGTTGTGAAAAGGGGAGCGGAGTTGGTTATTATTTGTCCATTTGTCTCCACCAGTTGCTTATTTTAGCTTTTTTTTTTTTATCTTTTTGACCGATTAGATTTTATGAATTTATGAAATAAATCTAGACATTAACCATACTTGTTCGTTTAGCTCATTCCAAGTAGATGTTATGTATATACGCATATAGGTAACCTTTCTTATCTGATATCTTTTTAAAATGATATTTGTAACTTTTTTTTTAAATATATTATGATAATTAATCGGTTCATTTTAATGTAACATTAATATTGTTAAATAGTATTATGTTGCATTGTTATTGCTATTATTTTCTTTTTTAAGATTTATATTTTGCGTGCATAAGTAGAGAAAATAATAAAAGTGTTCACGCCCTACTCGCTCTCAATCAATTCTAATTGATTGCAAAAGGTATAAAAAAAAGAAAAAAAGAAAAAAACGGTAATTTGCCCCCTCCGTAAAATAATAGTAATAACTGTAAAAAAAAAAAAAAAAGAAAAAAATTAAAGAAGTACAAAAGAAAAAAAGAAAGGAAAAGAAAAGAGCTGAGACACAGACAAGAGTCAGAGAGACCAGTGCGTGAAAGTGAAAGTGAAGATTGGAGAGGAAGAAGAAGAGAGGCTGACGTGGACTCTCCAGTGACCCCCACACTCAACTCTAACCAAAGTCTAAAAGCAAGGTAGAAATAGTGGTCTACTCATCATCAGACGACTTAGAGAGAGAGAGAGAGAGAGAGAGAGAGAGAGAATCGACTAACTAGAGTGAGAAAGAGAGAGAGACCCACCAACACCAACTACCAGCAGCAGCAGCAGCAGCAGCAGCAGGTTCTCATCAATCCCAAGTGTGATTCCGATCGATCCGCTGTTGTTGGTTCCCTCTGGATTCTCGACACTCTGCACCAGGTTCGTTTTCTTCTTTCTTTCTTTCTTTCTTTCTTTCATTACAATTCATATGTCGACGGACAGACAGACAGATTTAACGAGATTTGTCTGTCTGGTCTGGATGTTACATTATGCAGTTTGCTTTTCTTTCTCAATTTCTTTTCAAATTAGTTTTTCTTCTTTTCCTTACTTCAATTTTTCTAAGAACAATTTGAATTTCAGTATTTAATTTAACCTGCTTTATAGTAGCTAAAATTGAGATTGGAATGTCTTTTGTTGTATGGATTGCAGTGCAGTTCAGTGCTGTGGAATTGTAATTCTATTGATTTAATTGATGTTTGTGTAATTACCTTAACCTTAAAAGTTTTTTAGGAGAAAAAAAAAAAAAAAAAAGGAAGGAAAAATCCCAAATTTGTGCGTTTAAAAAAAGCCGCAACTGTTTTGATTGATGGGTAAGGAAGGTTGCCCACCTGACACTCCCGCTCCCGCTCCCAATTTAGAGTCCCATAGCGATGATAGTGATGCTTCGGACAAGGATGTCGGCTTAGATACTTGTCGTGTCTGCCAATGTGTTGAATCTGACAATAGGGGAGATGCCGCCTTAGAGTTTTTGAATATCGTTCCTCCTCCGTTACGCCCGCCACCTTGTAAAACCCACGGAGAAATCAGTGCCGCTGAATCTGAAACCAATGTTTCTATTAACAACACTGTTAGAGAAGCTCGTTTTATGGAACTTGTAAGCCCCGATGGCGAGGTTCTCATCTGTAATGTTGATTTAGAAATGGGCTCGTCTGACCAGCAACAAGACACCTTAGTTGAGCTTGGTTGCGCTTGCAAAAACGACCTTGCTTTGGTACATTACGCTTGTGCCCTCAAATGGTTTGTTAACCACGGATCCACTGTCTGTGAAATTTGTGGTCATCCTGCGGAGAATATTAGCACTGCAGACGTCCGAAAGGTTGTGGCTGCTTTGAAAGAATATGAGGCTCTGAGGGAAAGGACTGCTAGTGGAGAACCCAATCCTGCCCATGTTTTTACTAATACAGATGTAGATCCTGATGCCATTGCTGCTATCCGACGGCAACGGCTGAGTGAGATTTCCCTTTGGTTTGGTCCCCATAATAACACCACTAATAACAACCGTGTTCCAGTTTCACAAGTTGCATCTGAACACTCCTTGGATACTACTCTGGAAGATGTCACGCGTGCTGAAAATCCCGCAACTAAGTGGGCTGTGGAGGGTACTGGCATTCTTCTTGCTACAGGTCTACTTACTGTTACTCTTGCATGGCTCCTAGCTCCTCGAGTTGGAAAGGTATGCCGGTTTTAGTAGATACCAATACTTGTTTCCAAAGTCTTGAAAAATTTCTAATTATTTTATAGTTTGTGGATGCAAAAAGTAACCGTAGCTGGTCAAAGCTTTCACAGAGCATGGCGTGATACGTGAAAAAATAAAAATAAAAGAAAAAATAAAAACACGAGTCATATGTATATGCATGAAGTGGTTCGATATGTATTTAACTATTAAGAATTTCACCCATAAATATGAACCTAGAATTGTGCATGCATGCATTTATTTATGCTGTCTTATGAAGAATTCTTTTTCTAGCTTTTTTTCATGAATTCATGTTGAGTTATGTGCAGAAAACTGCCCGAAGTGGTCTTCATATTCTTCTTGGAGGCATTTGTGCTTTAACAGTTGTCGTTTTCTTTCGCTTCGTAAGTAAAACGTTTACGTATTTGTCTTCTTCTGCTTCATATACCATGCTTATTGCATTGAGGTTTCTGCAGTTTAAATATATTCGCGTTTTAATAGGTTACTATCTTTTTCTGCACCAATATTCATAGATGAGAACCCGGGTGATTTTTAGTGTTAACAATCTTTACTAGCATGCTGCGCTAGTATCCTGCACTATTTGGCTGTGTAATTTTTCTTTGATCAGAGTGATTTTGACTAGTGAGGGAAATTCCTGACGGAATCAATAGCTCATGGAAATAGGGAAGTTGCTTGAACAGATTATGCCTGTTTATGCTCCACTATTAAACCAAAGGACCATGTCTAACAAACCAACCTTACCGGGTTGTCTCGGTTCTGTGTTCTAAAAGATTTGATGCACTTTTTTGGTTGTAAAGCAGTGATGTTTTTATTCGTTTAATTATTTGGAAGAAAAACGATTGGTTTTTTTAGGTGGTTATGGTAGACATATACTCTTAAGGTTTTTGACTAACAATAAAGACCTACGACCTCTATTTGCTCTAATCCCGTATTAGTAAAGTAGGAGGACCAGTGAGTGATGGCTCAAGCATTGTTGGTGGCTGGATCTCGACCACTTATTTAGGGGCAAGGATAGCTCGCTCACACTTAGACCCTACCTAAAAAAGCTTCCAATACCAATATAGGCAAGCTGGCCCCCTTAAAAACCCATTACTTAATAAGGATTTGTTATGTGCAATAGCGCCGACGACTCAGGAATCGTGAATGCCGTAGACAATCTACCTCTCAAAAGTCAAAATAATTGTCACTACTTCTCTCCTGATAAGTAAACATGCCATAGGTGTGATCCTCAGACTAAAAAGTTAACCTGAACGAAAATATTGGCGGCAGGGGTTGCTTGGGTGCCAGGCAGCATGGTGTTGCACTCACCCTGATGAACAATATCAAGTCCAAATATTTGGGAGCTTCATTCCTTTTATAGAACTTGTGTGTGTCTATTAAGATATCAGCAACTTAATTTGAGATTAAACAAACAAACAATAACTGCTTTACTCCGCTAATGACGATGTCGAGACAATTATTTTTGTTTGTCTTTGGTAAATTCCAGATTTTTGTGAGCTTTGAAGGTAAGATTTTTGTTCAATGCCTGACTAATTTTGCAATTTTTTTTCGAATATTTGTTGCAGTTTGTGCTTACCAGAATCAAGTACGGGCCTGCACGCTATTGGGCAATCTTGTTTGTGTTTTGGTTTCTTGTCTTTGGTATCTGGGCTTCACGGACACATGGTGCTCATTCAACTTGATCATTATATTTTTATTCCTTTTCCTTTTCTTTTTTTTTTTTTTTTTTTTTCTCCCAATATATATGTTATTTATGCTTATCAATCAAGTTTTATTGAAATTTCGTCTGTGATAATCTTGGGTTACATTTCTCTATGGTAGATAGTGGAGTATTGTCTAATAAGCTCTTTATAGGTACTCTGGATTTACTATACCGGGCAATTATCCTGAAATAATTAAAAAAAAATATATATGTCTAATTTTAATTATTTGCTACAAAAAAAAAAGGGGAAAAAAAAACATTGTCTCCCCTAGAATTCTTATGTTTTCACCTCCCAAAAAATGTTAAAACGGCCACACAAATGGGAAAAAACACTCGGTTCTTTGGATCGAATATGCTAGCAGGTTCATTTCTTCGGCTTGTAAGTTTCCCTTTTTCGTTTATGCCTATCAGTGAGGACGGCCATTTTCAATGAAAACCAATGTTTCTTTATTTATAGTAAATGTGATCGACTTATTGTTATGATTAGGAAAATGGAGCGATTATTGAGAAGAATTGAACTCACAATTCAAAAGTCGGTTTTAGATACGAAGTGTATCATTTGGATATTATTTAAAGTATGTTTTAATGATCGAAACCTGAAACCCGAAACACCAAACCCCCAACCCCCAAACCCAAACCCAAACCCTAAACTCTAAACCAAAATCCTTAAACCTTACACCCAAAACCCAAAACCCGAAACTCGAAACCCAAAACTGCAAACCCAACAACTAAATCTCAAACCCTAAACCCGAAACCCTAAACGCCTTCTGGATTTTGATTTAAGGTCTTCTCATTATTTGCTCCGAAGTTAGTTTTTGACACGAATTGGACCGATAGAATGCTATGTAAAGCATATTTTAATGATCCAAAGTTATAGAAATTTTGAGCTAGACCAATTTTTACTTAACAAAAAAGGTTATAGACTTTAGAAAAAAGAGCAAATGTTAAGATGACCATAACTCGTGATAAAAAAGCTGGTTTTAGGCATAAATTAGGCCGTCGGATTTCTATTAAAAGTTTTTTAAAATTATCTCATATATATGAAATTTTGAACCGGACCAATTTTGGCTAGACAGAGAAGGATATAGCCTTTGGAAAATGGAGCAAATATTGAGAAGTTGTTAGAACACAATCTAGAAGTCGACTCTAGAACGAAGTGGACCATTGGAATGCTATTTAAAGCATTTTTTAATTATCCAAAGTTCTAGAAATTATGAACATGACCAATTTTAACTCAACGGAGAAAGCTATAAACTTTGGAAAATAGAACAAATATTGATATGACCATAACTTGTTATTACGAAGTCAGTTTTAGACACGAAGTAGACCGTTGGATTGCTAGCCTTCTCTGGCCACAGAAAATTTATCAGTCTCAAAATTTCAAGAATTTTGGATAATTAAAACATCATTTCAATAGATTTCCGCTGATCCAATTCGTATCGAAAAACACCTTCCGGATTATGATTTAAGGTATTCTCAATATATACTCCGTTTTTCAAAGGCTGTAGCCTTCTCCGTCGACCACAATTGGCACGGATCAAAATTTGTAGAATTTTAAATTATTAAATCTTGCTTTAAATAGCATTTAAACGGTAAAGTTCACGTCGAAAAATGCCTTTCGGATGGTGACTTAAGGTATTCTAAATATTTCTTCCATTTTTTCAAAGTCTATAGCCCACTCCTTCAAGTAAAAATTGGTCTTCATTAAAATTTCATGCAACTTAGATAATTTAAAAATAGTGTTAAACGTAATCCAACGGTCTATTTCGGGTTTAAAATCGACTTCTACATAACGAGTTATGGTCGTTTCAACATTTGTTATATTTTCCTTAGCAAATAGCCTTCTCTGGCCATAAAAAATTTGTCAGTCTCAAAATTTCTAGAATTTTTGATAATTAAACTGTCATTTCCATAGAATTCCACTGATCCAATTCGTATCGAAAAACGCCTTCCGGATTACGATTTAAGGTAATCTCAATATATATTCCGTTTTTCAAAGGCTATAGCCTTCTCCGTCGACCTAAATTGGCCAGGATCAAAATTTATAAAATTTTAAATAATTAAATCTTGCTCTAAATAACATTCAAACGGCAAAGTTCACGTCGAAAAATGCCTTCAGGATAGTGATTTAAGGTATTCTTAATATTTGCTCCATTTTTTCGAAGTCTATCTAGCCTACACCGTCGAGCAAAAATTGGTCTTGATCAAAATTTCATGCAACTTGGGTAATTTAAAAATGTTATGAAATGTAATCCAACAATCTACTTTGGGTCTAAAACCGACTTCTACATAAGGAGTTATGGTCGTTTCGACATTTGTTATATTTTCCTTTGCCTATAGCCTTCTCTGGCCACAGAAAATTTATCAGTATCAAAATTTCAAGAATTTTGGATAATTAAAACAACATTTTAATAGAATTCCGTTGATCCAATTCGTATCAAAATTTGTAGAAATTTAAATTATTAAATCTTGCTCTAAATAGCATTTAAACGGTAAAGTTCACGTCAAAAAATGCCTTCCGGATGGTGATTTAAGGTATTCTAAATATTTCTTCCATTTTTTCGAAGTCTATAGCCCACTCCTTTGAGTAAAAATTGGTCTTGTTTAAAATTTCATGCAACGTAGATAATTTAAAAATGGTGTTAAACATAATCTAACGGTCTATTTCGGGTCTAAAACCGACTTCTATGTAACGAGTTATATTATTTCAATATTTGTTGTATTTTCCTTAGCCTATAGCCTTCTCTAGACATAGAAAATTTGTCAGTCTCAAAATTTCTAGAATTTTGGATAACTCAAACATCATTTTGATAGAATTCCACTGATCCAATACGTGTCAAAAAACAACTCCCGGATTACAATTTAAGGTATTCTCAATATATACTTCGTTTTCCAAAGGGTGTAGCCTTTTACGTCGACCTAAATTGACCAGTATCAAAATTCATAAAATTTTAAATAATTAAATCTTGCTCTAAATAGCATTCAAACGGTAAAGTTCACGTCAAAAAATGCCTTCATGATGGTGATTTAAGGTATTCTTAATATTTCCTCCGTTTTTTCGAAGTCTATCTAGCCTACACCGTCGAGCAAAAATTGATCTTGATCAAAATTTCATGCAGTTTGGGTAATTTAAAAATGGTGTGAAATGTAATCCAACGGTCTACTTTGGGTCTAAAACCGACTTCCACATAACGAGTTATGGTCGTTTCGACATTTGTTATATTTTCCTTAACCTATAGCCTACTCTGGCCACAGAAAATTTATCAGTCTCAAAATTTCAAGAATTTTGGATAATTAAAACATCATTTCAATAAAATTCCGTTGATCTAATTCGTATCAAAAAATGCATTCCGGATTATGATTTAAGGTAATCTCAATATCTACTCTGTTTTTCAAAGGCTATAGCCTTCTCCATCGGCCACAATTGGCTCGGACCAAAATTTGTGGAATTTTAAAACATTCAATCTTGCTCTAAATAGCATTTAAACAGTAAAGTTCACATCGAAAAATGCCTTTCGGATGGTGATTTAAGGTATTCTAAATATTTCCTCCCTTTTTTCGAAGTCTATAGCATACTCCTTCGAGCAAAAATTGGTCTTGATCAAAATTTCATGCAACTTGGATAATTTAAAATTGGTGTTAAATGTAATCCAACAGTCTAAGTCGGGTCTAAAACCGACTTCTATGTAACGAGTTATGTTCGTTTCAATATTTGTTATATTTTCCTTAGCCTATAGCCTTCTCTAGACATAGAAAATTTGTCAGTCTGAAAATTTCTAGAATTTTGGATAACTCAAACATCATTTCAATAGAATTCCACTGATCCAATACGTGTCAAAAAACGCCTCCCGGATTACGATTTAAGGTATTCTTAATATATACTCCGTTTTCCAAAGGCTATAGCCTTTTACGTCGACCTAAATTGGCCAGTATCAAAATTTATAAAATTTTAAATAATTAAATCTTGCTTTAAATAGCATTCAAACGGTAAAGTTCACGTCGAAAAATGCCTTCACGATGGTGATTTAAGATATTCTTAATATTTCCTCCGTTTTTTCGATGTCTATCAAGCCTACACCGTCGAGCAAAAATTGGTCTTGATCAAAATTTCATGCAACTTGGATAATTTAAAAATGGTGTGAAATGTAATCCAACGGTCTACTTTGGGGCTAAAACATACTTCTACATAACGAGTTATGGTCGTTTCGACATTTGTTATATTTTCCTTAGCTTATAGCCTTTTCTGGCCATAGAAAATTTATCAGTCTGAAAATTTCAAGAATTTTGGTTAATTTAAACATCATTTTAACAGAATTCCGCTGATCCAATTCACATTGAAAAACGCCTTCCGGATTATAATTTAAGGTATTCTCAAAATATACTCCGTTTTTCAAAGGCTATTGCCTTCTCTGTCGGCCACAATTGGCCCAGATCAAAATTTATAGAATTTTAAATTATTAAATTTTGCTCTAAATAGCATTTAAACAGTAAAGTTCACGTAAAAAAATGCCTTCTGGATGGTGATTAAAGGTATTCTAAATATTTCTTCCATTTTTTCGAAGTCTATAGCCCACTCCTTTGAGTAAAAATTGGTCTTGATTAAAATTTCATGCAACGTAGAAAATTTCAAAATGGTGTTAAACATAATCCAACTGTCTATTTCGGGTCTAAAACCAACTTCTATGTAACGAGTTATGTTCGTTTCCATATTTGTTGTATTTTCCTTAGCCTATAGCCTTCTCTAGACATGGAAAATTTGTCAGTCTCGAAATTTCTAGAATTTTGGATAACTCAAACATCATTTCAATAGAATTCCACTGATCCAATACTTGTCAAAAAACGCCTCCCGGATTACGATTTAAGGTATTCTTAATATATACTCCGTTTTCCAAAGGCTATAGCCTTTTACGTCGACCTAAATTGGCCAGTATCAAAATTTATAAAATTTTAAATAATTAAATATTGCTTTAAATAGCATTCAAACGGTAAAGTTCACGTCGAAAAATGCCATCAGGATGGTGATTTAAGATATTCTTAATATTTCCTCCGTTTTTTCGAAGTCTATCGAGCCTACACCGTCGAGCAAAAATTGGTCTTGATCAAAATTTCATGCAACTTGGATAATTTAAAAATGGTGTGAAATGTAATCCAACGGTCTACTTTGGTTCTAAAACCTACTTCTACATAACGAGTTATGGTCGTTTCGACATTTGTTATATTTTCCTTAGCTTATAGCCTTTTCTGGCCATAGAAAATTTATCAGTCTGAAAATTTCAAGAATTTTGGATAATTTAAACATCATTTCAACAGAATTCCGCAGATCTAATTCGCATCGAAAAACGCCTTCCGGATTATAATTTAAAGTATTCTCAATATATACTTCGTTTTCCAAAGGCTGTAGCCTTTTATGTCGACCTAAATTGCAAAGTATCAAAATTTATAAAATTTTAAATAATTAAATCTTGCTCTAAATAGCATTCAAACGGTAAAGTTCATGTCGAAAAATGCCTTCAGGATGGTGATTTAATGTATTCTTAATATTTCCTCCGTTTTTTCGAAGTCTATCTAGCCTACACCGTCGAGCAAAAATTGGTCTTGATGAAAATTTCATGCAACTTGGGTAATTTAAAAATGGTGTGAAATGTAATCCAACGGTCTACTTTGGGTCTAAAACCGACTTCAACATAATAAGTTATGGTCGTTTCGACATTTGTTATATTTTTCTTAGCCTATAGCCTTCTCTGGCCACAGAAAATTTACCAGTATCAAAATTTCAAGAATTTTGGATACTTAAAACATCATTTCAATAGAATTCCGTTGATCCAATTCGTATCAAAAAACGCATTCCGGATTATGATTTAAGGTAGTCTCAATATCTACTCCGTTTTTCAAAGGCTATAGCCTTCTCCATCGACCACAATTGGCCCGGATCAAAATTTGTAGAATTTGAAATTATTAAATCTTGCTCTAAATAGCATTTAAACGGTAAAGTTCAAGTCAAAAAATGCCTTCCGGATGGTGATTTAAGGTATTCTAAATATTTCCTCCGTTTTTTCGAAGTCTATAGCCTACTCCTTCGAGCAAAAATTGGTCTTGATCAAAATTTCATACAACTTGATAATTTAAAATGTGTTAAATGTAATCCAACGGTCTAATTCGGGTATAAAACCAACTTCTATATAACGAGTTATGTTCGTTTCATATTTGTTGTATTTCCTTAGCCTATAGCCTTATCTGGACATAGAAAATTTGTCAGTCTCAAAATTTATAGAATTTTGGATAACTCATACATCATTTCAATAGCATTCCACTGATCCAATACGTGTCAAAAAATGCCTCCCGGATTACGATTAAGGTATTCTCAATATATACTTCGTTTTCCAAAGGCTGTAGCCTTTTACGTCGACCTAAATTGGCCAGTATCAAAATTTATAAAATTTTAAATAATTAAATCTTGCTCTAAATAGCATTCAAACGGTAAAGTTCACGTCGAAAAATGCCTTCAGGATGGTGATTTAAGGTATTCTTAATATTTCATCTGTTTTTTCGAAGTCTATCTACCCTACACCGTCGAGCAAAAATTGATCTTGATCAAAATTTCATGCAACTTGGGTAATTTAAAAATGGTGTGAAATGTAATCCAACGTCTACTTTGGGTCTAAACCGACTTCTACATAACGAGTTATGGTCGTTTCGACATTTGTTATATTTTCCTTAGCCTATAGCCTTCTCTGGCCACATAAAATTTATCAATCTCAAAATTTCAAGAATTTTGGATAATTAAAACATCATTTCAATAAAATTCTGTTGATACAATTCGTATCAAAAAACGCATTCCGGATTATGATTTAAGGTAGTCTCGATATCTGCTCCGTTTTTCAAAGGCTATGCCTTCTCCATCGACCACAATTGGCCCGGATCAAAATTTGTAGAATTTTAAAACATTCAATCTTGCCCTAAATAGCATTTAAACAGTAAAGTCACATCGAAAAATGCCTTCCGGATGGTGATTTAAGGTATTCTAAATATTTCCTCCGTTTTTTCAAGTCTATAGCCTACTCTTCGAGCAAAATTGGTCTTGATCAAAATTTCATACAACTTGGATAATTTAAAATTGGTGTTAAATGTAACCAACGGTCTAATTCGGGTCTAAAACCGACTTAGATATAACGAGTTATGTTCGTTTCAATATTTGTTGTATTTTCCTTAGCCTATAGACTTATCTGGACATAGAAAATTTGTAGTCTCAAAATTTATAGAATTTTGGATAACTCATACATCATTTCATAGCATTCCACTGATCCAATACGTGTCAAAAAATGCCTCCCGGATTACGATTTAAGGTATTCTCAATATATACTTCGTTTTCCAAAGGCTGTAGCCTTTTACGTCGACCTAAATTGGCCAGTATCAAAATTTGTAAAATTTTAAATAATTAAATCTTGCTCTAAATAGCATTCAAACGGTAAAGTTCACGTCGAAAAATGCCTTCAGGATGGTGATGTAACGTATTCTTAATATTTCATCCGTTTTTTCGAAGTCTATCTACCCTACACCGTCGAGCAAAAATTGATCTTGATCAAAATTTCATGCAACTTGGGTAATTTAAAAATGGTGCGAAATGTAATCCAACGGTCTACTTTGGGTCTAAAACCGACTTCTACATAAAGAGTTATGGTCGTTTCGACATTTGTTATATTTTCCTTAGCCTATAGCCTTCTCTGGCCACAGAAAATTTATCAGTCTCAAAATTTCAAGAATTTTGGATAATTAAAACATCATTTCAATAAAATTATGTTGATTCAATTCGTATCAAAAAACGCATTCCGGATTATGATTTAAGGTAGTCTCGATATCTGCTCCGTTTTTCAAAGGCTATGGCCTTCTCCATCGACCACAATTGGCCCGGATCAAAATTTGTAGAATTTTAAAACATTCAATCTTGCTCTAAATAGCATTTAAACAGTAAAGTTCACATCGAAAAATGCCTTCCGGATGGTGATTTAAGGTATTCTAAATATTTCCTCCGTTTTTTCGAAGTCTATAGCCTACTCCTTCGAGCAAAAATTGGTCTTGATCAAAATTTCATACAACTTGGATAATTTAAAATTGCTGTTAAATGTAATCCAACGGTCTAATTCGGGTATAAAACCAACTTCTATATAACGAGTTATGTTCGTTTCAATATTTGTTGTATTTTCCTTAGCCTATAGCCTTATCTGGACATAGAAAATTTGTCAGTCTCAAAATTTATAGAATTTTGGATAACTCATACATCATTTCAATAGCATTCCACTGATCCAATACGTGTCAAAAAATGCCTCCCGGATTACGATTAAGGTATTCTCAATATATACTTCATTTTCCAAAGGCTGTAGCCTTTTACGTCGACCTAAATTGGCCAGTATCAAAATTTATAAAATTTTAAATAATTAAATCTTGCTCTAAATAGCATTCAAACGGTAAAGTTCACGTCGAAAAATGCCTTCAGGATGGTGATGTAACGTATTCTTAATATTTCATCCGTTT
Organism: Ficus hispida; assembly: GCA_025413025.1. NCBI lineage: Eukaryota > Viridiplantae > Streptophyta > Magnoliopsida > Rosales > Moraceae > Ficus > Ficus hispida. The sequence goes on from CM046362.1 coordinate 576,797, forward strand.
TTTCGAAGTCTATCTACCCTACACCGTCGAGCAAAAATTGATCTTGATCAAAATTTCATGCAACTAGGGTAATTTAAAAATGGTGTGAAATGTAATCCAACGCTCTACTTTGGGTCTAAAACCGACTTCTACATAAAGAGTTATGGTCGTTTCGACATTTGTTATATTTTCCTTAGCCTATAGCCTTCTCTGGCCACATAAAATTTATCAGTTTCAAAATTTCAAGAATTTTGGATAATTAAAACATCATTTCAATAAAATTATGTTGTTCCAATTCGTATAAAAAAACGCATTCCGGATTATGATTTAAGGTAGTCTCGATATCTGCTCCGTTTTTCAAAGGCTATGGCCTTCTCCATCGACCACAATTGGCCCGGATCAAAATTTGTAGAATTTTAAAACATTCAATCTTGCTCTAAATAGCATTTAAACAGTAAAGTTCACATCGAAAAATGCCTTCCGGATGGTGATTTAAGGTATTCTAAATATTTCCTCCGTTTTTTCGAAGTCTATAGCCTACTCTTTCGAGCAAAATTTGGTCTTGATCAAAATTTCATACAACTTGGATAATTTAAAATTGGTGTTAAATGTAACCCAACGGTCTAATTCGGGTCTAAAACCGACTTCTATATAACGAGTTATGTTCGTTTCAATATTTGTTGTATTTTCCTTAGCCTATAGCCTTATCTGGACATAGAAAATTTGTCAGTCTCAAAATTTATAGAATTTTGGATAACTCATACATCATTTCAATAGCATTCCACTGATCCAATACGTGTCAAAAAATGCCTCCCGGATTACGATTTAAGGTATTCTCAATATATACTTCGTTTTCCAAAGGCTGTAGCCTTTTACGTCGACCTAAATTGGCCAGTATCAAAATTTATAAAATTTTAAATAATTAAATCTTGCTCTAAATAGCATTCAAACGGTAAAGTTCACGTCGAAAAATGCCTTCAGGATGGTGATGTAACGTATTCTTAATATTTCATCCGTTTTTTCGAAGTCTATCTACCCTACACCGTCGAGCAAAAATTGATCTTGATCAAAATTTCATGCAACTTGGGTAATTTAAAAATGGTGCGAAATGTAATCCAACGGTCTACTTTGGGTCTAAAACCGACTTCTACATAAAGAGTTATGGTCGTTTCGACATTTGTTATATTTTCCTTAGCCTATAGCCTTCTCTGGCCACAGAAAATTTATCAGTCTCAAAATTTCAAGAATTTTGGATAATTAAAACATCATTTCAATAAAATTATGTTGATTCAATTCGTATCAAAAAACGCATTCCGGATTATGATTTAAGGTAGTCTCGATATCTGCTCCGTTTTTCAAAGGCTATGGCCTTCTCCATCGACCACAATTGGCCCGGATCAAAATTTGTAGAATTTTAAAACATTCAATCTTGCTCTAAATAGCATTTAAACAGTAAAGTTCACATCGAAAAATGCCTTCCGGATGGTGATTTAAGGTATTCTAAATATTTCCTCCGTTTTTTCGAAGTCTATAGCCTACTCCTTCGAGCAAAAATTGGTCTTGATCAAAATTTCATACAACTTGGATAATTTAAAATTGCTGTTAAATGTAATCCAACGGTCTAATTCGGGTATAAAACCAACTTCTATATAACGAGTTATGTTCGTTTCAATATTTGTTGTATTTTCCTTAGCCTATAGCCTTATCTGGACATAGAAAATTTGTCAGTCTCAAAATTTATAGAATTTTGGATAACTCATACATCATTTCAATAGCATTCCACTGATCCAATACGTGTCAAAAAATGCCTCCCGGATTACGATTAAGGTATTCTCAATATATACTTCATTTTCCAAAGGCTGTAGCCTTTTACGTCGACCTAAATTGGCCAGTATCAAAATTTATAAAATTTTAAATAATTAAATCTTGCTCTAAATAGCATTCAAACGGTAAAGTTCACGTCGAAAAATGCCTTCAGGATGGTGATGTAACGTATTCTTAATATTTCATCCGTTTTTTCGAAGTCTATCTACCCTACACCGTCGAGCAAAAATTGATCTTGATCAAAATTTCATGCAACTAGGGTAATTTAAAAATGGTGTGAAATGTAATCCAACGCTCTACTTTGGGTCTAAAACCGACTTCTACATAAAGAGTTATGGTCGTTTCGACATTTGTTATATTTTCCTTAGCCTATAGCCTTCTCTGGCCACATAAAATTTATCAGTTTCAAAATTTCAAGAATTTTGGATAATTAAAACATCATTTCAATAAAATTATGTTGTTCCAATTCGTATAAAAAAACGCATTCCGGATTATGATTTAAGGTAGTCTCGATATCTGCTCCGTTTTTCAAAGGCTATGGCCTTCTCCATCGACCACAATTGGCCCGGATCAAAATTTGTAGAATTTTAAAACATTCAATCTTGCTCTAAATAGCATTTAAACAGTAAAGTTCACATCGAAAAATGCCTTCCGGATGGTGATTTAAGGTATTCTAAATATTTCCTCCGTTTTTTCGAAGTCTATAGCCTACTCTTTCGAGCAAAATTTGGTCTTGATCAAAATTTCATACAACTTGGATAATTTAAAATTGGTGTTAAATGTAACCCAACGGTCTAATTCGGGTCTAAAACCGACTTCTATATAACGAGTTATGTTCGTTTCAATATTTGTTGTATTTTCCTTAGCCTATAGCCTTATCTGGACATAGAAAATTTGTCAGTCTCAAAATTTATAGAATTTTGGATAACTCATACATTATTTCAATAGCATTCCACTGATCCAATACGTGTCAAAAAATGCCTCCCGGATTACGATTTAAGGTATTCTCAATATATACTTCGTTTTCCAAAGGCTGTAGCCTTTTACGTCGACCTAAATTGGCCAGTATCAAAATTTATAAAATTTTAAATAATTAAATCTTGCTCTAAATAGCATTCAAACGGTAAAGTTCACGTCGAAAAATGCCTTCAGGATGGTGATTAACGTATTCTTAATATTTCATCCGTTTTTTCGAAGTCTATCTACCCTACACCGTCGAGCAAAAATTGATCTTGATCAAAATTTCATGCAACTTGGGTAATTTAAAAATGGTGTGAAATGTAATCCAACGGTCTACTTTGGGTCTAAAACCGACTTCTACATAAAGAGTTATGGTCGTTTCGACATTTGTTATATTTTCCTTAGCCTATAGCCTTCTCTGGCCACATAAAATTTATCAGTCTCAAAATTTCAAGAATTTTGGATAATTAAAACATCATTTCAATAAAATTATGTTGATCCAATTCGTATCAAAAAACGCATTCCGGATTATGATTTAAGGTAGTCTCGATATCTGCTCCGTTTTTCAAAGGCTATGGCCTTCTCCATCGACCACAATTGGCCCGGATCAAAATTTGTAGAATTTTAAAACATTCAATCTTGCTCTAAATAGCATTTAAACAGTAAAGTTCACATCGAAAAATGCCTTCCGGATGGTGATTTAAGGTATTCTAAATATTTCCTCCGTTTTTTCGAAGTCTATAGCCTACTCCTTCGAGCAAAAATTGGTCTTGATCAAAATTTCATACAACTTGGATAATTTAAAATTGGTGTTAAATGTAATCCAACGGTCTAATTCGGGTCTAAAACCGACTTCTATATAACGAGTTATGTTCGTTTCAATATTTGTTGTATTTTCCTTAGCCTATAGCCTTATCTGGACATAGAAAATTTTCAGTCTCAAAATTTATAGAATTTTGGATAACTCATACATCATTTCAATAGCATTCCACTGATCCAATACGTGTCAAAAAATGCCTCCCGGATTACGATTTAAGGTATTCTCAATATATACTTCGTTTTCCAAAGGCTGTAGCCTTTTACGTCGACCTAAATTGGCCAGTATCAAAATTTATAAAATTTTAAATAATTAAATCTTGCTCTAAATAGCATTCAAACGGTAAAGTTCACGTCGAAAAATGCCTTCAGGATGGTGATGTAACGTATTCTTAATATTTCATCCGTTTTTTCGAAGTCTATCTACCCTACACCGTCGAGCAAAAATTGATCTTGATCAAAATTTCATGCAACTTGGGTAATTTAAAAATGGTGTGAAATGTAATCCAATGCTCTACTTTGGGTCTAAAACCGACTTCTACATAAGAGTTATGGTCGTTTCGACATTTGTTATATTTTCCTTAGCCTATAGCCTTCTCTGGCCACATAAAATTTATCAGTCTCAAAATTTCAAGAATTTTGGATAATTAAAACATCATTTCAATAAAATTATGTTGATCCAATTCGTATCAAAAAACGCATTCCGGATTATGATTTAAGGTAGTCTCGATATCTGCTCCGTTTTTCAAAGGCTATAGCCTTCTCCATCGACCACAATTGCCCGGATCAAAATTTGTAGAATTTTAAAACATTCAATCTTGCTCTAAATAGCATTTAAACAGTAAAGTTCACATCGAAAAATGCCTTCCGGATGGTGATTTAAGGTATTCTAAATATTTCCTCCGTTTTTTCGAAGTCTATAGCCTACTCCTTCGAGCAAAAATTGGTCTTGATCAAAATTTCATACAACTTGGATAATTTAAAATTGGTGTTAAATGTAATCCAACGTCTAATTCGGGTCTAAAACCGACTTCTATATAACGAGTTATGTTCGTTTCAATATTTGTTGTATTTTCCTTAGCCTATAGCCTTATCTGGACATAGAAAATTTGTCAGTCTCAAAATTTATAGAATTTTGGATAACTCATACATCATTTCAATAGCATTCCACTGATCCAATACGTGTCAAAAAATGCCTCCCGGATTACGATTTAAGGTATTCTCAATATATACTACGTTTTCCAAAGGCTGTAGCCTTTTACGTCGACCTAAATTGGCCAGTATCAAAATTTATAAAATTTTAAATAATTAAATCTTGCTCTAAATAGCATTCAAACGGTAAAGTTCACGTCGAAAAATGCCTTCAGGATGGTGATGTAACGTATTCTTAATATTTCATCCGTTTTTTCGAAGTCTATCTACCCTACACCGTCGAGCAAAAATTGATCTTGATCAAAATTTCATGCAACTTGGGTAATTTAAAAATGGTGTGAAATGTAATCCAACGCTCTACTTTGGGTCTAAAACCGACTTCTACATAAGGAGTTATGGTCGTTTCGACATTTGTTATATTTTCCTTAGCCTATAGCCTTCTCTGGCCACATAAAATTTATCAGTCTCAAAATTTCAAGAATTTTGGATAATTAAAACATCATTTCAATAAAATTATGTTGATCCAATTCGTATAAAAAAACGCATTCCGGATTATGATTTAAGGTAGTCTCGATATCTGCTCCGTTTTTCAAAGGCTATAGCCTTCTCCATCGACCACAATTGGCCTGGATCAAAATTTGTAGAATTTTAAAACATTCAATCTTGCTCTAAATAGCATTTAAACAGTAAAGTTCACATCGAAAAATGCCTTCCGGATGGTGATTTAAGGTATTCTAAATATTTCCTCCGTTTTTTCGAAGTCTATAGCCTACTCTTTCGAGCAAAATTTGGCCTTGATCAAAATTTCATACAACTTGGATAATTTAAAATTGGTGTTAAATGTAACCCAACGGTCTAATTCGGGTCTAAAACCGACTTCTATATAACGAGTTATGTTCGTTTCAATATTTGTTGTATTTTCCTTAGCCTATAGCCTTATCTGGACATAGAAAATTTGTCAGTCTCAAAATTTATAGAATTTTGGATAACTCATACATTATTTCAATAGCATTCCACTGATCCAATACGTGTCAAAAAATGCCTCCCGGATTACGATTTAAGGTATTCTCAATATATACTTCGTTTTCCAAAGGCTGTAGCCTTTTACGTCGACCTAAATTGGCCAGTATCAAAATTTATAAAATTTTAAATAATTAAATCTTGCTCTAAATAGCATTCAAACGGTAAAGTTCACGTCGAAAAATGCCTTCAGGATGGTGATTTAAGTATTCTTAATATTTATCCGTTTTTTCGAAGTCTATCTACCCTACACCGTCGAGCAAAAATTGATCTTGATCAAAATTTCATGCAACTTGGGTAATTTAAAAATGGTGTGAAATGTAATCCAACGGTCTACTTTGGGTCTAAAACCGACTTCTACATAACGAGTTATGGTCGTTTCGACATTTGTTATATTTTCCTTAGCCTATAGCCTTCTCTGGCCACATAAAATTTATCAGTCTCAAAATTTCAAGAATTTTGGATAATTAAAACATCATTTCAATAAAATTATGTTGATCCAATTCGTATCAAAAAACGCATTCCGGATTATGATTTAAGGTAGTCTCGATATCTGCTCCGTTTTTCAAAGGCTATAGCCTTCTCCATCGACCACAATTGGCCCGGATCAAAATTTGTAGAATTTTAAAACATTCAATCTTGCTCTAAATAGAATTTAAACAGTAAAGTTCACATCGAAAAATGCCTTCCGGATGGTGATTTAAGGTATTCTAAATATTTCCTCCGTTTTTTCGAAGTCTATAGCCTACTCCTTCGAGCAAAAATTGGTCTTGATCAAAATTTCATACAACTTGGATAATTTAAAATTGGTGTTAAATGTAATCCAACGTCTAATTCGGGTCTAAAACCGACTTCTATATAACGAGTTATGTTCGTTTCAATATTTGTTGTATTTTCCTTAGCCTATAGCCTTATCTGGACATAGAAAATTTATCAGTCTCAAAATTTATAGAATTTTGGATAACTCATACATCATTTCAATAGCATTCCACTGATCCAATACGTGTCAAAAAATGCCTCCCGGATTACGATTTAAGGTATTCTCAATATATACTACGTTTTCCAAAGGCTGTAGCCTTTTACGTCGACCTAAATTGGCCAGTATCAAAATTTATAAAATTTTAAATAATTAAATCTTGCTCTAAATAGCATTCAAACGGTAAAGTTCACGTCGAAAAATGCCTTCAGGATGGTGATGTAACGTATTCTTAATATTTCATCCGTTTTTTCGAAGTCTATCTACCCTACACCGTCGAGCAAAAATTGATCTTGATCAAAATTTCATGCAACTTGGGTAATTTAAAAATGGTGTGAAATGTAATCCAACGCTCTACTTTGGGTCTAAAACCGACTTCTACATAAGAGTTATGGTCGTTTGACATTTGTTATATTTTCCTTAGCCTATAGCCTTCTCTGGCCACATAAAATTTATCAGTCTCAAAATTTCAAGAATTTTGGATAATTAAAACATAATTTCAATAAAATTATGTTGATTCAATTCGTATCAAAAAACGCATTCCGGATTATGATTTAAGGTAGTCTCGATATCTGCTCCGTTTTTCAAAGGCTATAGCCTTCTCCATCGACCACAATTCGCCCGAATCAAAATTTGTAGAATTTTAAAACATTCAATCTTGCTCTAAATAGCATTTAAACAGTAAAGTTCACATCGAAAAATGCCTTCCGGATGGTGATTTAAGGTATTCTAAATATTTCCTCCGTTTTTTCGAAGTCTATAGCCTACTCCTTCGAGCAAAAATTGGTCTTGATCAAAATTTCATACAACTTGGATAATTTAAAATTGGTGTTAAATGTAATCCAACAGTCTAATTCGGGTCTAAAACCGACTTCTATATAACGAGTTATGTTCGTTTCAATATTTGTTGTATTTTCCTTAGCCTATAGCCTTATCTGGACATAGATAATTTGTCAGTCTCAAAATTTATAGAATTTTGGATAACTCATACATCATTTCAATAGCATTCCACTGATCCAATACGTGTCAAAAAATGCCTCCCGGATTACGATTTAAGGTATTCTCAATATATACTACGTTTTCCAAAGGCTGTAGCCTTTTACGTCGACCTAAATTGGCCAGTATCAAAATTTATAAAATTTTAAATAATTAAATCTTGCTCTAAATAGCATTCAAACGGTAAAGTTCACGTCGAAAAATGCCTTCAGGATGGTGATGTAACGTATTCTTAATATTTCATCCGTTTTTTCGAAGTCTATCTACCCTACACCGTCGAGCAAAAATTGATCTTGATCAAAATTTCATGCAACTTGGGTAATTTAAAAATGGTGTGAAATGTAATCCAACGCTCTACTTTGGGTCTAAAACCGACTTCTACATAAGGAGTTATGGTCGTTTCGACATTTGTTATATTTTCCTTAGCCTATAGCCTTCTCTGGCCACATAAAATTTATCAGTCTCAAAATTTCAAGAATTTTGGATAATTAAAACATCATTTCAATAAAATTATGTTGATCCAATTCGTATCAAAAAACGCATTCCGGATTATGATTTAAGGTAGTCTCGATATCTGCTCCGTTTTTCAAAGGCTATAGCCTTCTCCATCGACCACAATTGGCCCGGATCAAAATTTGTAGAATTTTAAAACATTCAATCTTGCTCTAAATAGCATTTAAACAGTAAAGTTCACATCGAAAAATGCCTTCCGGATGGTGATTTAAGGTATTCTAAATATTTCCTCCGTTTTTTCGAAGTCTATAGCCTACTCTTTCGAGCAAAATTTGGCTTGATCAAAATTTCATACAACTTGGATAATTTAAAATTGGTGTTAAATGTAACCAACGGTCTAATTCGGGTCTAAAACCGACTTCTATATAACGAGTTATGTTGTTTCAATATTTGTTGTATTTTCCTTAGCCTATAGCCTTATCTGGACATAGAAAATTTGTCAGTCTCAAAATTTATAGAATTTTGGATAACTCATACATTATTTCAATAGCATTCCACTGATCCAATACGTGTCAAAAAATGCCTCCCGGATTACGATTTAAGGTATTCTCAATATATACTTCGTTTTCCAAAGGCTGTAGCCTTTTACGTCGACCTAAATTGGCCAGTATCAAAATTTATAAAATTTTAAATAATTAAATCTTGCTCTAAATAGCATTCAAACGGTAAAGTTCACGTCGAAAAATGCCTTCAGGATGGTGATTTAAGGTATTCTTAATATTTCATCCGTTTTTTCGAAGTCTATCTACCCTACACCGTCGAGCAAAAATTGATCTTGATCAAAATTTCATGCAACTTGGGTAATTTAAAAATGGTGTGAAATGTAATCCAACGGTCTACTTTGGGTCTAAAACCGACTTCTACATAACGAGTTATTGTCGTTTCGACATTTGTTATATTTTCCTTAGCCTATAGCCTTCTCTGGCCACATAAAATTTATCAGTCTCAAATTTCAAGAATTTTGGATAATTAAAACATCATTTCAATAAAATTATGTTGATCCAATTCGTATCAAAAAACGCATTCCGGATTATGATTTAAGGTAGTCTCGATATCTGCTCCGTTTTTCAAAGGCTATAGCCTTCTCCATCGACCACAATTGGCCCGGATCAAAATTTGTAGAATTTTAAAACATTCAATCTTGCTCTAAATAGATTTAAACAGTAAAGTTCACATCGAAAAATGCCTTCCGGATGGTGATTTAAGGTATTCTAAATATTTCCTCCGTTTTTTCGAAGTCTATAGCCTACTCCTTCGAGCAAAAATTGGTCTTGATCAAAATTTCATACAACTTGGATAATTTAAAATTGGTGTTAAATGTAATCCAACGTCTAATTCGGGTCTAAAACCGACTTCTATATAACGAGTTATGTTCGTTTCAATATTTGTTGTATTTTCCTTAGCCTATAGCCTTATCTGGACATAGAAAATTTGTCAGTCTCAAAATTTATAGAATTTTGGATAACTCATACATCATTTCAATAGCATTCCACTGATCCAATACGTGTCAAAAAATGCCTCCCGGATTACGATTTAAGGTATTCTCAATATATACTCGTTTTCCAAAGGCTGTAGCCTTTTACGTCGACCTAAATTGGCCAGTATCAAAATTTATAAAATTTTAAATAATTAAATCTTGCTCTAAATAGCATTCAAACGGTAAAGTTCACGTCGAAAAATGCCTTCAGGATGGTGATGTAACGTATTCTTAATATTTCATCCGTTTTTTCGAAGTCTATCTACCCTACACCGTCGAGCAAAAATTGATCTTGATCAAAATTTCATGCAACTTGGGTAATTTAAAAATGGTGTGAAATGTAATCCAACGGTCTACTTTGGGTCTAAAACCGACTTCTACATAAGAGTTATGGTCGTTTCGACATTTGTTATATTTTCCTTAGCCTATAGCCTTCTCTGGCCACATAAAATTTATCAGTCTCAAATTTCAAGAATTTTGGATAATTAAAACATCATTTCAATAAAATTATGTTGATCCAATTCGTATCAAAAAACGCATTCCGGATTATGATTTAAGGTAGTCTCGATATCTGCTCCGTTTTTCAAAGGCTATAGCCTTCTCCATCGACCACAATTGGCCCGGATCAAAATTTGTAGAATTTTAAAACATTCAATCTTGCTCTAAATAGAATTTAAACAGTAAAGTTCACATCGAAAAATGCCTTCCGGATGGTGATTTAAGGTATTCTAAATATTTCCTCCGTTTTTTCGAAGTCTATAGCCTACTCCTTCGAGCAAAAATTGGTCTTGATCAAAATTTCATACAACTTGGATAATTTAAAATTGGTGTTAAATGTAATCCAACAGTCTAATTCGGGTCTAAAACCGACTTCTATATAACGAGTTATGTTCGTTTCAATATTTGTTGTATTTTCCTTAGCCTATAGCCTTATCTGGACATAGAAAATTTGTCAGTCTCAAAATTTATAGAATTTTGGATAACTCATACATCATTTCAATAGCATTCCACTGATCCAATGCGTGTCAAAAAATGCCTCCCGGATTACGATTTAAGGTATTCTCAATATATACTACGTTTTCCAAAGGCTGTAGCCTTTTACGTCGACCTAAATTGGCCAGTATCAAAATTTATAAAATTTTAAATAATTAAATCTTGCTCTAAATAGCATTCAAACGGTAAAGTTCACGTCGAAAATGCCTTCAGGATGGTGATGTAACGTATTCTTAATATTTCATCGTTTTTTCGAAGTCTATCTACCCTACACCGTCGAGCAAAAATTGATCTTGATCAAAATTTCATGCAACTTGGGTAATTTAAAAATGGTGTGAAATGTAATCCAACGCTCTACTTTGGGTCTAAAACCGACTTCTACATAAAGAGTTATGGTCGTTTCGACATTTGTTATATTTTCCTTAGCCTATAGCCTTCTCTGGCCACATAAAATTTATCAGTCTCAAAATTTCAAGAATTTTGGATTATTAAAACATCATTTCAATAAAATTATGTTGATCCAATTCGTATCAAAAAACGCATTCCGGATTATGATTTAAGGTAGTCTCGATATCTGCTCCGTTTTTCAAAGGCTATAGCCTTCTCCATCGACCACAATTGGCCCGGATCAAAATTTGTAGAATTTTAAAACACTCAATCTTGCTCTAAATAGAATTTAAACAGTAAAGTTCACATCGAAAAATGCCTTCCGGATGGTGATTTAAGGTATTCTAAATATTTCCTCCGTTTTTTCGAAGTCTATAGCCTACTCCTTCGAGCAAAAATTGGTCTCGATCAAAATTTCATACAACTTGGATAATTTAAAATTGGTGTTAAATGTAACCCAACGGTCTAATTCGGGTCTAAAACCGACTTCTATTTAACGAGTTATGTTCGTTTCAATATTTGTTGTATTTTCCTTAGCCTATATCCTTATCTGGACATAGAAAATTTGTCAGTCTCAAAATTTATAGAATTTTGGATAACTCATACATCATTTCAATAGCATTCCACTGATCCAATACGTGTCAAAAAATGCCTCCCGGATTACGATTTAAGGTATTCTCAATATATACTTCGTTTTCCAAAGGCTGTAGCCTTTTACGTCGACCTAAATTGGCCAGTATCAAAATTTATAAAATTTTAAATAATTAAATCTTGCTCTAAATAGCATTCAAACAGTAAAGTTCACGTCGAGAAATGCCTTCAGGATGGTGATGTAACGTATTCTTAATATTTCATCTGTTTTTTCGAAGTCTATCTACCCTACACCGTCGAGCAAAAATTGATCTTGATCAAAATTTCATGCAACTTGGGTAATCTAAAAATGGTGTGAAATGTAATCTAACGGTCTACTTTGGGTCTAAAACCGACTTCTATATAACGAGTTATTGTCGTTTCGACATTTGTTATATTTTCCTTAGCCTATAGCCTTCTCTGGCCACATAAAATTTATCAGTCTCAAAATTTCAAGAATTTTGGATAATTAAAACATCATTTCAATAAAATTATGTTGATCCAATTCGTATCAAAAAACGCATTCCGGATTATGATTTAAGGTAGTCTCGATATCTGCTCCGTTTTTCAAAGGCTATAGCCTTCTCCATCGACCACAATTGGCCCGGATCAAAATTTGTAGAATTTTAAAACATTCAATCTTGCTCAAAATAGAATTTAAACAGTAAAGTTCACATCGAAAAATGCCTTCCGGATGGTGATTTAAGGTATTCTAAATATTTCCTCCGTTTTTTCGAAGTCTATAGCCTACTCCTTCGAGCAAAAATTAGTCTTGATCAAAATTTCATACAACTTGGATAATTTAAAATTGGTGTTAAATGTAATCCAACTGTAAGACCCCGAATTTCGACGAACCTACGATTTCCTTTTAGATAAGGAAAATCCCAAGTTTGGAACTTGTATGTCGATATGAAGCTCATGATCTGAGTAGAATATCAGTTTATGTGTGGGTTCTCGTTTAATTAGCTACGAGACTTAACAATAGTTTGCTTAAGTCAAGCATGTGGCCTTTTAAGGAAAAAGGGCAAAATGGTAATTTATGATTTTATGCCGGTCAAAGTTGACCAGGTTGACTTTATGTTTGACTGAGACGGTACTGCAGTAGGATTAATCAGTATGGAAATTATACTGCGGAAAACCGTCATTACGAACATATAAGTAAGAATAAGCTATGAGACCACCGTAGAAAAATCAAGCACGATTTTTAGAGCGATAAGGACTAAATAGTTTTAAGTCCTAAGAAAATCCGTTACGCAGTCAAAATTATGCAAATGAATTCTGGACTGTAGTCCAGTATGACAATACTGTTTTGGTGAAAAACAGTATTGATATTATGTAAGTTAGTAAGGAAATGGATTGCAGGATCATGATTATGGGATTTTTAAGTATCCAGCGGATAATTATGCACGAAATGGTAGCCAAGTGGCTCGATTTTTAGTTGGCGACCTACAGGGACTAAATTGCAAATATTTTGTCCGTAGGGGCCAAAGTGCAATTTTAGAAAAATAAGTAAGGATGGATTAGTATGTAATTATGGAATGATGGATTTTCCTAACCAAGGTTCCAACTAGGCCAAAGTTTGGTTACAAGCCTGGTTACATTGGAACAAGGAATTAAGAATAAGATTAGAATGAAAAGATAAGCTTGGAAGATATTTTGTTGATTTTCCACACTAAATGGCCGGTTCTTTGAATGCTTGGAGAGCAAGAATTTGGCTTGATGATGTCATCAAGACGATGTAAGAGGATGATGTCACTAGGGTGAAGTAAGCCAAACTTGGTGAGCAAGCAAACTTGCCCACCAAGGAATCACAATGGCCGGCCACTAGGAGGAAGATAAGCATGAAAAAATTTTGTTGATTCCATGCATGCATGTGGCCGGATTTTTGAACCCTTGTAGAGCAAGTATTTTTGCTTGATGAGGTCATTAATGTGATGTCATCTAAGGGATGTCATTGGTGTGGTAAGCAAAGCTTGGTGAACAAGTAAACTTGCCCACCAAGGAAGAACAATGGCCGGCCACCTAGGTGAAGGAATGAGCAAATATTTTGCTCTTAGGCCCCTTTATGCAATTCTAGAAACCTTGTCTTTCACCTATAAATAGGTGATGTTGGTTCACAATTTTAGAGCAAGTTTTGGTAGCTTAGCCAAACTATGGCAAAATTCTCCCTCACATTCCAACCTTAGAGGCCGAGCCATAGAAAGAAAGGAAAGGAAGAAAAAGAAAAAAAAAAAAAAGTGAGCTAGAGGGTCGGATTTCTAGCTAGAACCACAAGAAAAAGTGGAAAGAAATTTTGGTACCCATTGGAGGCAAGTGGCCGGCCATGGGAGAGGAAGAAAAAGAGAATAGAAAAATGCAGAAAATTGGGTTCTAGGGCAGCCGAATGTTGTAGGGTGAACCACCAAATGACCAATAGGTTTTAGTGCTCAATTGTGGAGCAAAACCGGATTGGGCAGCCAAGGAGATAGGGCAGAAAAATGAACCAAACCCCTAGCCTAACCTTGTGTGCATCGAGGTAAATTCCTTTGGTCCCGAGCTTTTAAATTAAGCTTTTACTTTGGAAATTTATGTGTATTTCCAAGTCGGATTGTAAGAGCATAAGCTCACCTATTTTATGTCTATGCTCTAGATTAAGTTTGCTTGATTATGCTTGATTAGGTGGTGGTCTCTAGTTTACATTTTTGATGCATGTTTGATGATGTGCTTATGGGTTTGAGTTGCCTATCACATGTTTGTTGTATGTTCCCATAGAATTTAGAACGAATGTATGATTATGTGTATGATGGATTGGAACATTAGAAACGATTGCATGTATGACTTTAGGCTCCCGCTGTGGTCGGTTGAGGTAGTGTGTACGTTTTAGGACGAGAAACAAATTTTAGAACCGAAACTGCCAGTCTCGGGTCAAGACTGGGCAGTGTTCTGAAAATGGTATTTTGAGGCCCTTAGAGGCCGAATTTGAAGAAACTCAAAACTACAAAGTTGTAGATAAGGGTTTTTCCTAGAGGGCAACGGGGGCCGTTTTTCAAAATGAGGCTCCAATGGCCTCCGTTTTTATGAAAATCCGAGGCTAATCTGCCCAGACCTAGTCTACACGTCCAGTAAGTTTCAAATTAAAACTGACAAGAATCCAAGCAGAAATAGGTTTTCCTCAAAACATGAAAGTTGTAGTATTATCCGAGATCTACAACTTTTATGAAGAAAGTTTTATCAAATTACGAAGAGATTTTAAAGTACAATTTGATTCCCAAAACTGTGCAGGAAACAGAAATTCCAGCACAGGAATTTCAGAAAAACAGTGCATAAGCAGGGAATTCCTGCACATGCACTGATAACCTAAGTTTAAGAAACTGTTTTCAAAGATTGTTTTCAGAGCTTGACAGTTTTTAACTGTCTTTGCTTAAATGTTAAGATTTGATGAAAATACGGTTTTCATTAAGAAAAACTTGACAAAGGTTTGTCAAGAAATAATTGAAATACGCAGGGTCCTATGGTAAACAACTATAGGACAAATAGTAACCCGGAAGGTTACCTAATTTTATTGGGCCAATAAGTAAGGTTACTCATAGTAACCACTTGAGATACCCGAGATAGCGGGTTGGGCCTTAATAACATTAGCAACCTAATATTATTCATGTATGGTTGGGCTTAGTACCCAAGGTTACCTGAAGTAACCTAATTAGTTATTGTTTAAGTATGTTGGGCCTTGGGCCCTAGGGTTACGGAAAGTAACCGAGCAAGTTATTATGTGATGTTAGGGGGAACATACAATATAACCAAGGCTACTCATAAATGTTGGTTAGGATACCAACATTTAATGATCATGATTTATGGTAAGCTAGAATGTGTATGGCTCTTATCTTACGTCCTGTTTGGAAACAGGAGTAGGAACTGTTGTCGTGCCACGTTTGGACGATGAACCAAGAGCATAGGACTAAAGGTAAGTACAACTCCGCCTACAGCATGGGCAAAATGTTTTTAAAACTTGATTTTCATACGTTGATAAGCATGATTTATGTTATGGTACTTACGTTATGAAGTTTATGTTAGGACGTATTATGATGTTATGATGCCATGTTATGATGTTTATGCTAAGATGTTATGGTATGATGTTATGTTATGATGGTTAAGATACGATATTTATGTTATGATGATACGATGTTACGTTACGAGGTTTATGCTATGGTAATTTATGTTACGTAGTTTATGTTACGGTTTATGTTATGTTATGTTATATGTTTAAAATAGTGACATCACGTAGCATGTTCACTAATATTTAATTACTTGGTAAGAATATAATTTAAGACAAGCTAAGGTCATTGTGTCGTACCGACTTGCCACGATGGCGGGTTTAAACGGTTTAGTCTATGGCTTGGGTTGAATTGGATTGGCTGCCCCAATCACTCCATGTTAAATGGTTAGTTTCATGGTTTGAGTTGGATTGGATTGCCTGCCTCCAACCACTCTATAGCTATGGACCACGATACGTGCACACATGACATGTAAGCTTTAAGAAAATAGAATCTAGATAATTTATGAAAGTTAAATCGATTCACAAGAAAGCATAATTGGTTCATGCATTCTTTTATGAAAATGTTTTGCGGATTGAACGTTGTGCTTACTGAGCATTAGCTCATTACTTACGTTCATGCTGTAGGTTAGCTACCTACCGGCAATCCTTGATGCAAGGCTGTGAAGGCTGGCGCTACAGACTGTGAAACGTGGGATGGACACTGCCACGAGTTTTGAATTTCCGCTATGTAAAATATATTTTGAAAAATATATTTTAAAGATGTGTTTTATGTTATGTGAGAGTATGGATAAGAAAACGTTTTCAAGAAGAAAACTATTTTTAAGAAATTGTTTTCAAGAACGAGTTAAAGAATGGTTTTCAAGGATGATGGCAACAAGTTGCCTCGTGTTGTACCGAACCGCAGTAGGTCGGATTGGTCCACGGTATACTTATGATTAGCTTTCAATATGATTATGAAAGCTCGGTACTCGAGTGAGTACATATGATTATGTATGAAGATAAGTTATGTTCAAGGTAGAGTAATAAAAGAAAAAAAAAAAAATTTACTCAGAATTTTCCGCAACTTTAAAGTTATTTTTAAAGTAAGAATTAAGTTAAGCAAGTAATGTAACGGCCCACGTCTGCGCAATAGGACGCCCCTACGCGTGACGTTAGTCGGGGCGTTACAGAGATGGTATCAGAGCAAGTTTTTCTGCCATCCAGTTTCACAGTTCTGCCGCCAAAGCCACAGTTTTGCAAGTAAGTTTTCTTACTCTAGTTTAGTTAGAGTAACAAGTAGCTATGAGAGGTCATAGTATTAGAATAGTAAAGATTTGAACCTGGTTTAAAACCCGGGTACGCTTGGAGAGAACCGCAAGACATCATTGGCATCCGAAGGAATGGCGTCACGCATCTTCGATGGGACTCAGGAAGTGGCTGCATTAGCTGAGTAGCTGCACGATATGGAGATGATACGTCAGTATGTGACAGCTTGGCGCATGTATCCAGATGAGTCTACGGGCTATTATTGCCAGTAGATCAGAGCTGCGTAGCGAAAGCATGGTGGACAAGCTGAGTCTACGATATGATATGATGAGATTGTGACGAATCTCTATTACGATATGATAAGTTATGACAGATAGGGTATGCTGTTCATCGTCATAGATGAAGAGATAAGTATTAGATATGAAGAGAATTAGAATTAGAATTTAGAATATGGTTCCTTGCATGTGCAATCGAACCAAATTCTGCAAGAGCCTTGAGTAGTAATAAGAAATGTTTGGTAGTGCCTTGACTCGGTGGTAATATCAAGGCAATGCACCAACAATAAGTTGAATGATGGCTATCAGTATGACGATGAAATTAAGGATATGATCCCTCAGTAAGGGGAAATTATGTAATAATTGGGAATTTTTAGACATTCCTAAGGATTACGATCTTGTTCTGTGAAGGAAAAGTTAGAAGCAATGAGAAAAGCTTCTACTATCTAGCAAGCAGCTAGGCGATAAGATATAAGTATGCCATCTATTGCATCACTCGAACGATATTATGTTTCCTTAATTATTGACTTTGAAAGATTCAAAGGAAATATTTTTATAAAAGATGCAATACAGCCGAATCCTTGAGGAAGAATTCCAAGATAGGGGCTGTTATGAACAGTAAAGGTTCCAAGATAGGAGCTGTTATGTTCAGTAAATGACCGAATCCTTGAGGGACAAGTCCCAAGATAGGGGTCATAGGCCGAATCCTTGAGGGACAAGTTCCAATAACGGAATGAGTTCCAAGAAAGGGGCCATTATGATAAGTAAAGGTTCAAGAAAGAAGCTATTTTAAAGATATGTTTTCCAAGTGTGGAAAAATTTTAAAGTATGAAACGTTTTTCATGTATGAAAAAGTTATATGATAAGAATGTTTTTCAAACATGGCAAGTTATATGATATACTTGCTCAAATTTTTATGAAGATAGTTTTGTGATGCAATATGAACGGAGAAGATGATAGCATGATACGTATGTAAGTATGTAAGAAAGTATGCAAGTATGTAAGTATGAACGTATGTAAGTAAGAATGTATGTAGTATGAAAGTAAGATAGTATGAAGTAAGAATGAATGAAAGTATGTTAGCATGATATGAAAGTAAGATTATGGTGCTATATAGGAGATATGATCCCATTAAAAGTGTAAAATGGGAACATGAGTAAACCATTATGGAATTATGGTGAATTTTAAGAAAAGCACTTAGAATTATACGAAGTTTCGAGGACGAAAATTTCTTTAAGGAGGGTAGAATGTAAGACCCCGAATTTCGACGAACCTACGATTTCCTTTTAGATAAGGAAAATCCCAAGTTTGGAACTTGTATGTCGATATGAAGCTCATGATCTGAGTAGAATATCAGTTTATGTGTGGGTTCTCGTTTAATTAGCTACGAGACTCAACAATAGTTTGCTTAAGTCAAGCATGTGGCCTTTTAAGGAAAAAGGGCAAAATGGTAATTTATGATTTTATGCCGGTCAAAGTTGACCAGGTTGACTTTATGTTTGACTGAGACGGTATTGCAGTAGGATTAATCAGTATGGAAATTATACTGTGGAAAACCGTCATTACGAACATATAAGTAAGAATAAGCTATGAGACCACCGTAGAAAAATCAAGCACGATTTTTAGAGCGATAAGGACTAAATAGTTTTAAGTCCTAAGAAAATCCGTTACGCAGTCAAAATTATGCAAATGAATTCTGGACTGTAGTCCAGTATGACAATACTGTTTTGGTGAAAAACAGTATTGATATTATGTAAGTTAGTAAGGAAATGGATTGCAGGATCATGATTATGGGATTTTTAAGTATCCAGCGGATAATTATGCACGAAATGGTAGCCAAGTGGCTCGATTTTTAGTTGGCGACATACAGGGACTAAATTGCAAATATTTTGTCCGTAGGGGCCAAAGTGCAATTTTAGAAAAATAAGTAAGGATGGATTAGTATGTAATTATGGAATGATGGATTTTCCTAACCAAGGTTCCAACTAGGCCAAAGTTTGGTTACAAGCCTGGTTACATTGGAACAAGGAATTAAGAATAAGATTAGAATGAAAAGATAAGCTTGGAAGATATTTTGTTGATTTTCCACACTAAATGGCCGGTTCTTTGAATGCTTGGAGAGCAAGAATTTGGCTTGATGATGTCATCAAGATGATGTCATCAAGACGATGTAAGAGGATGATGTCACTAGGGTGAAGTAAGCCAAACTTGGTGAGCAAGCAAACTTGCCCACCAAGGAATCACAATGGCCGGCCACTAGGAGGAAGATAAGCATGAAAAAATTTTGTTGATTCCATGCATGCATGTGGCCGGATTTTTGAACCCTTGTAGAGCAAGTATTTTTGCTTGATGAGGTCATTAATGTGATGTCATCTAAGGGATGTCATTGGTGTGGTAAGCAAAGCTTGGTGAACAAGTAAACTTGCCCACCAAGGAAGAACAATGGCCGGCCACCTAGGTGAAGGAATGAGCAAATATTTTGCTCTTAGGCCCCTTTATGCAATTCTAGAAACCTTGTCTTTCACCTATAAATAGGTGATGTTGGTTCACAATTTTAGAGCAAGTTTTGGTAGCTTAGCCAAACTATGGCAAAATTCTCCCTCACATTCCAACCTTAGAGGCCGAGCCATAGAAAGAAAGGAAAGGAAGAAAAAGAAAAAAAAAAAAAGTGAGCTAGAGGGTCGGATTTCTAGCTAGAACCACAAGAAAAAGTGGAAAGAAATTTTGGTACCCATTGGAGGCAAGTGGCCGGCCATGGGAGAGGAAGAAAAAGAGAATAGAAAAATGCAGAAAATTGGGTTCTAGGGCAGCCGAATGTTGTAGGGTGAACCACCAAATGACCAATAGGTTTTAGTGCTCAATTGTGGAGCAAAACCGGATTGGGCAGCCAAGGAGATAGGGCAGAAAAATGAACCAAACCCCTAGCCTAACCTTGTGTGCATCGAGGTAAATTCCTTTGGTCCCGAGCTTTTAAATTAAGCTTTTACTTTGGAAATTTATGTGTATTTCCAAGTCGGATTGTAAGAGCATAAGCTCACCTATTTTATGTCTATGCTCTAGATTAAGTTTGCTTGATTATGCTTGATTAGGTGGTGGTCTCTAGTTTACATTTTTGATGCATGTTTGATGATGTGCTTATGGGTTTGAGTTGCCTATCACATGTTTGTTGTATGTTCCCATAGAATTTAGAACGAATGTATGATTATGTGTATGATGGATTGGAACATTAGAAACGATTGCATGTATGACTTTAGGCTCCCGCTGTGGTCGGTTGAGGTAGTGTGTACGTTTTAGGACGAGAAACAAATTTTAGAACCGAAACTGCCAGTCTCGGGTCAAGACTGGGCAGTGTTCTGGAAATGGTATTTTGAGGCCCTTAGAGGCCGAATTTGAAGAAACTCAAAACTACAAAGTTGTAGATAAGGGTTTTTCCTAGAGGGCAACGGGGACCGTTTTTCAAAATGAGGCTCCAATGGCCTCCGTTTTTATGAAAATCCGAGGCTAATCTGCCCAGACCTAGTCTACACGTCCAGTAAGTTTCAAATTAAAACTGACAAGAATCCAAGCAGAAATAGGTTTTCCTCAAAACATGAAAGTTGTAGTATTATCCGAGATCTACAACTTTTATGAAGAAATTTTTATCAAATTACGAAGAGATTTTAAAGTACAATTTGATTCCCAAAACTGTGCAGGAAACAGAAATTCCAGCACAGGAATTTCAGAAAAACAGTGCATAAGCAGGGAATTCCTGCACATGCACTGATAACCTAAGTTTAAGAAACTGTTTTCAAAGATTGTTTTCAGAGCTTGACAGTTTTTAACTGTCTTTGCTTAAATGTTAAGATTTGATGAAAATACGGTTTTCATTAAGAAAAACTTGACAAAGGTTTGTCAAGAAATAATTGAAATACGCAGGGTCCTATGGTAAACAACTATAGGACAAATAGTAACCCGGAAGGTTACCTAATTTTATTGGGCCAATAAGTAAGGTTACTCATAGTAACCACTTGAGATACCCGAGATAGCGGGTTGGGCCTTAATAACATTAGCAACCTAATATTATTCATGTATGGTTGGGCTTAGTACCCAAGGTTACCTGAAGTAACCTAATTAGTTATTGTTTAAGTATGTTGGGCCTTGGGCCCTAGGGTTACGGAAAGTAACCGAGCAAGTTATTATGTGATGTTAGGGGGAACATACAATATAACCAAGGCTACTCATAAATGTTGGTTAGGATACCAACATTTAATGATCATGATTTATGGTAAGCTAGAATGTGTATGGCTCTTATCTTACGTCCTGTTTGGAAACAGGAGTAGGAACTGTTGTCGTGCCACGTTTGGACGATGAACCAAGAGCATAGGACTAAAGGTAAGTACAACTCCGCCTACAGCATGGGCAAAATGTTTTTAAAACTTGATTTTCATACGTTGATAAGCATGATTTATGTTATGGTACTTACGTTATGAAGTTTATGTTAGGACGTATTATGATGTTATGATGCCATGTTATGATGTTTATGCTAAGATGTTATGGTATGATGTTATGTTATGATGGTTAAGATACGATATTTATGTTATGATGATACGATGTTACGTTACGAGGTTTATGCTATGGTAATTTATGTTACGTAGTTTATGTTACGGTTTATGTTATGTTATGTTATATGTTTAAAATAGTGACATCACGTAGCATGTTCACTAATATTTAATTACTTGGTAAGAATATAATTTAAGACAAGCTAAGGTCATTGTGTCGTACCGACTTGCCACGATGGCGGGTTTAAACGGTTTAGTCTATGGCTTGGGTTGAATTGGATTGGCTGCCCCAATCACTCCATGTTAAACGGTTAGTTTCATGGTTTGAGTTGGATTGGATTGCCTGCCTCCAACCACTCTATAGCTATAGACCACGATACGTGCACACATGACATGTAAGCTTTAAGAAAATAGAATCTAGATAATTTATGAAAGTTAAATCGATTCACAAGAAAGCATAATTGGTTCATGCATTCTTTTATGAAAATGTTTTGCGGATTGAACGTTGTGCTTACTGAGCATTAGCTCATTACTTACGTTCATGCTGTAGGTTAGCTACCTACCGGCAATCCTTGATGCAAGGCTGTGAAGGCTGGCGCTACAGACTGTGAAACGTGGGATGGACACTGCCACGAGTTTTGAATTTCCGCTATGTAAAATATATTTTGAAAAATATATTTTAAAGATGTGTTTTATGTTATGTGAGAGTATGGATAAGAAAACGTTTTCAAGAAGAAAACTATTTTTAAGAAATTGTTTTCAAGAACGAGTTAAAGAATGGTTTTCAAGGATGATGGCAACAAGTTGCCTCGTGTTGTACCGAACCGCAGTAGGTCGGATTGGTCCACGGTATACTTATGATTAGCTTTCAATATGATTATGAAAGCTCGGTACTCGAGTGAGTACATATGATTATGTATGAAGATAAGTTATGTTCAAGGTAGAGTAATAAAAGAAAAAAAAAAAAATTTTACTCAGAATTTTCCGCAACTTTAAAGTTATTTTTAAAGTAAGAATTAAGTTAAGCAAGTAATGTAACGGCCCACGTCTGCGCAGTAGGACGCCCCTACGCGTGACGTTAGTCGGGGCGTTACACCAAC
Organism: Ficus hispida; assembly: GCA_025413025.1. NCBI lineage: Eukaryota > Viridiplantae > Streptophyta > Magnoliopsida > Rosales > Moraceae > Ficus > Ficus hispida. The sequence continues at coordinate 599,711 of CM046362.1, forward strand.
AGTCTAATTCGGGTCTAAAACCGACTTCTATATAACGAGTTATGTTCGTTTCAATATTTGTTGTATTTTCCTTAGCCTATAGCCTTATCTGGACATAGAAAATTTGTCAGTCTCAAAATTTATAGAATTTTGGATAACTCATACATCATTTCAATAGCATTCCACTGATCCAATACGTGTCAAAAAATGCCTCCCGGATTACGATTTAAGGTATTCTCAATATATAATACGTTTTCCAAAAGCTGTAGCCTTTTACGTCGACCTAAATTGGCCAGTATCAAAATTTATAAAATTTTAAATAATTAAATCTTGCTCTAAATAGCATTCAAACGGTAAAGTTCACGTCCAAAAATGCCTTCAGGATGGTGATGTAACGTATTCTTAATATTTCATCCGTTTTTTCGAAGTCTATCTACCCTACACCGTCGAGCAAAAATTGATCTTGATCAAAATTTCATGCAACTTGGGTAATTTAAAAATGGTGTGAAATGTAATCCAACGCTCTACTTTGGGTCTAAAACCGACTTCTACATAAAGAGTTATGGTCGTTTCGACATTTGTTATATTTTCCTTAGCCTATAGCCTTCTCTTATATAACGAGTTATGGTCGTTTCAACATTTGTTATATTTTCCTTAGCCTACAGCCTTCTCTGGCCATAAAAATTTTGTCAGTCTCAAAATTTCTAGAATTTTGTATAAGTAAAACGTCATTTCAAAAGAATTCCACTAATCCAATTCGTATCGGAAAACGCCTCCCGGATTACGATTTAAGATATTCTCAATATATACTCCATTTTTTCAAGGCTATAACCTTCTCCATCGACTTAAATTGGCGAGGATCAAAATTTATAAAATTTTAAATAATTAAATCTTGCTCTAAATAGCATGTAAACGGTAAAGTTCACATCGAAAAATGCCTTCAGGATGGTAATTTAAGGTATTCTTTATATTTTCTCCGTTTTTTCGAAGTCTATCTAGCCTACACCGTCGATCAAAAATTGGTCTTGATCAAAATTTCATGCAACTTATATAATTTAAAAATGGTGTTAAACGTAATCCAACGGTCTATTTCAGATTTAAAACGGACTTCTACATAACTAGTTATAGTCGTTTCCACATTTGTTATATTTTTCTTAATTTATAGCCTTTTCTGGCCACAAAAAATTTGTCAGTCTCAAAATTTCTAGAAGTTTTGATAATTAAAACATCATTTCAATAGAATTCCACGGATCCAATTCGTGTCGAAAAACGCCTCCCAGATTACGATTTAAGGTATTCTCAATATATACTCCGTTTTCTAAAGGGTATAACCTTCTCCATCTACCTAAATTGGCGAGGATCAAAATTTATAAAATTTTAAATAATTAAATCATGCTCTAAATAGCATTTAAACGGTAAAGTTCACATCGAAAAATGTCTTCAGGATAGTGATTTAAGGTATTCTTAATATTTCCTCCGTTTTTTCAAAGTCTATTTAGCCTACACTGTCGAGCAAAAATTGGTCTTGATCAAAATTTCATGCAACTTGGATAATTTAAAAATGGTGTGAAATGTAATCCAACGGCCTACTTTGGGTCTAAAACCGACTTCTACATAACGAGTTATGGTCGTTTCGACATTTGTTATATTTTCCTTAGCTTATAGCCTTCTCCGTCGACCACAATCGGCCCGCATAAAAATTTGTAGAATTTTAAATCATTAAATCTTGTTCTATATAGCATTTAAACGGTAAATTTCACATCGAAAAATGCCTTCTGGATGGTGAATTAAGGTAATCTAAATATTTCTTCTGTTTTTTCGAAGTCTATTATAGCCCACTCCTTCGAGTAAAAATTGGTCTTAATAAAGATTTCATGCAACTTAGATAATTTAAAAATGGTGTTAAACGTAATCGAACGGTCTATTTTGGGTCTAAAACCAACTTCTACATAACGAGTTATAGTCATTTCAACATTTGTTATATTTTCCTTAGTCTATAGCCTTCTCTGGCCACAAAATATTTGTCAGTCTCAAAATTTCTAGAATTTTTGACAATTAAAACATCATTTCAATTGAATTCCACGGATCCAATTCGTATCGAAAAACGCCTCCCGGATTACGATTTAAGGTATTCTCAATATATACTCCGTTTTTTCAAGGCTATAACCTTCTCCATCTACCTAAATTGGCGAGGATCAAAATTTATAAAATTTTAAATAATTAAATCTTGCTCTAAATAGCATGTAAACGGTAAAGTTCACATCGAAAAATGCCTTCAGGTTGGTAATTGAAGGTATTCTTTATATTTCCTCTGTTTTTTCGAAGTTTATCTAGCCTACACCATCGAGCAAAAATTGGTCTGGATCAAAATTTAAAAATGGTGTGAAATGTAATCTAACGGTCTACTTTGGGTCTAAAACCGACTTCTACATAACGAGTTATGGTCGTTTCGACATTTGTTATATTTTCCTTAGCTTATAGCCTTTTCTGGCCTTAGAAAATTTATCAGTCTCAAAATTTCAAGAATATTTTACAATTAAAACATCATTTCAATAGAATTTCGCTGATCTAATTCGCATCGAAACACGCCTTCCGGATTATGATTTAAGGTATTCTCAATATATACTCCGTTTTTCAAAGGCTATAGCCTTCTCCGGCGGCTACTCAGATCAAAATTTGTAGAATTTGAAATTATTAAATCTTGCTCTAAATAGCATGTAAACGGTAAAGTTCACATCGAAAAATGCCTTCCGAATGGTGATTTAAGGTATTCTAAATATTTCTTCCATTTTTTCAAAGTCTATAGCCCACTCCTTCGAGTAAAAATTGGTCTTGATTAAAATTTCATGTAACCTAGATAATTTAAAAATGGTGTTAAATGTAATCCAACGGTCTATTTCGGGTCTAAAACCGACTTCTATATAACGAGTTATGGTCGTTTCAACATTTGTTATATTTTCCTTAGCCTACAGCCTTCTCTGGCCATAAAAATTTTGTCAGTCTCAAAATTTCTAGAATTTTGTATAAGTAAAACGTCATTTCAAAAGAATTCCACTGATCCAATTCGTATCGAAAAACGCCTCCCGGATTACGATTTAAGGTATTCTCAATATATACTCCATTTTTTCAAGGCTATAACCTTCTCCATCGACCTAAATTGGCGAGGATCAAAATTTATAAAATTTTAAATAATTAAATCTTGCTCTAAATAGCATGTAAACGGTAAAGTTCACATCGAAAAATGCCTTCAGGATGGTAATTTAAGGTATTCTTTATATTTTCTCCGTTTTTTCGAAGTCTATCTAGCCTACACCGTCGATCAAAAATTGGTCTTGATCAAAATTTCATGCAACTTATATAATTTAAAAATGGTGTTAAACGTAATCCAACGGTCTATTTCAGATCTAAAACAGACTTCTACATAACTAGTTATAGTCGTTTCCACATTTGTTATATTTTTCTTAATTTATAGCCTTTTCTGGCCACAAAAAATTTGTCAGTCTCAAAATTTCTAGAAGTTTTGATAATTAAAACATCATTTCAATAGAATTCCACGGATCCAATTCGTGTCGAAAAACGCCTCCCAGATTACGATTTAAGGTATTCTCAATATATACTCCGTTTTCTAAAGGCTATAACCTTCTCCATCTACCTAAATTGGCGAGGATCAAAATTTATAAAATTTTAAATAATTAAATCATGCTCTAAATAGCATTTAAACGGTAAAGTTCACATCGAAAAATGTCTTCAGGATAGTGATTTAAGGTATTCTTAATATTTCCTCCGTTTTTTCAAAGTCTCTTTAGCCTACACTGTCGAGCAAAAATTGGTCTTGATCAAAATTTCATGCAACTTGGATAATTTAAAAATAGTGTGAAATGTAATCCAACGGCCTACTTTGGGTCTAAAACCGACTTTTACATAACGAGTTATGGTCGTTTCGACATTTGTTATATTTTCCTTAGCTTATAGCCTTCTCCGTCGACCACAATCGGCCGGCATCAAAATTTGTAGAATTTTAAATCATTAAATCTTGTTCTATATAGCATTTAAACGGTAAATTTCACATCGAAAAATGCCTTCTGGATGGTGAATTAAGGTAATCTAAATATTTCTTCTGTTTTTTCGAAGTCTATTATAGCCCACTCCTTCGAGTAAAAATTGGTCTTAATAAAGATTTCGTGTAACTTAGATAATTTAAAAATGGTGTTAAACGTAATCGAACGGTCTATTTTGGGTCTAAAACCAACTATTACATAACGAGTTATAGTCGTTTCAACATTTGTTATATTTTCCTTAGTCTATAGCCTTCTCTGGCAACAAAATATTTGTCAGTCTCAAATTTTCTAGAATTTTTGACAATTAAAACATCATTTCAATTGAATTCCACGGATCCAATTCGTATCGAAAAACGCCTCCCGGATTACGATTTAAGGTATTCTCAATATATACTCCGTTTTTTCAAGGCTATAACCTTCTCCATCTACCTAAATTGGCGAGGATCAAAATTTATAAAATTATAAATAATTAAATCTTGCTCTAAATAGCATGTAAACGGTAAAGTTCACATCGAAAAATGCCTTCAGGTTGGTAATTGAAGGTATTCTTTATATTTCCTCCGTTTTTTCGAAGTCTATCTAGCCTACACCATCGAGCAAAAATTGGTCTGGATCAAAATTTAAAAATGGTGTGAAATGTAATCTAACGGTCTACTTTGGGTCTAAAACCGACTTCTACATAATGAGTTATGGTCGTTTCGACATTTGTTATATTTTCCTTAGCTTATAGCCTTTTCTGGCCTTAGAAAATTTATCAGTCTCAAAATTTCAAGAATTTTTGACAATTAAAACAACATTTCAATAGAATTTCGTTGATCTAATTCGCATCGAAACACGCCTTCCGGATTATGATTTAAGGTATTCTCAATATATACTCCGTTTTTCAAAGGCTATAGCCTTCTCTGGCGGCTACAATTGGCTCGATCAAAATTTGTAGAATTTGAAATTATTAAATCTTGCTCTAAATAGCATGTAAACGGTAAAGTTCACGTCGAAAAATGCCTTCCGAATGGTGATTTAAGGTATTCTAAATATTTCTTCCATTTTTTCAAAGTCTATAGCCCACTCCTTCGAGTAAAAATTGGTCTTGATTAAAATTTAATGTAACCTAGATAATTTAAAAATGGTGTTAAACGTAATCCAACGGTCTATTTCGGGTCTAAAACCGACTTCTATATAACGAGTTATGGTCATTTCAACATTTGTTATATTTTCCTTAGCCTATAGCCTTCTCTGGCCATAAAAAATTTGCCAGTCTCAAAATTTCTAGAATTTTGGATAATTAAAACATCATTTCAAAAGAATTCCACTGATCTAATTCGTATCGAAAAAAGGCCCCCGGATTACGATTTAAGGTATTCTCAATATATACTCCGTTTTCCAAAGGCTACAACCTTGTCCATCGACCTAAATTGGCGAGGATCAAAATTTATAAAATTTTAAATAATTAAATCTTGCTCTAAATAGCATTTAAACGGTAAAGTTCACGTCGAAAAATGCCTTCAGGATGGTGATTTAAGGTATTCTTTATATTCCCACCGTTTTTTCGAAGTCTATCTAGCCTACACCATCGAGCACAAATTGGTCTTGATTAAAATTTCATGCAACTTGGATAATTTAAAAATGGTGTGAAATGTAATCCAACGGACTACTTTGGGTCTAAAACCGACTTCTACATAAGAGTTATGGTTGTTTCGGCATTTGTTATATTTTCCTTAGCTTATAGCCTTCTCTGGTCACAGAAAATTTATCAGTTCCAAAATTTCAAGAATTTTGGATAATTAAAACATCATTTCAATAGAATTCCTGTGATCCAATTCGTATCGAAAAATGCCTTCCGGATTATGATTTAAGGTATTCTCAATATCTACTCTGTTTTTCAAAGGCTATAGCCTTCTCCGTCGACCATAATGGGCCGCATCAAAATTTGTAGAATTTTAAATCATTAAATCTTTCTCTATATAGCATTTAAACGGTAAAGTTCACATCGAAAAATGCCTTCTGGATGGTGATTTAAGGTATTCTAAATATTTCTTCTGTTTTTTCAAAGTCTATTATAGCCCACTCCTTCGAGTAAAAATTGGTCTTGATCAAGATTTCATGCAACTTAGATAATTTAAAAATGGTGTTAAACGTAATCCAACGGTCTATTTTGGGTCTAAAACCGACTTCTATATAACGAGTTATGGTCGTTTCAACATTTGTTATATTTTCCTTAGCCTATAGTCTTCTCTGACCACAAAAAATTTGTCAGTCTCAAAATGTCTAAAATTTTGAATAATTAAAACATCATTTCAATAGAATTCCATTGAACCAATGCGTATCAAAAAAAGGCCCCCGGATTACGATTTAAGGTATTCCCAATATATACTCCGTTTTCCAAAGGCTATAACCTTCTCCGTCGACCTAAATTGGCGAGGATCAAAATTTATAAAATTTTAAATAATTAAATCTTGCTCTAAATAGCATTTAAACGGTAAAGTTCACGTTGAAAAATGCCTTCAGGATGGTGATTTAAGGTATTCTTTATATTTCCACTGGTTTTTCGAAGTCTATCTAGCCTACACCGTCGAGCACTAATCGGTGTTTATCAAAATTTCATGCAACTTGGATAATTTATAAATGGCGTGAAATGTAATCCAGCGGTCTACTTTGGGTCTAAAACCGACTTCTACATAATGAGTTATGGTCATTTCGACATTTGTTATATTTTCCTTAGCCTATAGCCTTCTCTCGTCACAGAAAATTTATCAGTCTCACAATTTCAAGAATTTTGGATAATTAAACATCATTTCAATAGAATTTCGCTGATCCAATACACATCGAAAAATGCCTTCCGGATTATGATTTAAGGTATTCTCAATATATACTCCGTTTTTCAAAGGCAATAGCCTTCTCCGTCGGCTAAAATTGACTCGGATCAAAATTTGTAGAATTTGAAATTATTAAATCTTGCTCTAAATAGCATGTAAACGGTAAAGTTCACATCGAAAAATGCCTTCAGGATGGAAATTTAAGGTATTCTTTATATTTCCTCCGTTTTTTCGAAGTCTATCTAGCCTACACCGTCGATCAAAAATTGGTCTTGATTAAAATTTCATGCAACTTAGATAATTTAAAAATGGTGTTAAACGTAATCCAACGGTCTATTTCGGTTCTAAAACCGACATCTACATAACGAGTTATGGTCGTTTCAACATTTGTTATATTTTCCTTAGTCTATAGCCTTCTCTGGCCACAAAAAATTTGTCAGTCTCAAAATTTCTAGAATTTCTGATAATTAAAACATTATTTCAATAGAATTCCACGGACCCAATTCGTGTTGAAAAACGCCTCCCGGATTACGATTTAAGGTATTCTCAATATATACTCCGTTTTTTAAAGGCTATAACCTTCTCCATCTACCTAAATTGGCGAGGATCAAAATTTATAAAATTTTAAATAATTAAATCTTGCTCTAAATAGCATGTAAACGGTAAAGTTCACATCGAAAAATGCCTTCCGGATGGTGATTTAAGGTTTTCTAAATATTTCTTCCATTTTTTCGAAGTCTATTATAGCCCACTCCTTCGAGTAAAAATTGGTCTTGATCAAAATTTCATGCAACTTAGATAATTTAAAAATGGTGTTAAACGTAATCCAACGGTCTATTTCGGTTCTAAAACCGACATCTACATAACGAGTTATGGTCGTTTCAACATTTGTTATAATTTCCTTAGTCTATAGCCTTCTCTGGCCACAAAAAATTTGTCAGTCTCAAAATTTCTAGAATTTTTGATAATTAAAACATTATTTCAATAGAATTCCACGGACCCAATTCGTGTTGAAAAACGCCTCCCGGATTACGATTTAAGGTATTCTCAATATATACTCCGTTTTTTAAAGGCTATAACCTTCTCCATCTACCTAAATTGGCGAGGATCAAAATTTATAAAATTTTAAATAATTAAATCTTACTCTAAATAGCATGTAAACGGTAAAGTTCACATCGAAAAATGCCTTCCGGATGGTGATTTAAGGTATTCTAAATATTTCTTTCATTTTTTCGAAGTCTATTATAGCCCACTCCTTCGAGTAAAAATTGGTCTTGATCAAAATTTCATGCAACTTAGATAATTTAAAAATGGTGTTAAACGTAATCCAACGGTCTATTTCGGTTCTAAAACCGACATCTACATAACGAGTTATGGTCGTTTCAACATTTGTTATATTTTCCTTAGTCTATAGCCTTCTCTGGCCACAAAAAATTTGTCAGTCTCAAAATTTCTAGAATTTCTGATAATTAAAACATTATTTCAATAGAATTCCACGGACCCAATTCGTGTCGAAAAACGCCTCCCGGATTACAATTTAAGGTATTCTCAATATATACTCCGTTTTTTAAAGGCTATAACCTTCTCCATCTACCTAAATTGGCGAGGATCAAAATTTATAAAATTTTAAATAATTAAATCTTGCTCTAAATAGCATGTAAACGGTAAAGTTCACATCGAAAAATGCCTTCAGGATGGTTATTAAAGGTATTCTTTATATTTCCTCTGTTTTTTCGAAATCTATCTAGCCTACAGCATCGAGCAAAAATTGGTCTTGATCAAAATTTCATGCAACTTGGATAATTTAAAAATGGTGTGCAATGTAATCCAACGGTCTACTTTGGGTCTAAAACCGACTTCTACATAACGAGTTATGGTCGTTTCGACATTTGTTATATTTTCCTTAGCTTATAGCCTTTTCTGGCCTTAGAAAATTTATCAGTCTCAAAATTTCAAGAATTTTTTACAATTAAAACAACATTTCAATAGAATTTCATTGATCTAATTCGCATCGAAACACGCCTTCCGGATTATGATTTAAGGTATTCTCAATATATACTCCGTTTTTCAAAGGCTATAGCCTTCTCCGGCGGCTACAATTGGCTCGGATCAAAATTTGTAGAATTTGAAATTATTAAATCTTGCTCTAAATAGCATGTAAACGGTAAAGTTCACGTCGAAAAATGCCTTCCGAATGGTGATTTAAGGTATTCTAAATATTTCTTCTATTTTTTCAAAGTCTATAGCCCACTCCTTCGAGTAAAAATTGGTCTTGATTAAAATTTAATGTAACCTAGATAATTTAAAAATGGTGTTAAACGTAATCCAACGGTCTATTTCGGGTCTAAAACCGACTTCTATATAACGAGTTATGGTCGTTTCAACATTTGTTATATTTTCCTTAGCCTATAGCCTTCTCTGGCCATAAAAATTTGTCAGTCTCAAAATTTCTAGAATTTTGGATAATTAAAACATCATTTCAAAAGAATTCCACTGATCCAATTCGTATCGAAAAAAGGCCCCCGGATTACGATTTATGATATTCTCAATATATACTCCGTTTTCCAAAGGCTATAACCTTGTCCATCGACCTAAATTGGCGAGGATCAAAATTTATAAAATTTTAAATAATTAAATCTTGCTCTAAATAGCATTTAAACGGTAAAGTTCACGTTGAAAAATGCCTTCAGGATGGTGATTTAAGGTATTCTTTATATTCCCACCGTTTTTTCGAAGTCTATCTAGCCTACACCATCGAGCACAAATTGGTCTTGATCAAAATTTCATGCAACTTGGATAATTTAAAAATGGTGTGAAATGTAATCCAACGGACTACTTTGGGTCTAAAACCGACTTCTACATAAGAGTTATGGTTGTTTCGACATTTGTTATATTTTCCTTAGCTTATAGCCTTCTCTGGTCACAGAAAATTTATCAGTTCCAAAATTTCAAGAATTTTGGAAAATTAAAACATCATTTCAATAGAATTCCGCTGATCCAATTCGTATCGAAAAATGCCTTCCGGATTATGATTTAAGGTATTCTCAATATCTACTCTGTTTTTCAAAGGCTATAGCCTTCTCCGTCGACCACAATGGGCCCGCATCAAAATTTGTAGAATTTTAAATCATTAAATCTTGCTCTATATAGCATTTAAACGGTAAAGTTCACATCGAAAAATGCCTTCTGGATGGTGATTTAAGGTATTCTAAATATTTCTTCTGTTTTTTCAAAGTCTATTATAGCCCACTCCTTCGAGTAAAAATTGGTCTTGATCAAGATTTCATGCAACTTAGATAATTTAAAAATGGTGTTAAACGTAATCCAACGGTCTATTTTGGGTCTAAAACCGACTTCTATGTAACGAGTTATGGTCGTTTCAACATTTGTTATATTTTCCTTAGCCTATAGTCTTAACTGGCCACAAAAAATTTGTCAGTATCAAAATTTCTAAAATTTTGAATAATTAAAACATCATTTCAATAGAATTCCATTGATCCAATGCGTATCAGAAAAAACCCCGGATTACGATTTAAGGTATTCCCAATATATACTCCGTTTTCCAAAGGCTATAACCTTCTCCGTCGACCTAAATTGGCGAGGATCAAAATTTATAAAATTTTAAATAATTAAATCTTGCTCTAAATAGCATTTAAACGGTAAAGTTCACGTTGAAAAATGCCTTCAGGATGGTGATTTAAGGTATTCTTTATATTCCCACCGTTTTTTCGAAGTCTGTCTAGCCTACACCATCGAGCACAAATTGGTCTTGATCAAAATTTCATGCAACTTGGATAATTTAAAAATGGTGTGAAATGTAATCCAACAGACTACTTTGGGTCTAAAACCGACTTCTACATAAGAGTTATGGTTGTTTCGACATTTGTTATATTTTCCTTAGCTTATAGCCTTCTCTGGTCACAGAAAATTTATCAGTTCCAAAATTTCAAGAATTTTGGATAATTAAAACAACTTTTCAATAGAATTCCGCTGATCCAATTCGTATCGAAAAATGCCTTCCGGATTATGATTTAAGGTATTCTCAATATCTACTCTGTTTTTCAAAGGCTATAGCCTTCTCCGTCGACCACAATGGGCCCGCATCAAAATTTGTAGAATTTTAAATCATTAAATCTTGCACTATATAGCATTTAAACGGTAAAGTTCACATCGAAAAATGCCTTCTAGATGGTGATTTAAGGTATTCTAAATATTTCTTCTGTTTTTTCAAAGTCTATTATAGCCCACTCCTTCGAGTAAAAATTGGTCTTGATCAAGATTTCATGCAACTTAGATAATTTAAAAATGGTGTTAAACGTAATCCAACGGTCTATTTTGGGTCTAAAACCGACTTCTATATAACGAGTTATGGTCGTTTCAACATTTGTTATATTTTCCTTAGCCTATAGTCTTCTTTGGCCACAAAAAATTTGTCAGTCTCAAAATTTCTAAAATTTTGAATAATTAAAACATCATTTCAATAGAATTCCATTGATCCAATGCGTATCAGAAAAAGCCCCCGGATTACGATTTAAGGTATTCCCAATATATACTCCGTTTTCCAAAGGCTATAACCTTCTCCGTCGACCTAAATTGGCGAGGATCAAAATTTATAAAATTTTAAATAATTAAATATTGCTCTAAATAGCATTTAAACGGTAAAGTTCACGTTGAAAAATGCCTTCAGGATGGTGATTTAAGGTATTCTTTATATTTCCACCGTTTTTTCGAAGTATATCTAGCCTACACCGTCGAGCACAAATCGGTGTTTATCAAAATTTCATGCAACTTGGATAATTTATAAATGGCGTGAAATGTAATCCAGCGGTCTACTTTGGGTCTAAAACCGACTTCTACATAACGAGTTATGGTCATTCCGACATTTGTTATATTTTCCTTAGCCTATAGCCTTCTCTCGTCACAGAAAATTTATCAGTCTCACAATTTCAAGAATTTTTTACAATTAAAACAACATTTCAATAGAATTTCGTTGATCTAATTCGTATCGAAACATGCATTCCGGATTATGATTTAAGGTATTCCCAATATATACTCCGTTATTCAAAGGCTATAGCCTTCTCCGGCGGCTACAATTGACTCGGATCAAAATTTGTAGAATTTGAAATTATTAAATCTTGCTCTAAATAGCATGTAAACGGTAAAGTTCACATCGAAAAATGCCTTCCGGAAGGTGATTTAAGGTATTCTAAATATTTCTTCCGTTTTTTCGAAGTCTATTATAGCCCACTCCTTCAAGTAAAAATTGGTCTTGATCAAAATTTCATGCAACTTAGATAATTTAAAAATGGTGTTAAACGTAATCCAACGGTCTATTACGGGTCTAAAACCGACTTCTACATAACGAGTTATGGTCGTTTCAACATTTGTTATATTTTCCTTAGTCTATAGCCTTCTCGGGCCACAAAAAATTTGTTAGTCTCAAAATTTCAAGAATTTTTGATAATTAAAACATCATTTCAATAGAATTCCACGGATCCAATTCGTGTCAAAAAACGCCTCTCGGATTACGATGTAAGGTATTCTCGATATATACTCCGTTTTCCAAAGGCTATAACCTTCTCCATCGACCTAAATTGGCGAGGATCAAAATTTATAAAATTTTAAATAATTAAATCTTGCTCCAAAATTCAAACGGTAAAGTTCACATTGAAAAATGCCTTCAAGATGATGATTTAAGGTATTCCAAAGAATTCCTCCGTTTTTTCGAAGTCTATATAGCCTACACCGTCGATCAAAAATTGGTATTGATCAAAATTTCCTACAACTTGGATAATTTAAAAATGGTGTGAAATGTAATCCAATGGTCTACTTTGGATCTAAATCCGACTTCTACATAATGAGTTATGGTCGTTTCGACATTTATTATATTTTCCTTAGCCTATAGCCTTCTCTGGTCACAGAAAATTTATCAGTCTCAAAATTTCAAGAATTTTGGTTAATTAAAGCATCATTTCAATAGAATTCTGTTGATCCAATTCGTATCGAAAAATGCCTCCGGATTATGATTTAAGGTATTCTGAATATCTATTCCATTTTTCAAATGCTATAGCCTTCTCCATCGACCACAATTGACCCGCATCAAAATTTGTAGAATTTTAAATCATTAAATCTTGCCCTTTATAGCATTTAAACAGTAAAGTTCATGTCGAAAAATGCCTTCTAGATGGTGATTTAAGGTATTCTAAATATTTCTTCCGTTTTTTCAAAGTCTATTATAGCCCACTCCTTCGACTAAAATTGGTATTGATCAAAATTTCCTACAACTTGGATAATTTAAAAATGGTGTGAAATGTAATCCAATGGTCTACTTTGGATCTAAATACGACTTCTACATAATGAGTTATGGTCGTTTCGACATTTATTATATTTTCCTTAGCCTGTAGCCTTCTCTGGTCCACAGAAAATTATCAGTCTCAAAATTTCAAGAATTTTGGATAATTAAAACATCATTTCAATAGAATTCTGCTGATCCAATTCGTATCGAAAAACGCCTCCGGATTATGATTTAAGGTATTCTCAAAATCTACTCCGTTTTTCAAATGCTATAGCCTTCTCCATCGACCACAATTGACCCGCATCAAAATTTGTAGAATTTTAAATCATTAAATATTGTTATATGTAACATTTAAACAGTAAAGTTCACGTCGAAAAATGCCTTCTGGATGGTGATTTAAGGTATTCTAAATATTTCTTCCGTTTTTTCGAAGTCTATTATAGCACACTCCTCGCGTAAAAATTGGTCTTGATCAAAATTTCATGCAACTTAGATAATTTTTAAAAATGGTGTTAAACGTAATCCAACGGTCTATTTCGGGTTTAAAACCGACTTCTACATAACGAGTTCTGGTCGTTTCAACATTTGTTATATTTTCCTTAGTCTATAGCCTTCTCTAGCCACAAAAAATTTGTCAGTCTCAAAATTTCTAGAATTTTTGATAATTAAAATATCATTTCAATAGAATTCCACGATCCAATTCGTGTCAAAAAACGCCTCTCGAGTACGATTTAAGGTATCTCATATATACTCCGTTTCCAAAGGCTATAACCTTCTCCATCGACCTAAATTGGCGAGGATCAAAATTTATAAAATTTTAAATAATTAAATCTTCTCTAATAGCATTCAAACGGTAAAGTTTACATCGAAAAATGCCTTAGGATGGTGATTTAAGGCAATCAATAGTTCCTCCGTTTTTCCGAAGTCTATATAGCTACACCGTCGATCAAAAATTGGTATTGATCAAAATTTCATGCAACTTATAATTTAAAAATGGTGTGAAACGTAATCCAACGGTCTATTTGGGTCTAAAACCGACTTCTACATAACGAGTTATGGTCGTTTCACATTTGTTATATTTTCCTTAGCTATAGCCTTCTCTGGTCACAAAAATTTATCAGTCTCAAAATTTCAAGAATTTTGGATAATTAAAACATCATTTCAATAGAATCTGGTGATCCAATTCGTATCGAAAATGCCTTCCGGATTACGATTTAAGGTATTCTCAATATCTACTCCGTTTTCCAAAGGCTATAACCTTCTCCATCGACCTAAATTGGGCCCGATCAAAATTTGTAGAATTTTAAATATTAAATCTTGCTCTATATAGCATTCAAACGGTAAAGTTCATCGAAAAATGCCTTCAGATGGTGATTTAAGGTATTCTAAATATTTCTTCTGTTTTTTCAAGTCTATATAGCCTCTTCGAGTAAAATTGGTCTTGATCAAATTTCATGCAACTTGATAATTTAAAAATGGTGTGAAATGTAATCAACGGTCTATTTGGTCTAAAACCGACTTCTACATAAGAGTTTGGTCGTTTCGACATTTGTTATATTTTCCTTAGCCTATAGCCTTCTCTGGTCCAAAAAATTTATCAGTCTCAAAATTTCAAAATTTTGATAATTAAAACATCATTTTCAATAGAATTCCTGATCCAATTCGTATCGAAAAGCCTCCGGATTACGATTTAAGGTATTCCAATATATCTCCCATTTTTCAAATGCTATAGCCTTCTCCATCGACCACAATTGGCATCAAAATTTGTAGAATTTTAAATCATTAAATCTTGCTCTATAGCATTTAACGTAAAGTTCACGTTGAAAAATGCCTTCTGGATGGTGATTTAAGGTATTCTAAATATTTCTTCCGTTTTTTCGA
>CM046362.1:614836-661349 GCA_025413025.1 Ficus hispida
ACCTACAGTATGAAATATACAAATGAGCTTTCGCCCAGCAAGTACAAACATGATCTCACAAAAATCTTTTCAAACATCAAGTAACATATCAATCATCATGTAGTTTATGCATGATCCGATTATGTCCAATTATAAATCTTTTAGGCACTTTTACTCATTATCTTGATTACATGTGGGCCCCTAGTGTCCGTACCAAAAGCGCGCAGCCTCCAGACAAAGCTAGGGTTTGCAAGGCCCTAACAGTTCTGGGAATTATAACGTGACCCTCACGCATCAACGAGAGGTAAATGTCACAACTGGTTTTGAACATGTAGCCTCCTCGATCACGGGAGGTTGGTACGACACCTTACTTGATTTATCTTACCATGTGGTTCAATATTAGTGAACATGCTTCATGATGTCACAATGTCAAATCCAAACTTAACATTTGCCATATCATGGCATTTTGAAAACATGACATTTTTAAAACCATGACATTTTAGAAAACATGGCATAATATGTAACATGTCATAGCATCACATCATTACATGGCATCTCATATCATAACATAGCATAGCATCACATAGCATAGCATTATAACATAGCATAGCATTATAGCATAGCATAACATAGCATAGCATGTATACTTGGAAAATATCTTTTATTATTTTCCATACTGCAGGTGAGGTTTGTACTTACCTGGTTTCCTATGCTCTTGAAACTTGACCTAATGTTCCGTCAAGGTACATCGACAGGTTCTATTCCTGTTTCAATTAGGGTGTAAGATAAGGATTAGCCTATCTTACCGTAAATCTTTTCATGCAATGTTGGTATCCTTAACCAACCTTTAATAGTAAGTCATATGTCCCTCCTATAAACTCATGATGACTTACTTGGTTACATAAGGTAACCTTGGGTATTAATCCAATTATATATGAATAGGGTTAGGTTATTATCCTAACCTATGCCTTGTCATTTTTATTCATAATCTTTTGGGTTTTAAGATCAAACCAATTTCAATACTGTTGGGTTACTTGAGTAACCTTGAGGTAGTCAATCTTTATCCAATTTCCTAAGTCAACCTTGGGCTTTGGACCCCTTCCAGTAACTCGGGTATCCTTCCCGGTTACATCTATCATTGTCTTGTTACCAAAAGTAAGACACTTTTGGGTAAAAAAATCCATTCTTACCTTTCTTTGGAAATTCAACCTTTTAGGTTTTAAATCATTTGTTTAACATATGAAAATCGTATTTTCTGGAGTAGGGTTTTGTAAAATTTATTAACTGTTGAAAACTGCCTTTGGGACAGTTCCCATAGTTAAAACATTGGTGTTGGTGCAAAAATACAGTTTTCCTGTATTGTTTTAGAAAATCCTGTGCATGGCAGCAGGAATTTCCTGCTTATGTACTATTTTTCTGAAATCTTGTGCTGGAATTTCTATTTCCTGCACAGTCTTTAGAATCCAATTTTTTTATTTAAATCAGTTCCGAATTTGATAAAACTTTCTTCATAAAGTTGTAGATCTTTATAATACTAAACTTTCATGTTTTGAGGAAAACCCAGTTCTGCTTGGATTCTTGTCAGTTTTAATTTGAAACTTACTAGACGTGTAGACTAGGTCTGGGCAGATTAGCCTCGGATTTTCGTAAAAACGGAGGCCATTGGAGCCTTATTTTGAAAATGGTCCATGCTGCCCTCTAGGAAAAACCCTTAACTCAACTTTGTAGTTTGAGTTTCTTCAAATTCGGCCTCTAAGGGCCTCAAATACCATTTCCAGAACACTGCCCAGTCTTGACCCGAGACTGGCAGTTTCGGTTCTTAATTTCGTTTTACGTCCTAAAACGTGCACGCTAGCTCAACCGACCACAGCGGGAGCTAAGTCACACATGCAATCGTTTCTAACGTTCCAATCCATCATGCATATAACCATACATTCATTCTAAAACCTATGGGGACTTATAACAAACACTTAGTAGACATATTTGAAACATGCATCAAAACATAAACTAGAGACCTTGAGACCCTAATCAAGCATAATCAAGCACTAAAAGGTGAGCTTATGCTCTTACATTCAATACTGGGAAATACACTTAAACTTGAACTAAACATTAGAGGGTGGAGAGGATTACCTCAAGATCCAGAAAATGGATCTACCCGTGGTTGCCTATAGCTAGCGGCCATGCTCCTCCAATGGGCACCAAAACTTTTTGGCCCCTTGGTGGCTGTCCTTACAAGATCCGGCCATTCCCCCTACTTCCTAACACTTTTCTCTGTTTTTCTTGCTCACCACAACCGGCCATTCAAGCCACAAATGGGTTTCCAATTTTTTTTCCACTCTTTCTTTTCTTCCTCACAAATCCGAACTCTCCTAAGGGATTGTCTCTTGGATTTTTGTTTTTGGTTCTTGTTTTCCTTTGGCTGCTAAGGAACGGTTTTGGAGCAGAAAAATGGGCGAACTTGGCTCAATTTTCTGATTTTTTTTGAATAAAATGGGCACCTATTTATAGGCAAATGCAAACTTTCCAAAATTTGCATTTTAGCCCCTAAACTTAGAGGAAATAATGCAATTGGCATGCTAGGTGTCAAGGTGGCCGGCCAAGACTTGGAGAGCAAGCAAGGGATGACATCATGGCTTACATCATCGCTTACCTCATTGCTTACATCACCAAATTTCCAAAATTTGCACTTTTGCCCCAAAAGTGAAAATTCTTACAAAAATGCCCCCTAGGTGGCCGGTTGCTTTCTTGGTGAACAAGCCAAGCTTATCTCACCTTGATGACATCATCTTGATGACATCACTTCGCTTACATCATCAATTTTCCAAAATTTTCACTTTAACCCCTAAAGATAAAATTTTGGCATTTTTGTCCCTGAGGTGGCCGGCCATGTCATCTTGTTCTAGAGAGTTCTTGGTTTCTTTCCAAGCTTATTTAATCCAATTATGATGTCATAAATTAAAGATAGGATGATGTCATCCATATTAAGCCCCGTTTGGCTTTTCCTCAATATTCAGTCCATTTTTCTGCTACACAGATATTTCTAATACTGTGTTTGCTTAAACACAATATTTTTATACTGTACTACAGTCCAAAATTTATCTGTGTAAAAATGAACTTTATCAAATTTTTCTTGTTTCTTAAAACCTTTCTTGCCCTTCGTATCTAACTTAGTATGCTTGATTTTTTTCTAGGCTGGTCTCATATCTTATTCTAGCTTAATCGTCCGAAAAGACAATTTTCGCAGTATATAATCCATACTGCTTTGCCGTATCTCAGCACCTTCATCTATTTGACCTTCCGGGTCAACCTTTGACTTTTCGGTCAAATTTTAACCAGCATGAAATTATGAAATTTCATCACGCCATTTTCCTTAAAACGCCTTATACTTGGCTAAGTAGTCTATTGTTGAGTCTCGTTACTAGTTAAATGAGAACTCAAACTTATACTGTTATTCCATTCCAATCTTGATCCAGACTTAGGTTTTCCTTGTTTCTACAGGAATCATAAGCCATAAAAGTTTCGGGTATTACATTCTACCCTCCTTAAAAGATTTTCGTCCTCGAAAATTCGAATAATCCTAAGTGGCTTTTCTTGAATCCACTATCAATTCTTCACAAGTTACTATAGATTGAATAACTTGTTCATGTTCCCATTTTAACATCTTAATGGGATCATGTCTCTTATATAGAACCATAATCTTCTTTCTATATCCTCATAATTCATATCCTCATATTCTCATGCTTTCATGTCCTCATACTTTCCTTTCATACTGCATCACAAGACTATTTACATGAAAAACTGAGCAAGTATTTCATATAACTTGCTATATTTGAAAAGCATATTATATCATATAGCTTTTCCATGCTTGAAAAGTATATTGTATCTTATATTTAAGATACTTTTCTTTAACTGTAATTGAGGGCTCAGTGAATATATCATATTGAAAATATTTTTCTTTCAATTAACTGAATCTGAGAACCCTCTAGTATAATGTTAATCTTGTGCTAATAGATTAGAACCCCTTTTTCTTTCCATGATGGCCCCTTTCTTGGAACTTTGTTCCTCAAGGTTTTCGGCCCTTTACTTTTCATGATGGCCCCTTTCTTGGAACTTTATTCCTCAAGGATTTGGCCCTTACATAACATGATGACCATAATATGATGGCCCTTTCATAACATGGGTTGGTTCTAATAAGCATAAGATCAAGCACCATACATAAAAATAATTTCTTGGAATCTTTTTCAAATAAATAGTGATGCATTGAAAACAATAATAAATAGTATTATTGAAACATATTACTGTTCGAGTGATGCATTGAAAGGTATCATTGAATCAACTAGCTGCTTGTTAGCCAGTAGAACTTTCTCTTGTGCCTTCAGCACTTCCTTCATAGCACAAAGGCATAATCATAATTCTAAGGAATATCTAAAACTTCCCATCATTGCATAATTTTCCTTACTTAAAGGATTGTACATAGTCGACCTTAGTCAAATCATTGTGTGTCGACTTCAAAATTGTTGCTATCAATCTCTACCTCATTAACTTCATTGACAGACTCATAGTCATCATCATTATTATCTTAGCCTAATAAATTGTCGTTGGTAGCATCCAACTCATATTGGCATAATGCCTAGTTGCTACCCCAAACTAAGGCATCATCAAAATTTTTCCCCGTATCTAATAATACTCTTATGGGGTAAAAGTTTCACAATCAGGAAACTTAACTTCCATGGTATTGATCCATTCCTTAGAAGGAAAAATTCCTTAATATCACTATACCCGAGATGAAGTGATAGGCTATACGATCTCAAAGCCTATTCATTTCTTATTGCTATTCTAACGATCATAACTTAATTACTACAGTTGTAAGATTAGGCCCTTGCAAACATTTGGTTCGTTCGTACGAACGGCGAACCATCTTTTAATTCCAGTCCCTTATTCCTCACATTTCTAATACCCATTCTGTCCTTCATAACTTATCATGTCCTATCTTGGAAACATCATAACTTATCATGATCTCTTCATCTCACATCATAAGCTTGTCCATCACATACTTATCATGGTAATTTTAGGATCGCGGAAATGCATCCCATAAAATTAAAAGTATCATGTGTATCATCCTTATGTGACCATCGATGAGGTATCCTCCTGATATAAGCAATATCTTAGCTAATTCTAATAAAGGAAAATAACTTAACTTACTTGGGCACTTGCAGAAACGATACGAAGCAAAGTGAAGTAGGCTGGCAGGATACCGCTCTGATACCAAACTGTAACGCCCCGACCCGTCCACGTAGGGGCATACTACATAAACGTAGGGCCGAATACGTAAACGTGGGCCGTTACCAAACTTGCTAAACTTAAATCTTTGTTTTATCGAAAAAAATTTCAGTATAAATTTTTTTTTCTTCTTTTAAAACTTTAAACTTTATTTAAAAATCATAACTCGAAACTCAACTTGAATTAACTTGTACTGACGGGTAAACTTCATCATGTCTACCCCTTTTACTTGTTATGCCGATTATAAGGTTACCATGACCTTTTAAATCGGACCTTGGAAACATTACATCACATCCATATACAACATCATACTTAAAAACATTTGCGGAAAATATTGCGTAGTGGTATCCCACACCGCCCTTCACTCGCTGCATCGTCTCCATGGCCCATCAAGTAATGCTGCAGGCGTCTTACCTACAGTATGAAATATACAAATGAGCTTTCGCCCAGCAAGTACAAACATGATCTCACAAAAATCTTTTCAAACATCAAGTAACATATCAATCATCATGTAGTTTATGCATGATCCGATTATGTCCAATTATAAATCTTTTAGACACTTTTACTCATTATCTTGATTACATGTGGGCCCTAGTGTCCGTACCAAAAGCGCGCAGCCTCCAGACAAAGCTAGGGTTTGCAAGGCCCTAACAGTTCTGGGAATCATAACGTGACCCTCACGCATCAACGAGAGGTTAATGCCACAACTGGTTTTTAACATGTATTCTCCACGATCACGGGAGGTTGGTACGACACCTTACTTGATCATCTTACCATGTGATTTAACATTAGTGAACATGCTTCATGATGTCACAATGTCAAATCCAAACTTAACATTTGCCATATCATGGCATTCTTGAAAACATGACATTTTTAAAACCATGACATTTTAGAAAACATGGCATAATATGTAACATGTCATAGCATCACATCATTACATGGCATCTCATATCATAACATAGCATAGCATCACATAGCATAGCATTATAACATAGCATAGCATTATAGCATAGCATAACATAACATAGCATGTATACTTGGAAAATATCTTTTATTATTTTCCATACTGCAGGTGAGGTCTATACTTACCTGGTTTCCTATGCTCTTGAAACTTGACCTAATGTTCCGTCAAGGTACATCGACAGGTTCTATTCCTGTTTCAATTAGGGTGTAAGATAAGGATTAGCCTATCTTACCGTAAATCTTTTCATACAATGTTGGTATCCTTAACCAACCTTTAATAGTAAGTCATATGTCCCTCCTATAAACTCATGATGACTTACTTGGTTACATAAGGTAACCTTGGGTATTAATCCCAATTATATATGAATAGGGTTAGGTTATTATCCTAACCTATGCCTTGTCATTTTTATTCATAATCTTTTGGGTTTTAAGATCAAACCCAATTTCAATACCTTGTTGGGTTACCTTGAGTAACCCTTGAGGTAGTCAATCTTAGTCCAATTATCCTAAGTCAACCTTGGGCTTTGGACCCCGTCCAGTAACTCGGGTATCCTTCCCGGTTACCATCTATCATTGTCTTGTTACCAAAAGTAAGACAACTTTTGGGTAAAAAAAATCCATTCTTACCTTTCTTTGGAAAATTCAACCTTTTAGGTTTTAAAATCATTTGTTTAACATATGAAAAATCGTATTTTCTGGAGTAGGGTTTGTAAAAATTATTAACTGTTGAAAACTGCCTTTGGGACAGTTCCCATAGTTAAAACATTGGTGTTGGTGCAAAAATACAGTTTTCCTGTATTGTTTTAGAAAATCCTGTGCATGAGCAGGAATTTCCTGCTTATGTACTATTTTTCTGAAAATCTTGTGCTGGAATTTCTATTTCCTGCACAGTCTTTAGAATCCAATTTTTTACTTTAAAATCAGTTCCGAATTTGATAAAACTTTCTTCATAAAAGTTGTAGATCTCTTATAATACTACAACTTTCATGTTTTGAGGAAAACCCAGTTCTGCTTGGATTCTTGTCAGTTTTAATTTGAAACTTACTAGACGTGTAGACTAGGTCTGGGCAGATTAGCCTCGGATTTTCGTAAAAACGGAGGCTATTGGAGCCTTATTTTGAAAAATGGTCCGCGTTGCCCTCTAGGAAAAACCCTTAACTACAACTTTGTAGTTTTGAGTTTCTTCAAATTCGGCCTCTAAGGGCCTCAAAATACCATTTCCAGAACACTGCCCAGTCTTGACCCGAGACTGGCAGTTTCGGTTCTTAATTTCGTTTTACGCCCTAAAACGTGCACGCTACCTCAACCGACCACAGCGGGAGCCTAAAGTCACACATGAAATCGTTTCTAACGTTCCAATCCATCATGCATATAACCATACATTCATTCTAAAACCTATGGGGACTTATAACAAACACTTAGTAGACATATTTGAAAACATGCATCAAAACCATAAACTAGAGACCTTGAGACCCTAATCAAGCATAATCAAGCACTAAAAGGTGAGCTTATGCTCTTACATTCAATACTGGAAATACACTTAAACTTGAACTAAACATTAGAGGGTGGAGAGGATTACCTCAAGATCCAAGAAAATGGATCTACCCGTGGTTGCCTATAGCCTAGCCGGCCATGCTCCTCCAATGGGCACCAAAACTTTTTGGCCCCTTGGTGGCTGTCCTTACAAGATCCGGCCATTCCCCTAATTCCTAACACTTTTCTCTGCTTTTTCTTGCTCACCACAACCGGCCATTCAAGCCACAAAATGGGTTTCTAATTTTTTTTCCACTCTTTCTTTTCTTCCTCACAAAATCCGAACTCTCCCTAAGGGATTGTCTCTTGGATTTTTGTTTTTGGTTCTTGTTTTCCTTTGGCTGCTAAGGAACGGTTTTGGAGCAGAAAAATGGGCAGAACTTGGCTCAATTTTCTGATTTTTTTTGAATAAAATGGGCACCTATTTATAGGCCAATGCAAACTTTCCAAAATTTGCATTTTAGCCCCTAAACTTAGAGGAAATAATGCAATTGGCATGCTAGGTGTCAAGGTGGCCGGCCAAGACTTGGAGAGCAAGCAAGGGATGACATCATGGCTTACATCATCGCTTACCTCATTGCTTACATCACCAAATTTCCAAAATTTGCACTTTTGCCCCAAAAGTGAAAATTCTTACAAAAATGCCCCCTAGGTGGCCGGTTGCTTTCTTGGTGAACAAGCCAAGCTTATCTCACCTTGATGACATCATCTTGATGACATCACTTTGCTTACATCATCAATTTTCCAAAATTTTCACTTTAACCCCTAAAGATAAAATTTTGGCATTTTTGTCCCTGAGGTGGCCGGCCATGTCATCTTGTTCTAGAGAGTTCTTGGTTTTCTTTCCAAGCTTATTTAATCCAATTATGATGTCATAAATTAAAGATAGGATGATGTCATCCATATTAAGCCCCGTTTGGCTTTTCCTCAATATTCAGTCCATTTTTCTGCTACACAGATATTTCTAATACTGTGTTTGCTTAAACACAATATTTTTATACTGTACTACAGTCCAAAATTTATCTGTGTAAAAATGAACTTTATCAAATTTTTCTTGTTTCTTAAAACCTTTCTTGCCCTTCGTATCTAACTTAGTATGCTTGATTTTTTTCTAGGCTGGTCTCATATCTTATTCTAGCTTAATCGTCCGAAAAGACAATTTTCGCAGTATATAATCCATACTGCTTTGCCGTATCTCAGCACCTTCATCTATTTGACCTTCCGGGTCAACCTTTGACTTTTTCGGTCAAATTTTAACCAGCATGAAATTATGAAATTTCATCACGCCATTTTCCTTAAAACGCCTTATACTTGGCTAAGTAGTCTATTGTTGAGTCTCGTTACTAGTTAAATGAGAACTCAAACTTATACTGTTATTCCATTCCAATCTTGATCCAGACTTAGGTTTTCCTTGTTTCTACAGGAATCATAAGCCATAAAAGTTTCGGGTATTACAAGTAGACCGTTGGATTACGTTTAACACCATTTTTAAATTATCCAAGTTGCATGAAATTTTAATCAAGACCAATTTTTACTCGACGGAGTAGGCTATAGACTTCAAAAAAACGAGGGAAATATTTAGAATACCTTAAATCACCATCCAGAAGGCATTTTTCGATGTGAACTTTACGGTTTGATTGCTATTTATAACAAGATTTAATTATTTAAAATTTTACAAATTTTGATCTAGGACAATTGTGGACGACGGAGAAGGCTATATCATTTAAAAAACGAAATAGATATTGAGAATACCTTAAATCATAATCCGGAAGGAATTTTTCGACACGAATTGGATTAGTGGAAATATATTGAAATGATGTTTTAATTATAAAAAATTCTAGCAATTTTGTGAGTGACGAATTTTCTATGACCAGAGAAGGCTATAGGCGAAGGAAAATATAACAAATGTTGAAACGACCATAGCTCGTTATGTAGAAGTCGGTCTTAGGCCCGGAATAGACCGTTGGTTTACGTTAAACAAAATTTTTAAATTATCCAAGTTACATGAAATTTTGATCAAGACTAATTTTTGCTCAACGAAGCAGGCTATAGACTTTGAAAAAACGGAGGAAATATTTAGAATACCTTAAATAACCATCCGGAAGGCATTTTTTGTCGTGAACTTTACCGGTTAAATGCTATTTAGAGCAAGATTTAATGGTTTAAAATTCAAGAAATTTTGATCCGGGCAAATTGTCGTCGACGGAGAAGGCTATAGCTTTTGGAAAACGGAGTAGATATTGAGAATACCTTAAATTATAATCCGGAGGGCGTTTTTCGACATGAACTGGATCAGCAGAATTCTATTGAAATGGTGTTTTAATTATACAAAATTTTAGAAATTTTGACACTGACAAATTTTCTGTGGCCAGAGAAGGCTATAGGGTAAGGAAAATATAACAAATGTTGAAACAACCATAGCTCGTTATGTAGAAGTCGGTTTTAGACCTGAAATAGACCGTTGGATTATGTTTAACATCATTTTTAAATTATCCAAGTTACATGAAATTTTGATCAAGACCAATTTTTTCTCGACGGAGTAGGCTATAGACTTCGAAAAAATGGAGAAAATATTTAGAATACCTTAAATGACCATCCGGAAGGCATTTTTCGACGTAAACTTTACGGTTTGAATGCTATTTAGAGAAAGATTTAATTATTTAAAATTCTACAAATTTTGATCCGGGCCAATTTCGGCCGACGGAGAAGGAAAAAATGGAGGAAATATTTAGAATACCTTAAATCACCATCCGGAAGGTATTTTTTGTTGTGAACTTTACCGGTTAAATGCTATTTAGAGCAAGATTTAATGGTTTCAAATTCAACAAATTTTGATCTGGGCAAATTGTGGTCGACGCAGAAGGCTATAGATTTTTGAAAACGGAGTGGATATTGAGAATACCTTAAATTATAATCCGGAGGGCGTTTTTCGACATGAACTGGATCAACAGAATTCTATTGAAATGATGTTTTAATTATCTAAAATTCTAGAAATTTTGAGACTGATAAATTTTCTGTGGCCAGAGAAGGCTATAGGTTATGGAAAATATAACAAATATTGAAACGACCATAGCTCGTTATGTTGAAGTTGATTTTAGACCTGAAGTAGACCGTTGGATTACGTTTAACACCATTTTCAAATTATCCAAGTTGCATGAAATTTTAATCAAGACCAATTTTTACTCGACGGAGTAGGCTATAGACTTCAAAAAAATGGGGGAAATATTTAAAATACCTCAAATCACCATCTAGAAGGCATTTTTTTACGTGAACTTTACGGTTTGATTGGTATTTATAACAAGATTTAATTATTTAAAAATCTACAAATTTTGATCTATGCCAATTGTGGTCGACGGAGAAGGCTATATCATTTAAAAAACAAAATAGATATTGAGAATACCTTTAATCAATATCCGAAAGGAATTTTTCGACACGAATTGGATCAGTGGAATTCTATTGAAATGATGTTTTAATTATCAAAAATTCTAGCAATTTTGTAACTGACTAATTTTCTTGGACCAGAGAAGGCTATAGGCTAAGGAAAATATAACAAATGTTGAAACGACCATATCTCGTTATGTAGAAGTCGGTTTTAGATCCAGAATAGACTGTTGGTTTACGTTTAACATAATTTTTAAATTGTCCAAGTTACATGAAATTTTTATCAAGACCAATTTTTGCTCGACGGAATAGGCTATAGACTTCGAAAAGGCGGAGGAAATATTTAGAATACCTTAAATCACCATCCGAAAGGTTTTTTTCGACGTGAACTTTACGGTTTGAATGCTATTTAGAGCAAGATTTAATTATTTAAAATTCTACAAATTTTGATCCGGGCCAATTTTGATTGACTTAGAAGGCTATAGCCATTGAAAACGGAGTAGATATTGAGAATACCTTAAATCATAATCCGGAAGGCATTTTTCGACACGAATTGGATCAGCGGAATTCTAATGAAATGATGTTTTATTTATTCAAAATTCTAGCAATTTTCTGACTGACGAATTTTCTGTGACTAGAGAAGGCTATAGGCTAAGGAAAATATAACAAATGTTGAAACGACCATAGCTCGTTATGTGGAAGTCGGTTTAGACCCAGAATAGGCTGTTGGATTATGTTTAGCATAACTTTTAAATTATCCAAGTTGCATGAAATTTTGATCAAGACTAATTTTTGCTCAACGAAGTAGGCTATAGACTTTGAAAAAACGGAGGAAATATTTAGGATACCTTAAATCACCATCCGGAAGGCATTTTTTGTCGTGAACTTTACCGGTTAAATGCTATTTAGAGCAAGATTTAATGGTTTAAAATTCAACAAATTTTGATCCGGGCAAATTGTCGTTGACGGAGAAGGCTATAGCTTTTGGAAAACGGAGTAGATATTGAGAATACCTTAAATTATAATCCGGAGGGCATTTTTCGACATGAACTGGATCAGTAGAATTCTATTGAAATGATGTTTTAATTATCTAAAATTCTAGAAATTTTGAGACTGACAAATTTTCTGTTACCAGAGAAGGCTATAGGCTAAGGAAAATATAACATATGTTGAAACGACCATAGCTCGTTATGTTGAAGTCGATTTTAGACCTGAAGTAGACCGTTGGATTAAGTTTACAACAATTTTTAAATTATCGAAGTTGCCTAAAATTTTGATCAAGACCAATTTTTACTCGACGGAGTAGGCTATAGACTTCAAAAAAACGAGAGAAATATTTAGAATACCTTAAATCACCATCCAGAAGGCATTTTTCGATGTGAACTTTACGGTTTGATTGCTATTTATAACAAGATTTAATTATTTAAAATTTTACAAATTTTGATCTAGGACAATTGTGGTCGACGGAGAAGGCTATATCATTTAAAAAACGAAATAGATATTGAGAATATCTTAAATCATAATCCGGAAGGAATTTTTCGACACGAATTGGATCAGTGGAAATATATTGAAATGATGTTTTAATTATAAAAAATTCTAGCAATTTTGTGAGCGACGAATTTTCTGTGACCAGAGAAGGCTATAGGCGAAGGAAAATATAACAAATGTTGAAACGACTATAGCTCGTTATGTAGAAGTCGGTTTTAGACCCGGAATAGACCGTTGGTTTACGTTTAACATAATTTTTAAATTGTCCAAGTTACATGAAATTTTTATCAAGACCAATTTTTGCTCGACGGAATAGGCTATAGACTTCGAAAAGGCGGAGGAAATATTTAGAATACCTTAAATCAACATCCGAAAGACCTTTTTTGACGTGAACTTTACGGTTTAATTGCTATTTAGAGCAAGATTTAATTATTTAAAATTCTACAAATTTTGAACCGGGCCAATTTCGATTGACGGAGAAGGCTATAGCCTTTGAAAACGGAGTAGATATTAAGAATACCTTAAATTATAATCCGGAGGGCGTTTTTCGACATGAACTGGATCAGCAGAATTCTATTGAAATGATGTTTTAATTATTCAAAATTCTAGCAATTTTGTGAGCGACGAATTTTCTGTGACCAGAGAAGGATATAGGCGCAGGAAAATATAACAAATGTTGAAACGACCATAGCTCGTTATGTAGAAGTCGGTTTTAGACCCAGAATAGACCGTTGGTTTACGTTTAACATAATTTTTAAATTGTCCAAGTTACATGAAATTTTTATCAAGACCAATTTTTGCTCGACGGAATAGGCTATAGACTTCGAAAAGGCAGATGAAATATTTAGAATACCTTAAATCACCATCCGAAAGGCTTTTTTTGACGTGAACTTTACGGTTTAAATGCTATTTAGAGCAAGATTTAATTATTTAAAATTCTACAAATTTTGATCCGAACAAATTTCGATTGACGGAGAAGGCTATAGCCTTTGAAAACGGAGTAGATATTGAGAATACCTTAAATTATAATCCGGAGGGCGTTCTTCGACATGAACTGGATCAGCAGAATTCTATTGAAATGATGTTTTAATTATACAAAATTCTAGAAATTTTGACACTGACAAATTTTTTGTGGCCAGAGAAGGCTATAGGCTAAGGAAATTATAACAAACGTTGAAACGGCCATAACTCGTTATGTAAAAGTCAGTTTTAGACCCGGAATAGGCCATTGGATTACGTTTAACATAATTTTTAAATTATCCAAGCTGGATGAAATTTTGATCAAGACTAATTTTTGCTCGACAAAGTAGGCTATAGACTTTGAAAAAAAGGAGGAAATATTTAGAATACCTTAAATCACCATCCGGAAGGCATTTTTGTCATGAACTTTACCGGTTAAATGCAATTTAAAGCTAGATTTAATGATTTAAAATTCAACAAATTTTGATCCGGACAAATTGTGGTCGACGGAGAAGGCTATAGCTTTAGGAAAACGGAGTAGAAATTGAGAATACCTTAAATTATAATTCGGAGGGCGTTTTTCGACATGAACTGGATCAGTAGAATTCTATTGAAATGATGTTTTAATTATCTAAAATTCTAGAAATTTTGAGACTGATAAATTTTCTGTGGCCAGAGAAGGCTATAGGTTATGGAAAATATAACAAATATTGAAACGACCATAGCTCGTTATGTTGAAGTCGATTTTAGACCTGAAGTAGACCGTTGGATTACGTTTAACACCATTTTTAAATTATCCAATGCATGAAATTTTAATCAAGACCAATTTTTACTCGACGGAGTAGGCTATAGACTTCAAAAAAACGAGGGAAATATTTAGAATACCTTAAATCACCATCCAGAAGGCATTTTTCGATGTGAACTTTACGGTTTGATTGCTATTTATAACAAGATTTAATTATTTAAAATTTTACAAATTTTGATCTAGGACAATTGTGGACGACGGAGAAGGCTATATCATTTAAAAAACGAAATAGATATTGAGAATACCTTAAATCATAATCCGAAAGGAATTTTTCGACACGAATTGGATTAGTGGAAATATATTGAAATGATGTTTTAATTATAAAAAATTCTAGCAATTTTGTGAGTGACGAATTTTCTATGACCAGAGAAGGCTATAGGCGAAGGAAAATATAACAAATGTTGAAACGACCATAGCTCGTTATGTAGAAGTCGGTTTTAGGCCCGGAATAGACCGTTGGTTTACGTTTAACAAAATTTTTAAATTATCCAAGTTACATGAAATTTTGATCAAGACTAATTTTTGCTCAACGAAGCAGGCTATAGACTTTGAAAAAACGGAGGAAATATTTAGAATACCTTAAATAACCATCCGGAAGGCATTTTTTGTCGTGAACTTTACCGGTTAAATGCTATTTAGAGCAAGATTTAATGGTTTAAAATTCAAGAAATTTTGATCAGGGCAAATTGTGGTCGACGGAGAAGGCTATAGCTTTTGGAAAACGGAGTAGATATTGAGAATACCTTAAATTATAATCCGGAGGGCGTTTTTCGACATGAACTGGATCAGCAGAATTCTATTGAAATGATGTTTTAATTATACAAAATTTTAGAAATTTTGACACTGACAAATTTTCTGTGGCCAGAGAAGGCTATAGGCTAAGGAAATTATAACAAACGTTGAAACGGCCATAACTTGTTATGTAAAAGTCGGTTTTAGACCCGGAATAAGCCGTTGGATTACGTTTAACATAATTTTTAAATTATCCAAGCTGGATGAAATTTTGATCAAGACTAATTTTTGCTCGACGAAGTAGGCTATAGACTTTGAAAAAACGGAGGAAATATTTAGAATACCTTAAATCACCATCCGGAAGGCATTTTTGCCATGAACTTTACCGGTTAAATGCAATTTAAAGCTAGATTTAATGATTTAAAATTCAACAAATTTTGATCCGGACAAATTGTGGTCGACGGAGAAGGCTATAGCTTTAGGAAAACGGAGTAGAAATTGAGAATACCTTAAATTATAATCCGGAGGGCGTTTTTCGACATGAACTGGATCAGCAGAATTCTATTGAAATGATGTTTTAATTATCTAAAATTCTAGAAATTTTGAGACTGATAAATTTTCTGTGGCCAGAGAAGGCTATAGGTTATGGAAAATATAACAAATATTGAAACGACCATAGCTCGTTATGTTGAAGTCGATTTTAGACCTGAAGTAGACCGTTGGATTACGTTTAACACCATTTTTAAATTATCCAAGTTGCATGAAATTTTAATCAAGACCAATTTTTACTCGACGGAGTAGGCTATAGGCTTCAAAAAAACGAGGGAAATATTTAGAATACCTTAAATCACCATCCAGAAGGCATTTTTCGATGTGAACTTTACGGTTTGATTGCTATTTATAACAAGATTTAATTATTTAAAATTTTACAAATTTTGATCTAGGACAATTGTGGACGACGGAGAAGGCTATATCATTTAAAAAACGAAATAGATATTGAGAATACCTTAAATCATAATCCGGAAGGAATTTTTCGACACGAATTGGATTAGTGGAAATATATTGAAATGATGTTTTAATTATAAAAAATTCTAGCAATTTTGTGAGTGACGAATTTTCTATGACCAGAGAAGGCTATAGGCGAAGGAAAATATAACAAATGTTGAAACGACCATAACTCGTTATGTAGAAGTCGGTTTTAGGCCCGGAATAGACCGTTGGTTTACGTTAAACAAAATTTTTAAATTATCCAAGTTACATGAAATTTTGATCAAGACTAATTTTTGCTCAACGAAGCAGGCTATAGACTTTGAAAAAACGGAGGAAATATTTAGAATACCTTAAATAACCATCCGGAAGGCATTTTTTGTCGTGAACTGTACCGGTTAAATGCTATTTAGAGCAAGATTTAATGGTTTAAAATTCAAGAAATTTTGATCAGGGCAAATTGTCGTCGACGGAGAAGGCTATAGCTTTTGGAAAACGGAGTAGATATTGAGAATACCTTAAATTATAATCCGGAGGGCGTTTTTCGACATGAACTGGATCAGCAGAATTCTATTGAAATGGTGTTTTAATTATACAAAATTTTACAAATTTTGACACTGACAAATTTTCTGTGGCCAGAGAAGGCTATAGGCTAAGAAAATTATAACAAACGTTGAAACGGCCATAACTTGTTATGTAAAAGTCGGTTTTAGACTCGGAATAAGCCGTTGGATTACGTTTAACATAATTTTTAAATTATCCAAGCTGGATGAAATTTTGATCAAGACTAATTTTTGCTCGACGAAGTAGGCTATAGACTTTGAAAAAACGGAAGAAATATTTAGAATACCTTAAATCACCATCCGAAAGGCATTTTTGTCGTGAACTTTACCGGTTAAATGCAATTTAAAGCTAGATTTAATGATTTTGATCCGGGCCAATTGTGGTCGACGGAGAAGGCTATAGCCTTTGGAAAACGGAGTAGATATTGAAAATACCTTAAATTATAATATGAAGGGCGTTTGTTGACACGGACTGGATCAGCAGAATTCTATTGAAATGATGTTTTAATTATCCAAAATTCTAGAAATTTTGAAACTGATAAATATTCTATGGCTAGAGAAGGCTATAGGCTAAGGAAAATATAACAAATGTTAAAACAATCATAGCTCGTTATGTAGAAGTCGATTTTAGACCCAAAGTAGACCATTGGATTACGTTTAACACCATTTTTAAATTATTCAAGTTGCATAAAATTTTGATTAAGACCAATTTTTACTAGACGGAGTAGGTTATAGACTTAAAAAAAACAGAGGAAATATTTAGAATACCTTAAATCACCATCCGGAAGGTATTTTTCGACGTGAACTTTACGGTTTGAATGCTATTTAGAGCAAGATTTAATTATTTAAAATTCTACAAATTTTAATCCGGGCCAATTTCGGTCGACGGAGAAGGCTATAACCTTTGGAAAACGGAGTATATATTGAGAATAGCTTAAATCGCAATCCGAAATGTATTTTTCAACACGAATTGGATCAGCGGAATTCTATTGAAATGATGTTTCAATTATCCAAAATTCTAGAAATTTGGTGACTGACAAATTTTATATAGCCAGAGAAGGCTATAGGCTAAGAAAAATATAACAAATGTTGAAACGACCATAGCTCGTTATGTAGAAGTCGGTTTTAGACCCGGAATAGACCGTTAGATTACATTTAACATCATTTTTAAATTATCCAAGTTGCATGAAATTTTGATTAAGACCAATTTTTGCTCGACGGAGTAGGCTATATAGACTTCGAAAAAACGGAGGAAATATTTAGAATACCTTCAATCACCAGTCGGAAGGCATTTTTCGTCATGAACTTTACCGTTTAAATGCTATTTAGAGCAAGATTTAATAATTTAAAATTCTACAAATTTTGATTCGAGCCAATTGTGGTCGACGGAGAAGGCTATAGCCTTTGGAAAACGGAGTAGATATCGAGAATACCTTAAATTATAATCCGAAGGGCATTTTTCGATATGAACTGGATCAGTAGAATTCTATTGAAATGATGTTTTAATTATCCAAAATTCTAGAAATTTGGTGACCGACAAATTTTATATAGCCAGAGAAGGCTATAGGCTAAGGAAAATAAAACAAATGTTGAAACGACCATAGCTCGTTATGTAGAAGTCGATTTTAGATCCGAAATAGACCGTTGGATTACGTTTAACACCATTTTTAAATTATCCAAGTTGGATGAAATTTTGATCAAGATCAATTTTTACTCGACGAGGTAGGCTATAGACTTCAACAAAACTGATGAAATATTTAGAATACCTTAAATCACCATCCGGAAGGCATTTTTCGACGTGAACTTTATGGTTTGAATGCTATTTAGAGCAAGATTTAATTATTTAAAATTCTACAAATTTTGATCCGGGCCAATTGTGGTCGACGGAGAAGGCTATAGCCTTTGGAAAACGGATTAGATATTGAGAACACCTTAAATTATAATATGAAGGGCGTTTTTTGACACGAACTGGATCAGCAGAATTCTATTGAAATGATGTTTTAATTATCCAAAATTCTAGAAATTTTGATACTGATAAATATTCTATGGCCAGAGACGGCTATAGGCTAAGGAAAATATAACAAATGTTGAAACGACCATAGCTCGTTATGTAGAAGTCGATTTTAGACCCAAAGTAGACCATTGGATTACGTTTAACACCATTTTTAAATTATTCAAGTTGCATGAAATTTTGATTAAGACCAATTTTTACTAGACGGAGTAGGTTATAGACTTCAAAAAAACAGAGGAAATATTTAGAATACCTTAAATCACCATCCGGAAGGTATTTTTCGACGTGAACTTTACGGTTTGCATGCTATTTAGAGCAAGATTTAATTATTTAAAATTCTATAAATTTTAATCCGGGCCAATTTCGGTTGACGGAGAAGGCTATAACCTTTGAAAAACGGAGTATATATTGAGAATAGTTTAAATCGCAATCCGGAATGCATTTTTCAACATGAATTAGATCGGCGGAATTCTATTGAAAAGATGTTTCAATTATCCAAAATTCTAGAAATTTGGTGACTGACAAATTTTATATAGCCAGAGAAGGCTATAGGCTAAGAAAAATATAACAAATGTTGAAACGACCATAGCTCGTTATGTAGAAGTCGGTTTTAGACCCGGAATAGACCGTTGGATTACATTTAACATCATTTTTAAATTATCCAAGTTGCATGAAATTTTGATTAAGACCAATTTTTGCTCGACGGAGTAGGCTATAGACTTCGAAAAAACGGAGGAAATATTTAGAATACCTTGAATCATTTTGGATAATTCTATTGAAATGATGTTTTAATTATCCAAATTTTGATCCGGGCCAATTGTGGTCGACAGAGAAGGCTATATCATTTAAAAAACGAAATATATATTGAGAATACCTTAAATCATAATCTGGAAGGCATTTTTCGACACGAATTGGATCAGTGGAATTCTATTGAAATGATGTTCTAATTATTCAAAATTATAGAAATTTTGAGACTGACAAATTTTCTGTGGTCAGAGAAGGCTATAGGCTAAGGAAAATATAATAAATGTTGAAACGACCATAGCTCGTTATGTAGAAGTTGGTTTTAGATCGAAATAGACTGTTGGATTACGTTTAACATCATTTTTAAATTATCCAAGTTGCATGAAATTTTGTTCAAGACCAATTTTTGCTCGATGGAGTAGGCTATAGACTTCGAAAAGACGGAGGAAATATTTTGAATACCTTAAATCACCATCCGAAAGGTATTTTTTGACGTGAACTTAACGGTTTGAATGCTATTTAGAGCAAGATTTAATTATTTGAAATTCTACAAATTTTGATTTAAAGGCAAACTTTTTCTAAAATAATAATATTAGATTTAAAAACTTTAGATCCAATTTTTCTAAGTAAAAATATATGATTTAGATTTTGAAATACACCATATTCTCATAACCATAGCTTTTGTAGGTTTTAATCTTAAATTATTTTTTAAAGGAAATTTAGGATTAACCTTATCCAAAAAGTATAAAAATTAATACTTGACTTGGATAAATTTCACGAAGGGAATTTTAGATTGTGGTTTAGAAGGAAGTGATTTTGCTGTGAGCAAGGTAAGTACAAATATGGCCTACAGAATGAAAATAGTATTATTTTCAATTTATATATTAGGCATATGCCATGTTAGGAATGTTTTTCCTATGTTTATAAAATAATAACATGGAAGTAATGATTTACGTTATTGTTATGTTTAAGTATGTATCATGATTGTTATGATATGCCACAATCACATATATGCCACACGTATAATTATGTCATGGTTCATAAGTATCCCACATTTACATACTTGCTACACTTTTACTAGCATGTTATGTAAAATGTCATAGTTTACATTTATGCCATGATTAAATCAGTGTCATGCATTATTATATCATACCATTGCATCATGATAAATAAGTTCAGAATCAAGGAATGTTAGTCTTTGATTAAGACTTTACGTTAGAGTATGACATTAGGCATACCATCAAATTCAGTTAAGCTAAAGCTTATGACTAATTTAAAATAAGTTAGAGTATGGTATCAACCCCCCTTTAGATAATAGAGGATCATGTTAAAGAAAATATCTGGATAAGTCCAGTTTAAGATCTCGATGTTATTAGGGACCTTGCAAACCCTAACCTTCTACTGATTGCGTGCACCTGGTACGTATACATAGCTGCTTACAGATTAGCAAGATAATAAGTTTATAATGAAAAATAAGATATCCATAACTAAATTTAATTGGATCACGTCTTAAATTCCATAATTGGATCATGCATCCTCCTATGAAGTTCATGTTAATTTTTAGTACGAGAACTATATTTGTACTTGTTGAGCGAAAGCTCATTAGTTATATTTATACTGTAGTTAATCAATCTGCATCGATCACGGTGCTTGGGGGTAAATGCAGACAAAGATTTTGAGCAAGCGAAAATGGTGTGGGATACCACTATGTATTTTTATTCTGCAAAATTGTATAAAAAACCATTATCATCATGTTTAAAGATTTTATAGTTATATATATTTAAGTAATGAAGTTTATGACATGTAAGGTCATATGAAAGAGAAAAAAAAATATTTTCTTACAGATGTGACAAATGTTTTATGATAAGTGATTAAGAAAAAAAAATTAGTATGAGATTTTAAGTACTTAAGGCTATGTATTTTTAATAATTATAAATAAAGACTTAGTTTAAGTAGTAGTGTAACGGCCTATTTAGGCAGGTCGTTACAAAAACCTTATTGTAATTTAAATAAAAATGTTTTATTTCATTTTACTACCATGTGCCTATTAATTGTATCATTTTTTTAAGAAAAATCTACGGTTGAATAGATTTTTAAATTATTTTTCTTAAACTTTTAGGACCGAGACCTCATGTTACATTTTATAGTACTAATAATGCTTAGATCAATGTACTTGTTTGAATTAATTAACAATTTTTGTAGAGCTTTCCAAAATTCAATAACTCCAACTATTGAACCGGTATGTTTCCACACACGTTCCATCCGATATAATAATAGATACAATCGGTGAAGTGATTGCTCCAATATTCAAATTAGTTCATCATATACTAAATCAAGAGCAAAAGTAGTCAAATGCATCGACTGCATGCTTTATTTGCCTCCCTATAAACATGACATAAATTTAAACTGATCAAGAAAAAGAAGACGACAAACTAACAACAATCGACATAACTTATTTTTGAGAGGTTGGATTACTGCTAAAGTGTCCGACTCCACATGGTGAAGATTTAGATAAACATCCAAAAGCCCATGATAAAGAAGCGCTCATAGCCATGGCTTCTGCAATTTTTGGAGAAAAGTTATAATGGATGGGCAATTTGCAAGAACAACCATGACCAAACTGATGTAGGAAGAATAATACTTTTAACTTATTTTGTTATTTTGGCTAAGTTTTATTATTTCATTTAGGTATCGTTTTGGTTATTGTTAGTAAGACTATATAAGTCTAAGGCAAGAAGTACAAGGATCATTGTTGAATATTGAATATTGAAATTAGAGTATTGGCTTTTCCTCTCTATTTTGGGGGCTTTTCCTTTGACTATGGATTTGACTTGAGTTCTTCCCAATTCCTCTGCATCAAAAACCTTCAAAATCTCGAATGATAGCAGTAATGCCAATCTTATTGATTTGAAGGGACAACAGCATGAGGCCGGGGAAGAATCCATCCAGCTGTTGGGCGGGCATTTGATGAAGAGGAGTCGAGCATATATAGGAGTTTTGTGACGAGCCTTGTTAATATAATTCATATATACAAATAATTTGTAGGCCAAAGAGAAGTCTCTTATCTTGAATTCTTACAAGAGAATAATCCTGACCTCATTTTCCTATTTGTTAGAACCTAATATCATATTAATTAAAATCTGTTCAATCTAGAGAAGATAATTAAACAATTATTGGTCACGAATTATCATATTTGAGTGATGCCCATATATCTTGCTAATTATATAAGACCTGATATTACTTTTATTTATTTATTCAACTCGTTCAGTTTTGTATTGTAGAAGCGGGATATTAATCAGAACTGCGTAAAATGGTCGATTCTAAAGCAGTTAATGTGTTTACATGTGGCAATACTGCAAATATCCCAATGCTCAATAGAGCAAGCCATTGCTGCTAAATCCTCAAATCATGCTAAAATTCTAAGACTAATACAAAAAGTGAATAGGGAAAGTACTTGGATAAGATCCATCGTTCAACATATTCAAGAAACATGCAGTCCTCAAACGAGAATTGCCCCATATTTTCATACGAAGATATATAATACAGACATGTACTGCTCAATTCAGAGATAATAAGAACATAAACAAATGTGATAGAACCAAGCACATGCATTTCACCAAAATTCCTTTCCACACATGAATTATACAAGAGCGGTGATACAAACGTTCAACAAATTCGTTCAAGCGATGACTTAGCAGATTTGTGCTCTAAAGTGGTCTCTACTTCGATATTTGAGAAGTTGGTTCAGAACAACGAAATGCATCATCTCAAAGACCTTTGACAGTGTCTTCTTGTATATGTTATATTCTTATATATATATGAGGGACAACTAATTATTTATAGTACTCTTTTTCCTGTAACTAAAGCTTTTTTTTTTTCTTATTGGGTTTTTCCTATCAGATGTCTTTAACAAGACAGTCATTGTAATATAACATCTACGATTTCATCGACTAATAAGGTTATCAAATGAATTGTAATTACAATTGAAACGACCGAAAAGGATATATAAGTTAATATCCTTTTGTTGTTATCAAAAATATCGTTCCACATTTCATAACAAATTTTAGAATCCTCTCTATTATTTAATTTTTTTAAAAAAATCTTTTATAAGTTTTCTTTTCATCCTATTTAATTATGAGTTTGGATGCTATTTATTAAAAATAAAATGAAATAAAATCGGTTTTCGGTAAGAAATTAATGAGGAGGTCATTTTAGTAATTTAATCAAAAATAAAAGTATTGTCCACTTGAACAATATTTAATTTGAAAATTCAGATTTAATTAAGTTATAAAATGGTGAGAAAATGCATAATTTGTTTGATTGGAAGAAGTATTATCTGACACGGCGGCGATGGTTTTGGCGGTGGCGATGATGACGACGGCGGCGGCAACGGCCGCGACGGCGACGGAGATGCTGAAAACGGTATCGTTGATGAAACCGAGCCTCCGGCGAAAGTTGAGCTCGAAGGGGTTCTCTGTCAAAGCCTCTTCCGTTTCAGCTTCAGCTTCAGCTTCAGTAGAAGTAGAATTCGACCCCAAAATCCCAATTGAAAAAGCACTGACTCCTCCTTCTTCCTGGTACTCTCTCCCCTCTTTTTATTCCTTCGAACTCGACCGAATCTTCTACAGAGGCTGGCAGGTCGTAGGTAATCCTCTTCCCCTTCTCTCTCTACCCACCCTCTCTCTCTATATGTATACATATACACATATGTACATATATATATATATATTCATTTACCATTCTTAGTGGGTGTTGGGTTGATGATTCTCAGGGTGCACTGAAGAAATTAAGGACCCTGGAGACTATTTCACTGGCAGGTCAATTTTTTTTTTAATTGAAAAAAGAAAACTTCTTTTTCAATTTTTACTTGACAATTTGATTGATAAGTTAGTTTGAGCATTGTGGTAATTAGTATGTAATTATCTCTGTTAACACTTGAAAATTCATGGTTAATTTCAGGATTAGAGACTAAAACTGGTATTAACGAAAAGATAAGATAATGAATTTAGGGAGTAATCAAGTAATTAACCAAGAAAAAGATTTGAGGACCACAATGTTGCAATACGCATATATAGTTTGCTAAATAACTTGGCTCTGTTTGGTTACCGGGAAAATTAAAGATTTTTCACCTGAAATTTGACCAATTCTATGGATTTTGTGACGCAGACTGGGAAGCATCGAGTTTGTGGTGTGTAGGGATGATGATGGGAAGGTTCAAGCATTCCACAACGTCTGTCGACACCATGCTTCGCTTCTTGCTTATGGAAGTGGGAAAAAATCTTGCTTTGTTTGCCCTTACCATGTGAGTTTTTCGCTTGCAGTTTGATTGCTTCATGTTGATGTCGGGCATAATAACAAGTTTTTGGATTGATTAACTTGCAAGTTTTCCTCGTTTCTATCTTTCTATACTTTTCGTTATGATTCATGGATGAGATAAGACACTGACATATTATCACTTTTTGTGTTTTAAGCCATGAAATTTTGAAATTTTGTTTCTTAATCAAGCGAACTGCAATCTTTTTCTCAGGGATGGACATATGGGTTAAATGGACCGCTTCTTAAGGCTACTAGAATCACAGGAATTCAGAATTTCAATGTAAATGTATGTTGGAGCGTTGTCATGGCAGGAATCTCAAACTCTATACTGTGAAATATTGACAAGTTATAGTGCTAATCTGGTCTATTTTTCTCGGCATGGAGGGCAGGAATTTGGGCTAATACCAGTTCAAGTAGCTATATGGGGTCCATTTGTTCTTCTCAATATGGAGCAGAAAGTTACAAATGATGTAGATGATGTGTCAAATGAATGGCTTGGCAGCGCTTCAGAAATACTGAGTACTAATGGAGTTGATTCGTTGCTAAGCTATATTTGTAGACGTAAATATACTATTGAATGTAACTGGAAGGTATGGTAAACGTCATTCACTTGAAGATGCATCATCATACAGGATATTTTAAAAACATCACTTGAACTTTTTTACCTCTCATGATGGCACTTAGGCCAAGTTTGGTAAGAGGGAAAGAAAATAGGAATGAGAGAAAAGGTACATAGCATAGGTGGGAAAACAAGGAGGAATGGGACTACCCTTTTTGGTAGGGATTCCATCCTCTACCCTTTTTGTATAAAGAGAGATTAAAATTGGGTTGCTTTGAAGGATTTCAAATCACTCACCCAATCCATTCCCTCTTTACTCTCCTATCAAACAACTAATAGGTCCCAAAATCCTTCCACTCCCCTCAAAGAGAGTTTTCTTGTTGAGTAAGATCAAGTTTTCTTCCAATGCTTCTTTATCTGAATGGCTTATCATGGCATCGATTTTCATTTCTTTTTTTATTTACTGTTGCTCACACTCCATTGAAAACTCGGTATTTGTCTCTTGCAGGTGTTTTGTGACAATTACTTGGATGGGGGATATCATGTCCCATTTGCCCATAAAGGTCTCGCAAATGGTCTTAAGCTTGATTCCTACTCTACCACAGTACGCTTTACTGCCCTTTCTCTTCTCTGTTGACTGATTTTGAATATTAAGGTAGTAACAAAGAGAGAGGAGAGGACGTTCATATATATATATATATATTAACTACTGTATACAGAGGAAACAGATTCCTTATGGCGCTTTTACCCACTTTTATAACCAGAGGTATATTTCAGTATTGATTTTCCATGTTTCTGTCCAAGTCAAGCTGACCAACATTTGCAATATAGATATTTGAAAAGGTTAGCATCCAGAGGTGTGATGGTGGTTCAACGGAAGGGCAAACTGATTATGACCGACTTGGATCTCAAGCTCTCTATGCTTTTGTTTATCCAAATTTTATGATTAATAGGTACAAAACTACGTATAATGAAGGAAATTGTCGAGTTATTCCCTGCGTTTATGAGCTCGTTCTGCTGTTTTTTTTTTTTTTTTTGGGTCAACTATAATTGGGTATTATTACCAAGTAAAAGCGTAAATGATGTTCGTTGTAGGTATGGTCCATGGATGGATACCAATCTTGTAATTCCTTTAGGACCCAGGAAATGTCAAGTTGTGTTTGACTATTTTCTTGAACCTTCACTTAAGGTAATTTATAGTTTCTGTTTTGACTTGTTATATTACATCACAGTTTTAGCATAATTATAATGCCAAGTATGCCCGTACTCATTGAACTTTCTTATTCTGATTATAGGATGACAGAGATTTCATAGAAAGAAGTTTACAAGATAGTGAAAGAGTACAGGTAATTGTTCTAATGCATCGATCGAAGATCATCCTGTTATTATGATTGATTTAAGCGTAATTATGCGTATGGGGGGGTATGTACAGATGGAAGACGTGGTGTTATGCGAAGGTGTTCAGAGAGGGCTCGACTCGCCGGCATATTCTTTCGGTAGATATGCTCCGAGAGTTGAGAATGCCATGCACCATTTTCATTGTTTGCTTCATAGTAGCCTAAAAGAAGAGTGATTGTGCTTTTACAAGAATTAACAAGATTTGTTACTTGCACAAAAAGCATCATTTTACACACAAACTAAAGCTAATAAACGGAACCGCTTGTTCCCAGGACGATTTTTTTTAATTATTATTATTATTTTGTCGTTTTGCACAAAATGTGGCATAATGCTAGAAAGAACTAGCGTTTTATAATTATTCTTAACTTCAAAATTATAAATAAACATATAAGCAATGTATCAATGGTCTGACTTGATTCACAAACAAAGAAAGATTAAGATTGACATCAAAGGATCTTTTAAATAAGAATATATTACTATGTCCACTATTATATATAAATATTTATATGTTTATATGTATATATACTTTTTGTCGTAGTGTTTTCACCAAAAAAAAAAAGAAAAAAGATCCATAGCTGCTCATTGGTCAACCCACAATTTAAATAAAAATAAATATATCTGTGCGAACGCACCCTTTTTTTAATACTTGTTCTATTAAAAAATTGTACAATTATTGCACCGTATAGAAAATGCTACTCTGTAGCAACCTAGATAGATGCAGACCTGCTCAAGTCAACCAGGAAAAGAACAAACTTGGTTTATATTAAGTCAACCGGTGATATACACGAAGTAAACAAGTCATCT
The DNA here is from genome assembly GCA_025413025.1 of Ficus hispida. Classification (NCBI taxonomy): domain Eukaryota; kingdom Viridiplantae; phylum Streptophyta; class Magnoliopsida; order Rosales; family Moraceae; genus Ficus; species Ficus hispida. Next base: position 642,340 of record CM046362.1, read on the forward strand.
ACTACAATTCTCACCAAAAAATAAAAAATACTATAAAATGAGATATTTCTAATGTTAGATTTAACATTTGATTTATATTGATTCTTGTTTAACTTTTTTATTTCGTCATTGAAATATTTTTATTTTCATATTATTATATTATTAGTTTATTTTTATGCCTTAAAAAAATAGTTTATTTTTTACTAGTTTCAAAACTTAAAAATAATGGCAAAAAGCTAAAAAAAAGCAATAGAAATAATATTAAAGTACAAAGTAGGATAATGTTATTTTCACACTTTTTGGAACAGATATAGTATTTACATAAATTTATACATTTGTCACAAAAATATTATTCCTCAAAAGTCAAAACCAATAAAACTATACAAGTAAAATCAGTACCAAAAAAAAAAAAAAAGTGACTAAAATAGTCATCCTGGTCTGAGCAAAAAATTTCCAAACCAAGGATACACCGTTGCATATTTTTTCAAGTAATTAGAAAGATGAGTTTTTTTTTTTTTAATTTCATGTAACAAATTCACCCTCGTGTGAGCCGCGAGTAACTGATAAAAGAGACTCGGCCAATCGTGCAAAATTCTATAAAACTTGACTTCTTCTACCGACTAAAATCTGGAAAGAAAGAGAGACAAGTGAGCGTTGCAACACTATACAAAGCCACACATCATAAACCAACAGTCAAAGCCTAGCGAAAACGCAGGAAATGAGCAATTGAACAAATAAACATTTCTTGCGTTGTTATGCTCTTTGCCGGCTAAACCTTCTCCGGTGAAACATTCTCCTTAAAAACTTGCTGAAAGGTGTTTGTGGAACAGGTATCAGTTTCCCAAGAGCAGCAAGAGGCCAACTGCATGGAAGAGGAGGTCGGTCAATTGCAACAAAAAATTAGAAAAAGATTCGACTCTTTACCAGTTGCATAAACAAGTATATTCCATATCCGACTCTTCTTATCGTTAATTTTACCATTTCCTTTTCACAAAATGAACTTCTAGTGTGGTGTATTAAACAAAGTGCTTCACAACCCTGTAAGAACCCGCCAAATCGCCATTTCAAAGTATAAAACATCTTTACCAACCTGACAAAACCGATGGCTACAGAAACCAGCCAATGATTCCAATTTAACCTGACAGTTTTGGCAAACTTGCCAAGGAACTCGATAATCATGATCTGCAAGCAAGCTAAACGTAATTAGACACAAGGTCAGGCAACCCAAAGAAAACATGTGGGACTCTACTTATAATCTCACCTGAAGAACAATAGTGATTGCAATTATTCCAAGAAAGAGGTTATTTTTAGTAATTCCTTTGAATATATTGAATTCTTCCGGCTTTCTAGCATTGAACTCGTTGAATATCTGCAAGAGGTAAAATGGCCATTATACCCGTGAAACATGAACTAACATAACACCATAGGATCATTTAAATAAATTGCACCGAAACCAGACAACAATCTTTGCATTGAAATTGCATCCACATTACAAAGTTAAATTTTCCCTAACCAGATGCAAGTTACAGGGCCACAGACCAGGAGAAAACGGGACCAGAAAAGGAAAAGTTTCTTGAACGAAACTTTTCCTTTTCGGCTACTACTAGGAGAAGTAAAGACTTACTTGACAGAGGACAAATGCGTTGAATATCAGCGTGTTCTTTACTTTATTAGCATGGGTAGGGTCATCATGTTCCAAGTTAAGTAAACCCTTGCCGTCGAAATCAAGGACAAGCAGGACGGTAACTTGATACAAAGCCTGGATTTAAGGAGACAAACGATAATCTCATTAAGAATAAATTATCCTATTATGCGTAACCTGAATTTTCGCAAAAGTAGCAAGAAGAGTAGTAAATGATGAAGCGTAAAAACCTGGATCAGCAAGTTTCTCCATATAATATTCGTTATAAGAGGTTCTCTGAAAACATAGAAAACAGAATGTTTTAGACATGTATATATTTTTACTTTGGACCGAACAATTCATTAAAATAGAGCATAAAAGAGATGAGGAAAAAAAAGGAAGAGTTAAAGTCGAACAGAAACAGTTTGCAACGGAAGAAAACAGAAAACGTACTTCTGGCCAACTGGGGGCCTGTGCATCAGGTCATTTGTTGGTGGTTCAGTAGCCAACGCTAGCACTCCAAGAGCATCCATGACAACATTAACCCAAAGAAGCTGCAAGAAAACAGTTGGCAGACGATTATAGCTATATGCAATTGCGCAGGCCAAGATGCACGTGCGGGTCTAATGCACCAACCTGCACTGCATTTAGTGGACCTTTACCATAGGAAGTTGCAGCCACAACATTTATGATAAGCGCTGCAACATTAACTGTAAGCTGGAATTGAATAAATTTCTGGATATTTGCATATACTGATCGGCCCCATTTAACAATCTATGCACAAATTAGATAAAATAAATTAGATTATTGCAATTTCAGCTTCTCAATGCAGTAAATAACCACATAATGAAGATTTAGCCAAGACTTTATAGGACAACACGCGAGAAATAAAAAGAAAAAACTTAATAGCATCAAATTTCCACTGTAGGATGATATTGCCAAAAAGACCACTCATTAAGCTAATAAAAGTATTGCCGGAATAAAAACGTTTGCATAATTTAATCCACATCTTAATCTTAAGGGGTCAAACCAAAAAGTCAAAATCCGAAAATGTGTTTTCAGCTCATTTCATGCATGCGTGTGTGTCAGCACACACGAGTCACATCTATGTGTGTACGTGTATCAGAAAGGACAATTGATGCGGCATTAATCTTGTTTCGGGGAAACAAATAGCTAAGAGCATCTAAAAGGAAAAAACATAACAGTGCAAGAATATAGAGTTAAACTACATGTACTAACTAGTAACTCCAATCTGAGTAATAATTGTTTAAAAAATATCCCAACCAAATAAAGGTGTGATATTCACGCAAAATCCAAATAACAGAAGCATGAGCATCGAAAGGGACTAACCGTCACAACTGAAGCGAAATTGTCATCCAAAATAATAATATCTGAGCTTTCTTTGGCCACTTCAGTTCCTTGGATACCCATAGCAAGACCAACATCAGCCTAGGTTCCAGTGGGGAGAAAAATGGAATTATAACAATTGAACAAGACATGAAGCTGCTAACAACCCGAAAATCACAGATTGTACTAGAGATAATGAAAAATTAGATACAAAAAACAGGAATTGTGCAATGATAGTTAGAATGACCAAAAAAAAAAAAAAAAGGGTTAAAAAGTAGATAACTAAAGGAGAACAAAAGAGCCCAGAGTTGAACCTCGTGTAGGGCAGGAGCATCGTTTGTTCCATCTCCAGTCACAGCAACAACACGACCCCGCCTCCTCAATGCTTGCACAAGCAGAAGCTTGTCACTAGGGGAAGAACGTCCCATAACCTAACATCCAAGGAAAAAATTGCATGAAAATTCACCACTAAAACGTAATCAGCGCTCACATACTCACATACAGAAACAACAATTTACACAGACTAACAGATAAGAGACACCTAGATCATACCGTAACCTTCTCAGCAACATCTTCTCTTTCTTTATCAGATAATGCACGGAACACTTTTCCTTCAATGAGATTAGGCTCTTTACCATCTTCTTCTGAACCAAGTATGCCGCATTGCAATGCAATTGCTTTGGCAGTATGAATATTGTCACCTGTGACCATGCGTACCTACACCACAGAAAATGAGAATTCTTTCATTTAACATGCCAAATACCCTCACACAACAGCCGTATATTGACACTAATACAAACGCCAAACTAAGGGAGCAGAGTGGTTTTATTTGTCATACTAATTCTTCAAAACAGAGAAAATATAAATCCAAATTTGAAAGAAAAAAGTGTGGAGACGGCAGAAAATTATCAATCACAAGAAGGTTCCACCTATAAGAGAGTACCTTAACACCAGCAGTCCGGCATAATTCAACTGCATTTCTTACTCCCGGCCTACATGGATCCTGCATTGCAATGTACACATGAGATAATAGAAATGTACAGAAAAAGAAAAATGTAAATTAAAAAAAAAACAAAGGAAAAAGAAAAAATACAATTGGAAACTGAAAATGAGAAACCTCATAATATGTTCATGAAAAACAATGGCCAATTCTAGTGTTTTTTTATGTATCAACAGTTAGACTTACAAATACAGTTTCTTAACTTCAAGTACGGAATTAACCTCAATAATAATAAACGATAAAGAAACCTGAATGCCAATATAGGCATTTGAACTTAACAAGAATTTAGTAAATGAAAAAACAACATAAGACTATTAGCCTTCTAAAAAACAAATATAGATTCACGAGTATTAAACAAAAAAAAAAAAAAAAAAAAAAACTGCACAAATTTTGCAGAGAAATATAGTGATAACACGAAGCGTAAAAGCAAAGGGGATATGAGATGATCAAAAACGAGAAAGATCATGAGGCAATGGTGATCAATTACACAATCAAAAGACCTGTATAAGAAATTTCTTTCATCAATAGGGGATTATAGCTAAATGGTCTTTTTTTTTTATACGTTTTTTAATAAATGGCCCAAGTTTTTAAAAATTAGTTAAAAAGCCTAAGTGTTTAAAAATGAATTAAAATACCTTTTTTTTCTTAGAATGATTAATCAATTTTGTAAATAGTCAATTACTTACTGACCATATTAAACAGTCAATCACTGATTGACCATAATATAACTAATAAATTTTTGTAGTCAATCATTGATTGATCCATAGTTACTCATTGATTGACCAGAATATTATTTTTCGCAGTCAATTGCTGATTGATCACAAACAATATCACAACTTTTTTGGTCAATAAGTGATTAACTATAAGTAAATCATTGATTTACTATTTAAAATATTAAAAGGTTAAAAAAAAAAAAAACTCACTCTTCCCCTCTCCCCCACCTGCGATAGCCCCTTTCTCTTTCCCCATTCTCGATTCTCTCTCTCTCTTCCCAGTGCTTTCTTTTTCCCTTCTCTCTTCTCGTTGATCGGAGAGGCGCTGTGCCGATGACAACAACAACGGCGACTTGTTGTAGTTCGACTGGAGAATGCTGAGACCATCATGATTTTCGATAAATTGAGCGATCAAGGGTCACAGGCTCCGCGAGCTTTTTTCTCTGGCAATAAGAACAGCTTCCTCTTCACGATCTGGTTTCTTTCTCTCCATCGCAAGTGACACAACGATTTCACCCTAGTGTCGTGGTTCCAGCATCGCCAGTCTCTGTCCGAGGCTGTGGTCGGCAATGGCGATGGTTGAAAGGAGATAGGAGAGAAACGGGTAGAGGGAGGAGAGAGAGAAAGAGGTGGGGGGGAGAGAGAGGAGTCTAGGAAGTGGATTAAATTTGATTTGGCCATTTAGCAAAATAAAAAAATGTTAGGTTATCTATTAGATTAGGTGATTACTATAGGCCACTCAGCCTAATTTTCCTTTAATATAAGAAACATGATTAATTCAAACAAAAAATAAAGAGCAATTTATAGCTGACCAAATATATATATATATATAAATATATATATATATATATATATATATAGGTTATACCTTTATACCAACTATGGCAAGTAAAATAAGGTTATCCTCAGGTAACGCCCAACGAGATAGTTCTTCTTCATCAGTTGGAACACTTTGAAGTTCACATGTTCTGTATGCAATAGCAACACAACGTAAAGTACGAGCAGCCATATCTTCAATAGTTTTTCTGAAAAATTTCTCCTGAAAAGTAAGAGATTATTAGAAAGATACTTAAAAATACAGTGGAGTACACAAGCGCGAGAGAGTGCAAGTGCGTTACTGAAAAAAAAAAAAAAAAAAAAAAAAAAAAAAAAAACAGAATATATATTGTCAAACCTTATCTTCATCCATAGGTACAACATGATTAGTATCATCCATATATTGAGTACATGAAGCCAATACAATTTCAGCAGCCCCTTTCCAGTGTACATGAACTTGAGAGTCCGGCTGCAAATAGAGCAAAAGAGAATATCAAACAGTAACAACAATATGTGGTTGTAGATATAACTAGTGGCAATTTCACACCTAACTTCGTCAAAAAGTGAAGAGCTCGAATCTCCTCATCCCCAACTTCCAAAGAAAAAAAAAAGTAATAACATTATTGCACGTAAATTCAAACTACTTTTACACTGAAAAGCATGACTACCACAACAAAAAGAACCCAATAATGCATTACTTTGTTTCAATATTTTTGTCGGTTTATGCCTTCCACAGTGCTACCACCAACAAAGTTCTAACAGCACAGAATCCATATAAGGGAAACATGTTTAAGATGATGGTATTAAAACCAGGCTAAAACTTAAAGCTCTAGGGCTTAAAACAATGTTTTAAAAAAAAAAAATTTTTGTTTCATGTTTATGTTTATGTTTCATGCTTCAGATTTAAAATTGTGAGGTAGCACAACTGTGATTACCTAAAAGTTTTCGTCCTTTTTCCTTCAAGGACTGCCAGTCCATTCTGTATTCTAGTTTTATTTTCAAAAAGGAAAATTTTCTTTTCTCATAATAAAAATGTTCTAAAACTCGTTGCACCATCAAAATTAATTTTTTACAAGGTAGACACAGGTACTTCTCTAAAACAAACATATATGATAAATAAATGACTTCGACTAGAATAGTTTGATCACTGGGAAGCAGATGCAACAAATCACGCTAGCCGTAAACAACTATCTACTGTACCAGTTTTACAGCAACACCGCCTCGTTTTTTCTCCGAGTTGAATGGAAACACATGAAGAATTGAAGATTTCGATCTAGCCACTTCAAAATTCATTCCAAGCTGCAAACAAGATATCGGCAACTCTAATGATATTTGAAACGACATAAACTGATGGGAGTAGAAACAAAAAATGTATATATTTAGAAATCGAACCCGAATTCCCCAGGAAAGAATGGCCTTTTCTGTTGGTGATCCAGAAACCTCCGCTTCTCCACCTTCCTACAAATAACCAGGCAAAAATGTGTTAGAATACTCACAATTACCGAGAAAAAATTAATAATAATAAGAATAACGATAAGTAGAAGTAAATAAAAACCTCAGGTACATAAACACCGCCATTTGTGTTCTGTGCAATGCCTTCAATCAGTACAGGAGACACCAAGAGAGACAACTCTGAATAGTTATCATGATGATCAACTTTTTTTCCACCAGCATAGGCCTCAAAAACAATCATCTATACACCGCAACAAATGTGTCAGTACCGTGGTAAAGCATCATGCCTCTGTGTTTGTAGTGACGAAGCCAATAATATTTTTCAGGGAGGGTTTATAATTACAACAAAAACTTTATCAAAATCAACAACTAACATTGAACTAACCAATCCTTGAACAAAAAAAATGTATTAGTCAGAGCACAAATAAATAAATAAATAAATAAAAACTAAAAATGTAATATAATTGTTCCCGACGGTCATGTCCTGAAAATGTTCTATAATAACCTCATTATCAAGGCTATTGAAGGTCATTTTGGGCACATATGCTTATTTTGGAGTTTTAAAGCTATTGGATTATTGTGTTTAGATAATGAAACTTTTAATTTTGAAGGTCTAGAATAGATTTCTAACTTTTTATGGGGGCTTTATGCAATTTTTGAGGGGGGCTTAATATAATTTCACTCATATTTGTACATGTAGGTAAAGAAAATAAAAAAATTGAGGGGGGGCTGACCTCTATTTCCTATGTCTACGTTGTGCGTGTGTGTGAGAATGAGGAGGAATGGAGAAAATTAAAGAAATTACGAATGTACATCATTTAAAAATCCCTTTGTGTCTCTGTTCAAAAACCCCTTTCCTAACAACAAAAAAGCGTAAAAATTCCCAAGCAAATTTACTTGTTTTTTTTATTTTTGGTTGGCTAATGAAAACTTCAGAGCCCTTTATAGGTCCAGGACAGCTCTCCTTTTTAGATACAGGAGGTAGAAGTGTCGAAGTAAACGAGCTTAAAGAAGAAATAAAAATAATAGCAAGAAGAAGAACAAAAAATCGTGCCCAAATATACCTGGTTTAGAGTTAAGGTTCCAGTCTTATCACTAAGAATAGTTTCTGCAGAGCCCATTGTCTCACATGCAGCAAGCCTTCGAACCTGCAGTTTTACACCCGTTATACCACAAGAGTACGTCCTAAGGCCCCAAAAGGGAAGCCCAACAGGCCCACTTAAGATCCGAATGGGCAAACAAAGACATTGGGACATACCAGAGCTTTATCCGCCATCATTTTCCTCATTGAATAGGCAAGGCTGCACAAAGAGACCAAAAAAAAAAAAAAAAGAGTCAAATTAGTAGCATCGAGATATTTTGTAATAAGAAATTCTTCTACACATGCCCAAATTTTTCCACAGAAAAGCAACAGGTAAAAGGAATCATGAAAAATAAAGGAAAATTAAATTGAGTGACCTTTTTTAATTACCTAATCTAATAAATGACTCAATTTTTTTTTATTTAATAAAATGATCGTTTGTTATTTTTTTTAGATTTGGACAATCAGTTATTGACTACGAAACTTGATGATTTATGTTATAGTCAATTAGCAGTATTATGTGGTCAATCAATTCATTGATCGATTATTTAAGATTTTTTTTTTTTTTTAACTTAGAGGTAAGAGAATTCGAACTCTCCACCTTTAGGTGGAGTGAGATATGATATAACTGCTAGGCTATGCCTATAACTACTGACCATTTAAGAAAATTGATCGACCATTTTAGGGAAAAAAAGAGGACTTTTTAACTAATATTTAAAAACTTCTTTTAAAAAAATGTTATTTAGCTATAAATTCCAAAAATAAAAAGGTTCATATATTACCCACTGGAAACAATCATATAATTAACGAAACATAAATTCGGAAACAGTGCACTACCGCTGCAATAGAACTACCAGACAGTAGGGGGCGACATTCATTTTTGGACTAAAACACATTACAGACAGAGTACTTTTGGATATGGTTTTTCAAATAACAAGTGAAAATTATATGGATATGGTCCAAAAAAAAAAAAAAAAAGCGCGCACACACACACTATGACATAATTAAAAATAGACGGTGAGATATGCTTACATTGAGGTTACAGCTAAAGAAAGCCCTTCAGGCACGACAATAACAACAACAGTCACCTGCAATAAATGGTTCACAAAGTTAAAACTTTTTATAATGACCTCCATGATTTGTATGCATAATTTTACATGCATAACATGTATGCATACCGCAAGAGAAATGATTTTGATGGCTTCATTTATGGCATCAGCAAGTTTGGTCTGGCCTGCAGTGAACTGACGACTTCCATCTGGGTTTTCTGAATGGCCAGTAAAGTATCTGCAGAAGTTCAATGGTAAGTGTCACCTCAGATCATTTGCTATTTCGAGAGAGAGAGGGAGAAAGCACAAGAAAAGATTTACCTGACCAGAAGTGCAACAAAATAAACAGAAGTTACTGCGAGATTAACTACTCCAATAAAAGTTGTAACCCCACTTAAGCGTACCTGTAAAACGTCATCAAAAGGGAAAATATAATAAGCAAATCACAAAATGTCATAGTCACATTACTAGAGTATGCAGAATGCTCTACTAGAATATTCAGACAACCAATACTGGCGGTCGGAGTTGAAGACATTAAACCATTCATGTTGAAAAGTGAAAATATTATATTGCATACTCAATTAGAATATTCCGGCAACAAGCACTAGCGGCTAGAGCTGGAGACCAACATAATGTATATGATATTATAATAGATTTTCTAAATAATAGGGATAATTTAGGTAAAATGTGTTAAATTGACCTTTATCTTTGTAAAGCATATTAGGCTGACCTTTGACTAGAATTGTTTTGTGTTATATTAATCAAGTGTCAAAAGTTTGTGTTATATTAGTAAAAATGACTTTAAATTTATGTTGGTACTTTTCCTATATATTAAGCAAATCACAAAAACGTCAGTCACATCACAAATAAAAATATTTGAAATTTAAAAAAAAGTAAAAAAATAAAAATAAAAATCATACCTGCAATGGTGTTTCTTCACCAGTGTCTTCTGAAAGACTAGCCATGAGCGATCCCCATTCAGTATTAATACCAACACTTGTCACCTGAGAAAACAAATATTATAAACAAATCATCATAAGTGAAAAACAAAAAACAAAAACCTGGATATAGATACGTTATTCATGTAACACGTACAATTTTGATAAAAGATTACAGAAAAAGTCTAAGAATCGTATGCTAGGAAGAATTTCGTGGACGGAAAACTTTAACACAAGCCAATAGATCATAGCATACTTGGCATTTTTGCAAAAGCGCTAAAAAGATTAAAATGTAGTAATTCGCTACCAATCCATCTTAAAAAATTGTGTTGCAGTTAGTGTTAGCATAATCACCAAAACTGTTACCATACTCACCAAATATATTACATAATCACCAAAACTGTTACCATACTCACCAAATATATTACATTATAGGAAGCGTCTTAAACAAAATCCCCAAACCTAAATGGCATACTAGTATTCATATACCAAAATTAAAATACTGAATACTAAAGAAAACAATGGGGTGCGGGTACGCATGTTCAATGAAAAAAAATAAAATAAAACACTAGGAAAAGAATATATGATGCTTCCTAGAAGCAAAATATAAAAAAAAGAAAGCAACAGAAGCCCACCAGCATTGCACCACAACCATCTGCTACTTTACACCCAGACATCAGAAATGGTTCCTCAGAGAGCTTATGAATCTGGAAATATATAATATATATATATATATATATATATATATATGAGATTCAAAAACAAATGGCTGGAAACTCCATGCACAGCAAAACTTTAGGAGAACGTAGTTTAGGAGTTCATGAGTTTTTGAAGTTCAAATTTTAAATCTATTGTTTGGAGTTCTTATAGACATTATTATCTTTCTTATTTGTTGCTACTTTTTGCTGAGTAGATAAGGGTTTGTTTTCGTAATTTAAATCAAGGGTCTGAGGCTATAAAAGAGCCACGGTTTGTACTGCTAGGTTTAGGAGATTTTTTTATTAATAAAAGTTTTGTTCTCAGCAGTGTTTACATGTGTTTCCTCCTTCTTGTTAGCTTACAAAAACAATTAAAGGCTCACAATTTTGCTTTCTCCGGTCATGCTGGACTCATCTAGGCCAAGCGAGTGGCCAGATATCAGAATACCATCTGCAGGAACCTAGCATAGAAAAAAAGCACAGAGAATCTTATAATGCATTTTAAACAAAAGGAAAATAATAAAGAAATATATCAAAATATGAGCATACGGTCAACGTACTTGGTCACCACTGTTAAGTGGTACAACATCACCAACCACAATATCATGAATGGAAACTTCAATTCTTCGACCACCTCTAATGACCTGTAACCATGTACCTTTTAGAAATAAGAAACAGACGTTTCTTTTTTTCTTTTTTCTTTTTTTTCCTATATCGACTATGGTTGCACAAAACAAACCTACCTGCAAATTTATGTTTCTCTTCTCTTCATTTAAATTTTGGAACTGAAGATATTGTCTGTAATCACTAATAGCTGTATAAGAAAGTCAAAATAAAATAAGATCAATAAAGAATAGATGGATTCTACTAAAGGAGTAAAACAAGTAGTCAAAAGATATTAAAATGAAACAAACAGTCAAGGATATTATCTAATGGTAATGTTATCATGCGTAAAAATATCCAGTTGGATCCCCCACAACTGCCCGCCCTTATAAAATCAAACCAACAAAGGCATGCTAAGGACCTCAAAGCTTGATTTAAAAAAAAAAAAAATATATATATATATATATATATATTCACTTAAAAGGATCACAGGCCAAAATAATATTTTTTAAAAAATTAAGTCAAATCAAATCAATAAAATTAAAATTAAAATTTGATGCTTCGCCTGCCTGGTCCCTTCAATAGAATAGCGATTCAAAATATTATAATAAACAATGTAAAGCTAAGTTTCATGTGAGACAGATGACTATAGCCTCGCGAAAACATGAAGTACTCTTAGCTAATAAACTCAAGAAATAGAACCAGCTAAGATCAAAGAATAAAAATAAATATGAAAAGAGGCAACCATAGTTGACAAATGTGAGGGAAAGTTGTTTACTCCAAAAAGACGGACACTTTAATACCTGTAACAACAACCACAAGAATAACTGCACCAGCATTGCCTCCCCCATCATACCATCCTTCCTTGATACCCTATAAATGAACGAAAGACCTCAATCATGCACCAGGATTAAAAACACGCAACAGATTAAATTATGAAAGAGAACACAGCAAACAACGCCGAAAAGCATGCCTCAAAGCCACAAAAGCCAAAAGTTCATGAATTCCAATTACATCATTCTTATTTACTCATTCCTAATCCTTTTTTCTCCCCTCTATTTTTTTTATATGCGTATATAATATTTTGAAGCAGAGTATATTTTATCTCCCCTTTTAGATCAATAAAATTTTTGTCCTTTTTTACTATTAAAAATATATAAGAACACGCACTCACGCACGACAATCCCAAAAAAAGGGGACACAGTTTACTATGGCAGTGCACAGCTTACCTTAGTCACTATACCCAGAACCAGGGAAGCCACTGCAGCTATCATTAACAGGATTAAAGTAAGGTCTTGCCAAGCTTCCCAAAGAAACATCTACAAGAGAGAAAAATGATCAAGAGCAGTAGAAAATGTCATCTTATTTCTTGCACTTGTAAACTAACCGAGTATGTAATTTTTATGTTAATACTAAAGATTACCCAAAAACTTCCCCCTTTTTTTCGTGGATATGTGTTTGAACCGAATGCATTTTTTCTCTTTGGTAAGTCTTCATCATCTCCATGGATTCCTTTCTCTAGATTAGTTTTTAGTAAATCGGCGACACCGTTAACCTGATTAAGAAAACAAGAAAAGGAAAATGTTCGATGACATAGTCTAAAAGTAAAATTTAGTAACTTAAAAAGAACAAAAATTGCTCTGGCTAGCACTTGCCCCTCCATATTGTTGCAGACTGAGAAGATTACGATCCCTCGTCATTGAAGTAAGTTGCTTCTGCCCAATTGGAAAATCCCCACTGGCAGTTGAAAGTGGTTGTTCAGTGCCTATAAGTTGGAAACACTAAATCAATCACCCAATGCGCATCTAATAAAGCATTTCCTGACAACAATTAAACTTAAGACTTAAGAGCGAGGAAAAACCAAATCGAAAAATATACCACAGCAATCTAATGGGAGACTAAAACTATTAGTATAAATTGCCTCGTGCAAAACGCTTGAAAAAAACATTGAAGGATATAGTTTTTCCATGTACGTAACATTGCATATGGGAACAGAAACCTGACCAACCGCCTCACAGTGTCGAGTAACCTTTAGAGCAAAGAGAGCTTAACCACATGGATAAGAATATAGAGTGAACATAGTAACTTGTTAAGAAGTTCATGTAAAACCGAGGACCAAGAGCAATAAAATAGAAGGAAGTACCATACCCTTGATTTTTTCTTCAGCTTCTTTATAACTGCTTCCAGCCTAATACAGAAAACAGAATAAATCAGAACATAAACAGAAAACGAAAGGCAACTTTAAGAAGACATTGCTTTATATTTCTTTACCCGTCTAGCTTGTATACGAGCTCTGATCTTCCTCAATAATTTCCTCTTTTCTTCTTCTTTCTTTAGGTCTAACGTGTATCGGAATCGACGAGAGGAGTTTAGAGCAAGTGTCGCTTTCTGCAAACAAAAACTCTTTCAGCACGAAAATGGAAGAACGAAACAGAAACAAAAATGTGCAAAACACACAATAAAATAATTTAAATTTTACTTCCAAACCAATGGTGCATAAAGTTGCTGCTACTGTCATTAATGAATACTATACCATTTGCTCCGCCTACCAGTACCATACAATTCTACACATCATATCTTCGAAGTTGACGATTTCACACATGTAAAATAGGTGTCCTAGGGTCGTTTTTAAGGTCATCAGTGGGAGAAGACGAGAGGTCAGAGAGAAAAAAACAGAAAGCTAAACTCCAGTTTACAATCATCAAAATCTAAAACCTAACTTAACTGAACAAATTAGATACTTGAAATCAGCAGCAAAATGTTAATACAAAAAATTTTGCTTCGATTGTGAAAATTGCTCATATATTATATATATATATATATATATATATTATGAATGTAAGAGTTTTTAATGGTTACTCTGATGGTTATAATCAAAATTATAAAAATAAGTGCATGACTTAATTATTTTGGATGATGCGGTAGTTTATATGACTTGTATTGACAGTTTAAGCTACTGTTTTACTCTAATTATAAATTAAATACATTTTTTTTAAGTGAACAATAATAAATATCTCAAATCAAAATCCATATTCAGTAAGGAAAGGGAATTTCTTTCTTTTTTAAATTTTATTTTATTTCTTTTTGGTTACATGTTTTTAACAAATTTTGTTCGAAACTCGCCGAATATATTACTTTTTTTTTTTTTTCAATCTTTCTTCTATGAAAATGAAAAATCTTCATCTACCCTAAGCTTCTTTTTGGCACTCCAAAAAAAGAAACTAGCAAGAAAGCGTTATCAGTTGATTCTAGGAAAGAAATAATTCAATAATGCACCATCTATTAGCTTTCAGGGGAAATTTTATCTAGTCAAAGTCAGCAACTTTTTTTTTTTTTTTTTTTGGGTGGTATTATCATGGACTGCTTATTTAAAGAAAAAAAAAAGTTCATTTGTTGATAAATCAATCAAATCATTTTTCTCGCCCAAAAGGTTCTAAAAATTTGGTTGATATTCGGAACTTCAAACAATTAATTCAAGTGGTTAAAGGAAAAAAAAAAAAAAAAAAAAAACAAATGTACATTGAAAGTGGAAAAGAAACCATCAAGCCAAAATGTTATATGTGATTATTTTTTTAAACTCTTTTAACACTAGGATGATTAACGATGGTTAGAGATGGCAATGGGGCGGAAGGAAGAGGGTGGGTATGCTTCCCCCATCCTCATACCCACCTCTCTTTTTACCTTCCATACCTGTCTAATTTAAGACAGTTGCGAAGGCAAGTAATACTGGGGGTGCTATACATATACCCTACTTATTTACCCATTATGAATTTAAAAAAAAAAAAAAACACACACACACACACACACAAAATACAAAACAAATTTCATTAAAGTTCTCATAAAATTTAGTAATATAATCACAAAACGTAACTGAAATCTTAAAAACAAATCCAAATTTCAAAAATTCAAAAACTAAATTTATAAAGCAAATTAAAGCATTTAGACATTAAACATTTTATTCTTACTCTAATTTGGCTATTCTAGGCCTCATCGCTTCATCTTCTTAAACATCACATATATTTTTTATAAGGGTGAATCTATGCGGGGCAGGTATAGGTATGGAGGAGCTTTCCCACCCCTACCACACACTCACATGTGAATTTAAATTTAACCTTCATATCCGCTCCCAAATCCATATACTATTCTCATGCCCGCCCCATATGCTGGTACCCGTACTCTGGGCAAAATTGCCATCCCTATCTTCTGCACAATTTTCTTTTGTTGACAATATAAATGGGGGCATAGCAGCGGTACTCTCTCTCGGAAGCCTAGAGGTGATCAGCTAAAGGAAAGTTATATTATCATTTGTTTATCATTGGTTAACAATTCCGTTGAAAGCACATAAATAGCATCACAGATGGTGAATTTTTTTTTGAAGACCGTTTTTTTTTTTTTTTTTCCAATTGAAAATGAGAGCGGGGGATTTAAACCCTACATCTTTTGATATAATTAGATGTAAAATTATTATTAAATTATACCTTTAATACAAGATAATTTTAATTAAATAGAAACAAGTAGGTCAAGAATATGTTATCAATCCAAATCACTCTAAATTCATTACATATTTATGGTTGTAAATTTTTTGCCAATTCGCTACAGATCTATATCACATGATCAAAACAACGGTGATAAATCACATTTAATAATAATATATAATATATATATATATATATATAAACAATAGCAAGAAAAGAATACACGTTACAAGTGTGTAGAGAATTAGGAAATCAGCAGCAAAAAATACAGTCCGAGAGGGTAGAGAAAGACTAACCCTCCATCGTCGGAGACTTTCGATGGAAGCATTTTGGTGTTGGAATATCGAAAGGATCGTCGGAGTCGCGGGAGCGGCTGCTAGTTCCGAATTCGAGATCGTTGTTCCGTGGCCGGTACGTTGGTCCATGAAGCTCCTAAAATCTGTCGCTGGCAACAACGCCAACAACAGCAGACAAGAATTTTGACTCCACTGACAGTTAAAGGGAGCTAAATGAAAACCAGAGTTTTGATTAAAAAAAAAAAAAAAAAAAAAAAAATGTGTTTAAAGACTTGAAAGCGTTTCCTTCGGTGGTTCGGTCTGAATGTGCTTTTGTCTTTCTATTTTGTCTATACCGAGTTTTTTTATTTCTTCCTTATTTGGGCGTCAAAAGAGACACAAAAGGGCATCCAACAACTAGTGTCCATTGAGGGCGAGAAGGGCTTAGGAAAGGCATAAGAAATATCTAGTAGGTCTACCGGTTCAACCGTTCAAGGGAGATTCATTTGTTGTTGGCCATGGTGGGTCACAACAAGCTGAATAAAAGTAGTTTAATTTCCTTTTTTTTTTTTTTTGGATAAAATGATAAAGTTAAGCTTTTTTTTTCTTTTTCTTTTGCTAACAGATAAAGAAATGTTTATTATTATTATTATTATTTTGGTGCTATTCAAAAGGTAAGATTGTTTGTAACAATGAAAATATTCATACCAATCTATATGGATGTCTATGTTGATGTAAATTAGTGTACAGTACGTATTTATCTTATTAAAGTGAATTTTTAAATTAAACTTTCAAAAAACCCTAAAAATAACTAGCAGGACACAAATTAGAAGAAATTATCAATTAGAATATTAATTCTATGATAAATATGCATGATAAGAAGTGATAATAGCATAATACATGGTAAACCTAAATTTAAAAATCAAGTAAAATAACGAAAAAATAATTATATTTAAATTGCAAAAAAGCTTGACGTAAAAAGAGGTATGTTGATGTGGTTGTATGTATAATTTAACAGTATTTTTACTTTTAACTTTATCATAAGTTGTAGAATTCGAATTCTCTCACACTCAAATTTTAAAAAATATAGGCTTATATATTCATGTTAGGTGTTTGAAACATTTCAAATCAATTTTGATAATAAATTTGGTCCATTAAATCTAATACATGTACCTTACATCTATAATGTCATAAAACAAAAAATGATCTATACTACTCAAAGGAGCTTTTTGGAGGTGAAGAATAACAAATTTGTCTTTCTGTATCACATGAAAGCATATAATTTGTAATTAAAACAAAAAGGGGATTTCATGACACTTAAAATAAAATCTCAAAAGAGTAGAGTACACCGAAATTTCAAAAATAAAAATTAACAAGACTAAATCAATTTCTAATAACAACGTCAAAACTAATACTGTAAATGCACAAATCATTGACATATAGATTAAACATGAGCAACCAATAAGGAATGGGTGATTATGGGGAAGGTTCTTCCAATAGTGAATTCTTGACCTCAGCCTCGTCCCATCTTAAGTGGGGATAGAGGCATGCATGATAATGGTTTTGGAAGGGCGGGATGGGATAGAAAACCTCCTTGCTCCATTTCATCTTGTTATCATTCCTAATTTCATTTTTAGTTAGATTTTGTTTATTGCTTTATTTGTTTTAATAAATCTCTAAGAGAAAATCTATTGGCATCCCTCCATCTATTCTTCGTACCCTTCTATATTTATTTTATTATTACTAGATCGCCTATAAATAAAATTACTAAGGATTAAAACACTATAAACACACCTCACTCAAATTATTTGAAAAAATAATAACAATAATGTAACGCCGAGCTTAATTAATTTAAAATAACTAAGTTTAACTATTATGTTTAGCATCTTATTAGTAGTAACGTTAATCACTTGATATGAAATGTTTTTTTTTTAGAATTCATGTGTTACAAAAAATTATTTAACTACATTCTTTTAAGTAACTATGCAAATGAGAGTTGACAACTACCGGAAATGAAGCTGATCGATGTGCTTAGTTCATAAAATTGTTTGTATAAGAATGGTAATTTGAAGTTATAAAATTTACTTCAAATGATGTTTATTAAAATTTTCTATGGACTTATTTGTAAAGAAAATATATTTTTAAGGATCTAGCATAATTTTAAAGTCTTTTGGGCATTTTATGTAATTTTTAAGGAATTGTTTTGCTAGCTGTCCACTTTATCCTTTAGTGCCACGTTATTCAAGTATAATGGTTATCCAATTGGATAAATCTTGCTATCCAAGGTTTGGTGAATGTATACACCTTGTTATCCAAGTTTTCTTTTTGGATTATCTACAATTGGGGCTGCTTACCGACCATTTGTAAGCAAGGTAGGAAGGTGCGCAGCAAGAGAGAGAGAGAGAGAAAGAGAGAGAGAAAACTCAAAACTCATTTTCGGATTTTCACACAGACACCATTTTCTTTCAACTTAGTTGAGCTCAAGGTGGGTTTGGCGTCACTTTAGAAAAGTTATTTTCTTTAGCATATCATGGCTATCATTTTGTTTGCAATTTTTTTTTCTTTTTGTTTGTAATAAAAATGGTGGTATACGAAATATAGGAAACGTGACACATATTATGCATGCAAAACAAGATTCATTTCCTTATAAACAAAACAAGATTTTTTTTATTTTAATAACAACAAATTAAAACGAATGACAAAAAATAAAAATAAAATAAAATAAAACAAAACGTTGAATCACACCAAAATAAAAAAAAAAGTGAAACTTTATATTGATCTGATACAGAAAACTATATGTAATGTGACTATTAATACCAAAAACAAAGTAAAAAAACTATGTATAAAGTTGGATAATTAAAATAAAAACCTAATAACGTGGAAAAACCAAAATTAGAAAAGAACTGTTTGTTTTAAAAAAAAAAAAAAAAAAAGAAGAAGGATGGCTATATGTGATTGATGTG
>CM046362.1:661449-683170 GCA_025413025.1 Ficus hispida
ATATTTCCAATTTAAAAGAGATCAAAATTGGACTATTTTGAGGATTGGGAGTCCTTTACATGATCCCTTCCCCTTTTCTCTCCTACTAAACAACTATAAATATCAAATTTCTTCCACCCTTATCTCCTTTCTTCCTGTACTTTTCTTCCTACCAAACACATTCTAAGGGATTAAAGAGAAGGGCTCAGCTCTGGTTGGCTCGGGATATACAATGCATATTAGTATAACCCCAAAGGCTTTATTCGGAGAGAATTCGGTTTCCATGCATGTCTTTGCACATGATTATTGGCTCTAATTTGTTAATTGTGTTTCTATCTCCGATAATCATTGTCTCTAGAATATAGCTAGATCGACTCGGAGAGGAACTAACTTACATTAATACAACAAAAAATGCTCTTTATAAGCTACAAAAGTTCAGCGTCAATTTTTAAATCGTGGGTAAAATATACATTTTGTGAGGACAATACTAATTTTGTGGCTAAACGAAGGACAAATATAGTCGCCTATCAAATTTAGTAGCAATAATATTGTCACTCAATGTCACTAAATTTCGCTGTTGGAAAATTAATTAACAGCATTCTCTCTTATTCGATCTCGGAGATAGATCCGGCAACCAAAGCATTTCATGCTTGTTGGTCTATAGCGAAAGTCTATTTTCTGCTACTAAATTTATTTTGGTATCAAAAAATTTGGTCATCATGATTCTTGTAGTGTTCTGTAGATGATGATATTTGGTTTTTTTCCTTTTCATTATTGTATATTACTCTTTTATTTATATTTATATTAGGTGGACAGCTTTTCTGAGTTACGGACCTAGTTAGAATATCAAAGAGCCTTGATAATGGTTGAACTTTTGCTTTATTGAAAGCATATATATTATTACTTTTTGGGTACAAATGTCCACACAGCTGCAAAACACTTTGAGGTTTTTTTATTTTTTTATTTTTTTATTTTTTTATTTTTAAGGTCCTTAATTATAGTATCTGTTGTACTTTTTAGAAAGGAGAAGCAGATTGCTTGAATTCGAACCTTAGGTATAACATTTTGCGAAAATGTGGTCAGGTCAATTTTCCCATCTTAGTCCTGATAAAGAAAGAAGTGTTATTTGCTTGATTTCTGCACTAACGTTGGTACCTTCAAGTTTGTTCATGTAATTAGGCTCATCAATTTTCTCTCCTATCACGAAAGGACATGAATAAGAGTAAAAACCAAGTAAAGGACAGTAGAGGTTGTTAGTACAAGTTTCGAATGCTATTATTGATTCATTATGGTAGGTACACAATCATATGGGTGCATGCACGCATGCCTTTGCCGCTGCACGTACGTGTATAAGAGTGTGTTTGCGTGTAAGACAATACGCTTATTACTAGTGTCAATTACTCTTTTATAAATGATGAGGGTAGTAAACAATTACCGACCTAGTTAAAAAGTCATGATGCATTTACTGATTTTTGTCATCATCACTTATTTTTTGTTTTAAAAGAAATATTATTGTTTGTTGCTTATTATTAAACTAGCAAATTAAAGTTTTGTTTTAGTTCTTAAACATTAAATTATTTTTTGTGGATTTTTTTTTTCATGATATGGGGAGTAAATTGATAATTTATCGTTTCAAAACTTTTGGACGGAAAGTGAAATTATTTATATGTATCAAATTCTCTAGTGGCTCTTTAAACAACGAGAGCAATGATTTTAAATGAAAGTAACAAATAACTTTATTCTAAGTTTACGGACTACTACTTTCGATTTCAAAATTCAGAGACTTATAAACATGAACTTAATATTGTATAGTTTAATTATATATAGTGCGCAGCAAAATAATAAATCTTAAATGTGTTTCTCATAGTTTACTTTATCTTTATTCCTTCTTTGGCTGAAAAGAAAACACAATGTATTCTCATGGAATAATAAGGAATACTTTGGCTATATTTCTAAGTTCTCTATGTGCTACATTCTAAAACTTTTTCTTTAACTTTCGCTTTTTATTAATGAAATCTGCGACTTTTCTTGTATATGACGTTACATGTAAGAGTGCATGTCGCATAATGGAGATGTGGTGATATACACATGCAAATATAATTTTAATAAAATAATTATTAAAGTGCCAGATCACATGATGGTGATGTCATCTTTTTATGATACGAATGAGTGAAACGAAGTTCGCAACGAAAAAGTGATGGCATGCCAGCTAGAGTGGATCCTCTACCGTATTTACCAGTGAAAAGTGGGGGAGTCATCTGTCTAAGGAGAAATTGGGGGCTCCTTTTTGATTTTGAGTGTTGTTAGGGGCCAAATAATCGATACATAGACGGAGGCTCGCCTCATGCTTATTCTAGAACAGAGGTTCACGCATGCAAACAATTGATGTGGAAATCCTTGTGACACCTGTCCATAAAAGAAATAACAACTAATTGATTGATACAAAAAAATTGAGATTAGCATTGGTGTCTCTAATATTTTGTTTTAAAAATATAAAACTTTCAATTTTCTTTAAAAAAAAAAAAGTTTCCCCATTCTAATAAAAATTTTGCAATATTATTAAAATAGTGAAATGCTAGCTAGCTAGGCCGGTTGTTTTGTAGGATTTTGTAAGTAGACTAGTTGTATTTAAACTGAGGATGATCAGTTTCTAGGGGCCAAATTAACCAAAATTAAAAAATTAGCTTAGAAAGAAGACATGGATTATAATCGCTCAGAAGACAACTTGTATAAACTGATATCGGAAGGCCAATGGGAGGAGATTGTGAAGATCTACAAGCGAGGCGGTGATGTTCAGACGACAAAATTTACAAAATCAGGAGACACCTTGTTACACTTGGCAGTTTTTGAGGGTGAAACAAAAGCAGCAATAGAAATGGTGGAATCTATATCTAATTCTGATACTATGATCTTGAGGTATGAAAATGCAACAGGAGACACAGCTCTCCATATAGCAGCTGCCATGGGGAACTGGATAGTTTGCCGTTGCATGATTCTCAAGAATCCACGTATCATCTATTACAGAAACCACAATGGGGAGACTCCGATCTTCTTGGCTGCTTTTCATGGAAAGAGATTTACTTTCCTTTCTCTCCGACGGTTTCTCGGTCAGGATTATAATCTCGTAATAAGAAGGCAAGATGGGAACACCGTTCTCCATGCTGCCATTATGGGCGAGCATTTCCGTAAGTTTAATTTCGTGCTAAAATACATATACATGGTCAATTAGAAATATTAATTAATTTAATTATGAAAATGCTTTTATATTAATTAAATTTGCTAATTATTTGTCCTCTGATCTAATTCTGCAATTTGTACAGGTTTGGCGATGGATATAATTCTTCATCACCCCGACTTTGCCAACTATAAAAATCACGATGGTTTTATTCCACTACATATTCTAGCTAGCAAGTCTAATGTGTTTCCAAGTAGCTGTCGCCTTGGGCTTTTTCGTCGTCTCATATACCACTGTATGAGTACTTGCTTCATTGTATACATACATATATACATACAAAATTTTTATACAAGGTTTCTAATTATAAGTCCGCATAAAAATAAAAAGAATAAGCTGCAGGGATTTATGTTTTATATATTTCAGATTTCGTTGAAGATGATTTTGAGGTAGAAACAGATCAAGCCGTTGCAGAATCTTTTCGCCCAAGTACGGAGATTCTTAAATACCCAAAGAACCATGAAACGAGCATGAACCTGTTGACAATGCTGTCATTTTATTTGAAATCAGTCTTACGTGCACCGTTAATGACCACAGGTACTGTACTTCTCACCGTTGTATGATTTTGAGCCTAATTTCACAGGAAGATTGAGTACTGTCAAAAAGGGTGCCAACTTAATTAGATTACAGTCCGATGCAAGAAAACTTCTATTCACCTTTTCATTTATTCTTGTTAGAAATCTAATGGCATACGCATGAAACTTGCATTTTCCGCATATTTCTTATTTAAAATTGTGTTATTAGTGTTTGTTTTATCATATGCTTAATCCAATTAACCCACATAATCCAAGGTTGACTCTAAATTTTGGGTTAACTGGGTGAGTTGAAAAATCTCAAAAGCCCACCCAACCCACCCAATGTTCACCCCTAAGTCATGGATAATAATTTTTGACAGGTGGTGAGACAGCAGATGTGGAGAATCCCCAACAAGATCAAGAAACAAGATATATTAAAGATGGTAATATATATATATATATTCTATACAAAACATGAACTGAAAATTTAATAACCTTTTTATATAATAAGGGAAAAGCCTTCCTTCAGTAGTGATGGATGATCAGATTCAGCCACATGTATGTGGTTTTAAATGTTGATTATTAATTAATTTTTAGCTAGTGGTTTACAAAGTATAGCATGTTTTCTCTTAATTTGTAGAAATCAACCGAGTTGATAGCGGGTGGAAATTGAATCGAATACGTCGTCGTCACTTTCCTTGGGACTCATTTCGTCTATTTATCAGCATCATGATTAAGGCATTACTATTTGTCCTTGGAAAGGGTTAGTATATTAAAATAATGTTTATTATGGTTTAATAAATAAACTTTAAAGTGTTACTAATTAATTAATTAATGAGGCTGTTTTGCTTATGTTCACAAATATTCTAATGGGAGTACGTATAATATTGTTAATAATGATTAATGCAGGAAAAATTTTGAAGAACCTCCAAAGAATGAAACTGCTTCACATGGAAGTTAAACATGTCTTGACTGAATTAGTAAAGCTTGATAAGACTTACGAGTCAGCTACAAATATTGAATCTCCTTTTCCAGAAGACATACATGGATCTGAAATAGTTTCTGAATATGGTAGGTTAATTTGAGAATTATAATATATAGGAAAAATTAAGTAGATAGGCAAGCGTTAAACACTTATTTAAATCAATAGTCAAATTTATTTATTTATATATATATTTAGGAAAATGACCGTTAATGAATTATTGATTTTGGTGATTAACTATGGTCAATCAATGATCACTAGCTATCAGTGATTGATCGTAATTAATTAATGAGAAATGCATATTAATATTTGTCAATTACTGATTAATAATGGTCAATCAATGATCGACGGATTGAAATTATAAATAAATAAAAATCAATCATTTTGCTAATTTCATGAAACTTCGGTCATGTATTAAAAAACTTCACATATCCCTTAATTATATGTACCATATTTATAATATTGAGATAACTTTCTGGGTACGAAATTAATATATTTGGAGAAGTGGCTACGGAATTATTCATCTATAGATAATTATATATTTTTGTCTATATATATGTTATAAAGATGCTGTCAGCATACGAACAGGAACACGAACATGGGATGATGCATGGAGGGGGATGATGACACCAATACTCATTGCCGCGAAGAGGGGAGTAATCGAAATAGTAGAGGAGATTCTGAAGGAATTTCCGGTGGCTATCAGGGATGTGGACTCTAAAAATAAGAATGTGGTACTTCTGGCAGTCGAGAGTAGACAACGGGATGTTTGCACATTCCTGTTCGGCAGTAATAGAATTGTTCCTGCGTTTCGCCAATTGGACATTAAAGGTAACAGCATATTGCATCTAGCCGCTGAATTAAGAGTGTTTGAGGAAGGAGATCTGATCCATATCCAACAAGAACTCGAGTTTTTTCAGGTATGCATATATGCAGTGCTTGCTAATTTCATTGACTTAGCTCCAGTTTGGAGGTCCTTAATTTGTTTTGGATTTAATTTACTTTCGGGGGGTTTTCAATTCTGTTCACGGATCGGATTACACAAATTAGGAGGGGTTGATTACATGGATTACAAGGATCATGGGTGCCGGCACATGGTGGTGAAATTCAATTGGATACCGCCGATAAGAGAAGGGTCGAGAGATAGAATGCTGATGGTGGGAGGTGACCCCATGGGTGGTTTGTGTGTGTCGAGGAATGTTCTAGCTAGATATTTTAACTTAGTGCCTTATATTTTACAAAAAATTAAATAAATAAAAATTTAATCCCACATTTTAGTATTTATGACAAACCAACCCAAGGAAAATTTTAATTTAAGCCCCAATAAAATGGAGGGTTATTAAAAAAAATGAGGATTTACAGTTTACGATGGGGTGCAAGTAGAGAACAGAGAGAACTAATTGGGGAAATGATATTCTTGAAGTGAAATTAACCGCCTAAATCTTTCCTTAAAGTTCTTGAAACACGACCAAAATTTAGTGCTGCCCTTTTTTCATGGATATTGGGTGACGAATTCTCAAAAACTATCATTGAAAGTGCAGGGATTAAATGTGTTCTTTGTTTTAGTGCATAGGGTTAATTTGGGAGTCCCTAGTAGGTGTTTCTCACAATGAACCTGAAAAGACTGATATTAAATTAATTTGTACTAATTAAAAAGAGTAATGCTAGTGACACAAACTCTACTCTGAACTTTTTGAGTACCAACTCTTGTATCATATTTTCATTGATAAATACAATCAATTGATGTAACAATGCTTTAAACACTTGCAAAAAAAAAAAAAATGAAAACTCATTTGCTATATAGATTGGTGCTCAAAAGTTGGGATTGAAGTTAGTGTCCTTAACATTTTTCAATTAAAAACTATGTGAGCTAACATGGGGATCACAGGGATCTACAAAACTAAAGCTCTAGTAATAAATGTCTAATATAACTCATAACTAAATTCCTATATTTTTATTAATTTTGATTTACTCTACTAAGAAATCAACGATTTATGTTGTCTATTACAAGCTTTTAATAATAATAATAATAATACAACACGCAAAAAGAATTCTATTACGGGGGAGACTCATAGGTAATTAATTGGAAAAATTCTATGCATCGTGTATACATATAGTTAATTACCTAATTTTTAATTAACGTGCGCAATTGAGTCCTTAACTTAATAGAAAAAATAATAAGCTTCTAAGTTGACTAAATAGCCAAAAAAAAAAAAAACAATTGTTACTACTTAAAGCATTGCTCGATTAATAGGTCGAGTTTCGCAGACATATATTTATATATCTATAACTATATTAAAAGAATGAAGTTTTCTAAAACCACTATTAAAAAAATTTAGTTAAATTATTTTGTCTTTTTGTGATGATGTCTTTTCTTTCTTTATTTTTTTTTTCTTTTTCTTGATTTCTCTTTATTTTTTTTAATAACTTTTTTAAATGTTTTTTTTCATTGCCTTACTTTTACCATTAAATATCATTAAAAAGTTTGAAATTTATGTTTATAGAATAGATATTCAATAATTTTAATATATATGCACTTCGCGAAACACTTGATTTTAACTAATATATATATATATGTGTGTGTGTAATCTTACTCTTGCAGTTCGTTAAGGACTCCATGCAACCACATTTCCTTCCTCAGTACAACAAAGAGAACGAGACCCCGGAGGATATCTTCAACCGAACACACAAGGACCTCGCCAGAGAGGCTAGCTATCAGCTCTACTTACTCTCTCAGTCATCGTCCGTGGTTGCTACCGTTGTTGCGTCGGTAGCTTTCGCAACATCGACGACCGTGCCTGGAGGAAACGATCAGAAAACCGGCACAGCAGTCCTCAGAGACAAGCCTGCTTTCGACGCGTTCGCCATCTCATCTCTGTTTGCTCTCTGCTCCTCGGTGACTGCCTTGGTCTTTTTTCTTTCCGTACTCGCAGCACGGCATCGATTCAAAGATTTCATGGTAAGCTTACCTTGGAAGCTCCTTTTGGCTTTCACGGCACTCTTCACGTCAATAGCTTCCATGTTGATTTCCTTCTTTTCCGGGCAGACTTTCGTCCTTAGAGATGAACTAAAACCCATAGCCTATCCTTTATATGGTGCGTTATGCTTGCCACTAGCCCTTTTTGCTCTCGCTCAGCTCCCTCTTTATTTCGATCTCATTTGGGTCATCTTGAGAAAAGCTGGCTCCATCAAAGCTTAATTAAGTAAGACTACTCTGAATAATGTACTGATCATTTTATAATAAGGAAGTCTCCATCTCCATTCATAATTTGTTTTGCATTGTTTGACGTTTTCTACATGCAAACAAACGAAACTAAGCGATTTGATCAAAATGAATGTTTATTTTGATTAAACAGTGTTCGGTTTTGAATTAGAGACGTTAAAAATGATGAAGCAACGTCGACTATAACCCCTAGCCTTCCAAGCTAACGATGCGGGTTCGATTCCCACTACCCGCTTATGCTTACCTAGAAATTTTGTGACTGACAAATTTTTTGTGGCCAGAGAAGGCTATAAGCTAAGGAAAATATAACAAATGTTGAAATGACCATAGCTCGTTATGTCGAAGTCGGTTATAGACCCAGAATAGACCGTTGGATTACGTTTAATATCATTTTTGAATTATCCAAGTTGCATGAAATTTTGATCAAGACCAATTTTTGCTCGACGGAGTAGGCTATAGACTTCAAAAAAACGGAGTAAATATTTAGAATACCTTAAATCGCCATCCGTAAGGCATTTTTCGTTATGAACTTTACCATTTAAATGCTATTTAGAGCAAGATTTGATGATTTAAAATTCTTCAAATTTTGATCCGGGCCAATTGTGTTCGACGGAGAAGGCTATAGCTTTTGGAAAACGGAGTAGATATTGAGAATACCTTAAATTATAATCCGGAGGGCGTTTTTCGACATGAACTGGATCAGCAGAATTCTATTGAAATGGTGTTTTAATTATACAAAATTTTAGAAATTTTGACACTGACAAATTTTCTGTGGCCAGAGAAGGCTATAGGGTAAGGAAAATATAACAAATGTTAAAACAACCATAGCTCGTTATGTAGAAGTCGGTTTTAGACCTGAAATAGACCGTTGGATTATGTTTAACATCATTTTTAAATTATCCAAGTTACATGAAATTTTAATCAAGACCAATTTTTTCTCGACAGAGTAGGCTATAGACTTCGAAAAAATGGAGAAAATATTTAGAATACCTTAAATGACCATCCGGAAGGCATTTTTCGACGTAAACTTTACGGTTTGAATGCTATTTAGAGAAAGATTTAATTATTTAAAATTCTATAAATTTTGATCCGGGCCAATTTCGGCCGACGGAGAAGGAAAAAATGGAGGAAATATTTAGAATACCTTAAATCACCATCCGGAAGGTATTTTTTGTTGTGAACTTTACCGGTTAAATGCTATTTAGAGCAAGATTTAATGGTTTAAAATTCAACAAATTTTGATCTGGGCAAATTGTGGTCGACGCAGAAGGCTATAGATTTTTGAAAACGGAGTGGATATTGAGAATACCTTAAATTATAATCCGGAGGGCATTTTTCGACATGAACTGGATCAGTAGAATTCTATTGAAATGATGTTTTAATTATCTAAAATTCTAGAAATTTTGAGACTGACAAATTTTCTGTTACCAGAGAAGGCTATAGGCTAAGGAAAATATAACAAATGTTGAAACGACCATAGCTCGTTATGTTGAAGTCGATTTTAGACCTGAAGTAGACCGTTGGATTAAGTTTACAACAATTTTTAAATTATCGAAGTTGCCTAAAATTTTGATCAAGACTAATTTTTGCTCGACAAAGTAGGCTATAGACTTTGAAAAAAAGGAGGAAATATTTAGAATACCTTAAATCACCATCCGGAAGGCATTTTTGTCATGAACTTTACCGGTTAAATGCAATTTAAAGCTAGATTTAATGATTTAAAATTCAACAAATTTTGATCCGGACAAATTGTGGTCGACGGAGAAGGCTATAGCTTTAGGAAAACGGAGTAGAAATTGAGAATACCTTAAATTATAATCCGGAGGGCGTTTTTCGACATGAACTGGATCAGTAGAATTCTATTGAAATGATGTTTTAATTATCTAAAATTCTAGAAATTTTGAGACTGATAAATTTTCTGTGGCCAGAGAAGGCTATAGGTTATGGAAAATATAACAAATATTGAAACGACCATAGCTCGTTATGTTGAAGTCGATTTTAGACCTGAAGTAGTGTAACGCCCCGACCCGTCCACGTAGGGGCATACTACATAAACGTAGGGCCGAATACGTAAACGTGGGCCGTTACCAAACTTGCTAAACTTAAATCTTTGTTTTATCGAAAAAAATTTCAGTATAAATTTTTTTTTTTCCTTCTTTTAAAACTTTAAACTTTATTTAAAAATCATAACTCGAAACTCAACTTGAATTAACTTGTACTGACGGGTAAACTTCATCATGTCTACCCCTTTTACTTGTTATGCCGATTATAAGGTTACCATGACCTTTTAAATCGGACCTTGGAAACATTACATCACATCCATATACAACATCATACTTAAAAACATTTGCGGAAAATATTGCGTAGTGGTATCCCACACCGCCCTTCACTCGCTGCATCGTCTCCATGGCCCATCAAGTAATGCTGCAGGCGTCTTACCTACAGTATGAAATATACAAATGAGCTTTCGCCCAGCAATTACAAACATGATCTCACAAAAATCTTTTCAAACATCAAGTAACATATCAATCATCATGTAGTTTATGCATGATCCGATTATGTCCAATTATAAATCTTTTAGACACTTTTACTCATTATCTTGATTACATGTGGGCCCCTAGTGTCCGTACCAAAAGCGCGCAGCCTCCAGACAAAGCTAGGGTTTGCAAGGCCCTAACAGTTCTGGGAATCATAACGTGACCCTCACGCATCAACGAGAGGTTAATGCCACAACTGGTTTTTAACATGTATTCTCCACGATCACGGGAGGTTGGTACGACACCTTACTTGATCATCTTACCATGTGATTTAACATTAGTGAACATGCTTCATGATGTCACAATGTCAAATCCAAACTTAACATTTGCCATATCATGGCATTCTTGAAAACATGACATTTTTAAAACCATGACATTTTAGAAAACATGGCATAATATGTAACATGTCATAGCATCACATCATTACATGGCATCTCATATCATAACATAGCATAGCATCACATAGCATAGCATTATAACATAGCATAGCATTATAGCATAGCATAACATAACATAGCATGTATACTTGGAAAATATCTTTTATTATTTTCCATACTGCAGGTGAGGTCTATACTTACCTGGTTTCCTATGCTCTTGAAACTTGACCTAATGTTCCGTCAAGGTACATCGACAGGTTCTATTCCTGTTTCAATTAGGGTGTAAGATAAGGATTAGCCTATCTTACCGTAAATCTTTTCATACAATGTTGGTATCCTTAACCAACCTTTAATAGTAAGTCATATGTCCCTCCTATAAACTCATGATGACTTACTTGGTTACATAAGGTAACCTTGGGTATTAATCCCAATTATATATGAATAGGGTTAGGTTATTATCCTAACCTATGCCTTGTCATTTTTATTCATAATCTTTTGGGTTTTAAGATCAAACCCAATTTCAATACCTTGTTGGGTTACCTTGAGTAACCCTTGAGGTAGTCAATCTTAGTCCAATTATCCTAAGTCAACCTTGGGCTTTGGACCCCGTCCAGTAACTCGGGTATCCTTCCCGGTTACCATCTATCATTGTCTTGTTACCAAAAGTAAGACAACTTTTGGGTAAAAAAAATCCATTCTTACCTTTCTTTGGAAAATTCAACCTTTTAGGTTTTAAAATCATTTGTTTAACATATGAAAAATCGTATTTTCTGGAGTAGGGTTTGTAAAAATTATTAACTGTTGAAAACTGCCTTTGGGACAGTTCCCATAGTTAAAACATTGGTGTTGGTGCAAAAATACAGTTTTCCTGTATTGTTTTAGAAAATCCTGTGCATGAGCAGGAATTTCCTGCTTATGTACTATTTTTCTGAAAATCTTGTGCTGGAATTTCTATTTCCTGCACAGTCTTTAGAATCCAATTTTTTAATTTAAAATCAGTTCCGAATTTGATAAAACTTTCTTCATAAAAGTTGTAGATCTCTTATAATACTACAACTTTCATGTTTTGAGGAAAACCCAGTTCTGCTTGGATTCTTGTCAGTTTTAATTTGAAACTTACTAGACGTGTAGACTAGGTCTGGGCAGATTAGCCTCGGATTTTCGTAAAAACGGAGGCCATTGGAGCCTTATTTTGAAAAATGGTCCACGCTGCCCTCTAGGAAAAACCCTTAACTACAACTTTGTAGTTTTGAGTTTCTTCAAATTCGGCCTCTAAGGGCCTCAAAATACCATTTCCAGAACACTGCCCAGTCTTGACCCGAGACTGGCAGTTTCGGTTCTTAATTTCGTTTTACGTCCTAAAACGTGCACGCTAGCTCAACCGACCACAGCGGGAGCCTAAAGTCACACATGCAATCGTTTCTAACGTTCCAATCCATCATGCATATAACCATACATTCATTCTAAAACCTATGGGGACTTATAACAAACACTTAGTAGACATATTTGAAAACATGCATCAAAACCATAAACTAGAGACCTTGAGACCCTAATCAAGCATAATCAAGCACTAAAAGGTGAGCTTATGCTCTTACATTCAATACTGGAAATACACTTAAACTTGAACTAAACATTAGAGGGTGGAGAGGATTACCTCAAGATCCAAGAAAATGGATCTACCCGTGGTTGCCTATAGCCTAGCCGGCCATGCTCCTCCAATGGGCACCAAAACTTTTTGGCCCCTTGGTGGCTGTCCTTACAAGATCCGGCCATTCCCCCTACTTCCTAACACTTTTCTCTGCTTTTTCTTGCTCACCACAACCGGCCATTCAAGCCACAAAATGGGTTTCCAATTTTTTTTCCACTCTTTCTTTTCTTCCTCACAAAATCCGAACTCTCCCTAAGGGATTGTCTCTTGGATTTTTGTTTTTGGTTCTTGTTTTCCTTTGGCTGCTAAGGAACGGTTTTGGAGCAGAAAAATGGGCAGAACTTGGCTCAATTTTCTGATTTTTTTTGAATAAAATGGGCACCTATTTATAGGCAAATGCAAACTTTCCAAAATTTGCATTTTAGCCCCTAAACTTAGAGGAAATAATGCAATTGGCATGCTAGGTGTCAAGGTGGCCGGCCAAGACTTGGAGAGCAAGCAAGGGATGACATCATGGCTTACATCATCGCTTACCTCATTGCTTACATCACCAAATTTCCAAAATTTGCACTTTTGCCCCAAAAGTGAAAATTCTTACAAAAATGCCCCCTAGGTGGCCGGTTGCTTTCTTGGTGAACAAGCCAAGCTTATCTCACCTTGATGACATCATCTTGATGACATCACTTCGCTTACATCATCAATTTTCCAAAATTTTCACTTTAACCCCTAAAGATAAAATTTTGGCATTTTTGTCCCTGAGGTGGCCGGCCATGTCATCTTGTTCTAGAGAGTTCTTGGTTTTCTTTCCAAGCTTATTTAATCCAATTATGATGTCATAAATTAAAGATAGGATGATGTCATCCATATTAAGCCCCGTTTGGCTTTTCCTCAATATTCAGTCCATTTTTCTGCTACACAGATATTTCTAATACTGTGTTTGCTTAAACACAATATTTTATACTGTACTACAGTCCAAAATTTATCTGTGTAAAAATGAACTTTATCAAATTTTTCTTGTTTCTTAAAACCTTTCTTGCCCTTCGTATCTAACTTAGTATGCTTGATTTTTTTCTAGGCTGGTCTCATATCTTATTCTAGCTTAATCGTCCGAAAAGACAATTTTCGCAGTATATAATCCATACTGCTTTGCCGTATCTCAGCACCTTCATCTATTTGACCTTCCGGGTCAACCTTTGACTTTTTCGGTCAAATTTTAACCAGCATGAAATTATGAAATTTCATCACGCCATTTTCCTTAAAACGCCTTATACTTGGCTAAGTAGTCTATTGTTGAGTCTCGTTACTAGTTAAATGAGAACTCAAACTTATACTGTTATTCCATTCCAATCTTGATCCAGACTTAGGTTTTCCTTGTTTCTACAGGAATCATAAGCCATAAAAGTTTCGGGTATTACATTCTACCCTCCTTAAAAGATTTTCGTCCTCGAAAATTCGAATAATCCTAAGTGGCTTTTCTTGAATCCACTATCAATTCTTCACAAGTTACTATAGATTGAATAACTTGTTCATGTTCCCATTTTAACATCTTAATGGGATCATGTCTCTTATATAGAACCATAATCTTCTTTCTATATCCTCATAATTCATATCCTCATATTCTCATGCTTTCATGTCCTCATACTTTCCTTTCATACTGCATCACAAGACTATTTACATGAAAAACTGAGCAAGTATTTCATATAACTTGCTATATTTGAAAAGCATATTATATCATATAGCTTTTCCATGCTTGAAAAGTATATTGTATCTTATATTTAAGATACTTTTCTTTAACTGTAATTGAGGGCTCAGTGAATATATCATATTGAAAATATTTTTCTTTCAATTAACTGAATCTGAGAACCCTCTAGTATAATGTTAATCTTGTGCTAATAGATTAGAACCCCTTTTTCTTTCCATGATGGCCCCTTTCTTGGAACTTTGTTCCTCAAGGTTTTCGGCCCTTTACTTTTCATGATGGCCCCTTTCTTGGAACTTTATCCTCAAGGATTTGGCCCTTACATAACATGATGACCATAATATGATGGCCCTTTCATAACATGGGTTGGTTCTAATAAGCATAAGATCAAGCACCATACATAAAAATAATTTCTTGGAATCTTTTTCAAATAAATAGTGATGCATTGAAAACAATAATAAATAGTATTATTGAAACATATTACTGTTCGAGTGATGCATTGAAAGGTATCATTGAATCAACTAGCTGCTTGTTAGCCAGTAGAACTTTCTCTTGTGCCTTCAGCACTTCCTTCATAGCACAAAGGCATAATCATAATTCTAAGGAATATCTAAAACTTCCCATCATTGCATAATTTTCCTTACTTAAAGGATTGTACATAGTCGACCTTAGTCAAATCATTGTGTGTCGACTTCAAAATTGTTGCTATCAATCTCTACCTCATTAACTTCATTGACAGACTCATAGTCATCATCATTATTATCTTAGCCTAATAAATTGTCGTTGGTAGCATCCAACTCATATTGGCATAATGCCTAGTTGCTACCCCCAAACTAAGGCATCATCAAAATTTTTCCCCGTATCTAATAATACTCTTATGGGGTAAAAGTTTCACAATCAGGAAACTTAACTTCCATGGTATTGATCCATTCCTTAGAAGGAAAAATTCCTTAATATCACTATACCCGAGATGAAGTGATAGGCTATACGATCTCAAAGCCTATTCATTTCTTATTGCTATTCTAACGATCATAACTTAATTACTACAGTTGTAAGATTAGGCCCTTGCAAACATTTGGTTCGTTCGTACGAACGGCGAACCATCTTTTAATTCCAGTCCCTTATTCCTCACATTTCTAATACCCATTCTGTCCTTCATAACTTATCATGTCCTATCTTGGAAACATCATAACTTATCATGATCTCTTCATCTCACATCATAAGCTTGTCCATCACATACTTATCATGGTAATTTTAGGATCGCGGAAATGCATCCCATAAAATTAAAAGTATCATGTGTATCATCCTTATGTGACCATCGATGAGGTATCCTCCTGATATAAGCAATATCTTAGCTAATTCTAATAAAGGAAAATAACTTAACTTACTTGGGCACTTGCAGAAACGATACGAAGCAAAGTGAAGTAG
The DNA here is from genome assembly GCA_025413025.1 of Ficus hispida. Classification (NCBI taxonomy): domain Eukaryota; kingdom Viridiplantae; phylum Streptophyta; class Magnoliopsida; order Rosales; family Moraceae; genus Ficus; species Ficus hispida. Next base: position 677,070 of record CM046362.1, read on the forward strand.
GCTGGCAGGATACCGCTCTGATACCAAACTGTAACGCCCCGACCCGTCCACGTAGGGGCATACTACATAAACGTAGGCCGAATACGTAAACGTGGGCCGTTACCAAACTTGCTAAACTTAAATCTTTGTTTTATCGAAAAAAATTTCAGTATAAATTTTTTTTTCTTCTTTTAAAACTTTAAACTTTATTTAAAAATCATAACTCGAAACTCAACTTGAATTAACTTGTACTGACGGGTAAACTTCATCATGTCTACCCCTTTTACTTGTTATGCCGATTATAAGGTTACCATGACCTTTTAAATCGGACCTTGGAAACATTACATCACATCCATATACAACATCATACTTAAAAACATTTGCGGAAAATATTGCGTAGTGGTATCCCACACCGCCCTTCACTCGCTGCATCGTCTCCATGGCCCATCAAGTAATGCTGCAGGCGTCTTACCTACAGTATGAAATATACAAATGAGCTTTCGCCCAGCAAGTACAAACATGATCTCACAAAAATCTTTTCAAACATCAAGTAACATATCAATCATCATGTAGTTTATGCATGATCCGATTATGTCCAATTATAAATCTTTAGACACTTTTACTCATTATCTTGATTACATGTGGGCCCCTAGTGTCCGTACCAAAAGCGCGCAGCCTCCAGACAAAGCTAGGGTTTGCAAGGCCCTAACAGTTCTGGGAATCATAACGTGACCCTCACGCATCAACGAGAGGTTAATGCCACAACTGGTTTTTAACATGTATTCTCCACGATCACGGGAGGTTGGTACGACACCTTACTTGATCATCTTACCATGTGATTTAACATTAGTGAACATGCTTCATGATGTCACAATGTCAAATCCAAACTTAACATTTGCCATATCATGGCATTCTTGAAAACATGACATTTTAAAACCATGACATTTTAGAAAACATGGCATAATATGTAACATGTCATAGCATCACATCATTACATGCATCTCATATCATAACATAGCATAGCATCACATAGCATAGCATTATAACATAGCATAGCATTATAGCATAGCATAACATAACATAGCATGTATACTTGGAAAATATCTTTTATTATTTTCCATACTGCAGGTGAGGTCTATACTTACCTGGTTTCCTATGCTCTTGAAACTTGACCTAATGTTCCGTCAAGGTACATCGACAGGTTCTATTCCTGTTTCAATTAGGGTGTAAGATAAGGATTAGCCTATCTTACCGTAAATCTTTCATACAATGTTGGTATCCTTAACCAACCTTTAATAGTAAGTCATATGTCCCTCCTATAAACTCATGATGACTTACTTGGTTACATAAGGTAACCTTGGGTATTAATCCCAATTATATATGAATAGGGTTAGGTTATTATCCTAACCTATGCCTTGTCATTTTTATTCATAATCTTTTGGGTTTTAAGATCAAACCCAATTTCAATACCTTGTTGGGTTACCTTGAGTAACCCTTGAGGTAGTCAATCTTAGTCCAATTATCCTAAGTCAACCTTGGGCTTTGGACCCCGTCCAGTAACTCGGGTATCCTTCCCGGTTACCATCTATCATTGTCTGTTACCAAAAGTAAGACAACTTTTGGGTAAAAAAAATCCATTCTTACCTTTCTTTGGAAAATTCAACCTTTTAGGTTTTAAAATCATTTGTTTAACATATGAAAAATCGTATTTCTGGAGTAGGGTTTGTAAAAATTATTAACTGTTGAAAACTGCCTTTGGGACAGTTCCCATAGTTAAAACATTGGTGTTGGTGCAAAAATACAGTTTTCCTGTATTGTTTTAGAAAATCCTGTGCATGAGCAGGAATTTCCTGCTTATGTACTATTTTTCTGAAAATCTTGTGCTGGAATTTCTATTTCCTGCACAGTCTTTAGAATCCAATTTTTACTTAAAATCAGTTCCGAATTTGATAAAACTTTCTTCATAAAAGTTGTAGATCTCTTATAATACTACAACTTTCATGTTTTGAGGAAAACCCAGTTCTGCTTGGATTCTGTCAGTTTTAATTTGAAACTTACTAGACGTGTAGACTAGGTCTGGGCAGATTAGCCTCGGATTTTCGTAAAAACGGAGGCTATTGGAGCCTTATTTTGAAAAATGGTCCGCGTTGCCCTCTAGGAAAAACCCTTAACTACAACTTTGTAGTTTTGAGTTTCTTCAAATTCGGCCTCTAAGGGCCTCAAAATACCATTTCCAGAACACTGCCCAGTCTTGACCCGAGACTGGCAGTTTCGGTTCTTAATTTCGTTTTACGCCCTAAAACGTGCACGCTACCTCAACCGACCACAGCGGGAGCCTAAAGTCACACATGAAATCGTTTCTAACGTTCCAATCCATCATGCATATAACCATACATTCATTCTAAAACCTATGGGGACTTATAACAAACACTTAGTAGACATATTTGAAAACATGCATCAAAACCATAAACTAGAGACCTTGAGACCCTAATCAAGCATAATCAAGCACTAAAAGGTGAGCTTATGCTCTTACATTCAATACTGGAAATACACTTAAACTTGAACTAAACATTAGAGGGTGGAGAGGATTACCTCAAGATCCAAGAAAATGGATCTACCCGTGGTTGCCTATAGCCTAGCCGGCCATGCTCCTCCAATGGGCACCAAAACTTTTTGGCCCCTTGGTGGCTGTCCTTACAAGATCCGGCCATTCCCCCTAATTCCTAACACTTTTCTCTGCTTTTTCTTGCTCACCACAACCGGCCATTCAAGCCACAAAATGGGTTTCTAATTTTTTTTCCACTCTTCTTTTCTTCCTCACAAAATCCGAACTCTCCCTAAGGGATTGTCTCTTGGATTTTGTTTTTGGTTCTTGTTTTCCTTTGGCTGCTAAGGAACGGTTTTGGAGCAGAAAAATGGGCAGAACTTGGCTCAATTTTCTGATTTTTTTTGAATAAAATGGGCACCTATTTATAGGCAAATGCAAACTTCCAAAATTTGCATTTTAGCCCCTAAACTTAGAGGAAATAATGCAATTGGCATGCTAGGTGTCAAGGTGGCCGGCCAAGACTTGGAGAGCAAGCAAGGGATGACATCATGGCTTACATCATCGCTTACCTCATTGCTTACATCACCAAATTCCAAAAATTTGCACTTTTGCCCCAAAAGTGAAAATTCTTACAAAAATGCCCCCTAGGTGGCCGTTGCTTTCTTGGTGAACAAGCCAAGCTTATCTCACCTTGATGACATCATCTTGATGACATCACTGCTTACATCATCAATTTTCCAAAATTTTCACTTTAACCCCTAAAGATAAAATTTTGGCATTTTTGTCCCTGAGGTGCCGGCCATGTCATCTTGTTCTAGAGAGTTCTTGGTTTTCTTTCCAAGCTTATTTAATCCAATTATGATGTCATAAATTAAAGATAGGATGATGTCATCCATATTAAGCCCCGTTTGGCTTTTCCTCAATATTCAGTCCATTTTCTGCTACACAATATTTCTAATACTGTGTTTGCTTAAACACAATATTTTTATACTGTACTACAGTCCAAAATTTATCTGTGTAAAAAATGAACTTTATCAAATTTTTCTTGTTTCTTAAAACCTTTCTTGCCCTTCGTATCTAACTTAGTATGCTTGATTTTTTTTAGGCTGGGTCTCATATCTTATTCTAGCTTAATCGTCCGAAAAGACAATTTTCGCAGTATATAATCCATACTGCTTTGCCGTATCTCAGCACCTTCATCTATTTGACCTTCCGGGTCAACCTTTGACTTTTTCGGTCAAATTTTAACCAGCATGAAATTATGAAATTTCATCACGCCATTTTCCTTAAAACGCCTTATACTTGGCTAAGTAGTCTATTGTTGAGTCTCGTTACTAGTTAAATGAGAACTCAAACTTATACTGTTATTCCATTCCAATCTTGATCCAGACTTAGGTTTTCCTTGTTTCTACAGGAATCATAAGCCATAAAAGTTTCGGGTATTACAAGTAGACCGTTGGATTACGTTTAACACCATTTTTAAATTATCCAAGTTGCATGAAATTTTAATCAAGACCAATTTTTACTCGACGGAGTAAGCTATAGACTTCAAAAAAACGAGGGAAATATTTAGAATACCTTAAATCACCATCCAGAAGGCATTTTTCGATGTGAACTTTACGGTTTGATTGCTATTTATAACAAGATTTAATTATTTAAAATTTTACAAATTTTGATCTAGGACAATTGTGGACGACGGAGAAGGCTATATCATTTAAAAAACGAAATAGATATTGAGAATACCTTAAATCATAATCCGGAAGGAATTTTTCGACACGAATTGGATTAGTGGAAATATATTGAAATGATGTTTTAATTATAAAAAATTCTAGCAATTTTGTGAGTGACGAATTTTCTATGACCAGAGAAGGCTATAGGCGAAGGAAAATATAACAAATGTTGAAACGACCATAGCTCGTTATGTAGAAGTCGGTCTTAGGCCCGGAATAGACCGTTGGTTTACGTTAAACAAAATTTTTAAATTATCCAAGTTACATGAAATTTTGATCAAGACTAATTTTTGCTCAACGAAGCAGGCTATAGACTTTGAAAAAACGGAGGAAATATTTAGAATACCTTAAATAACCATCCGGAAGGCATTTTTTGTCGTGAACTTTACCGGTTAAATGCTATTTAGAGCAAGATTTAATGGTTTAAAATTCAAGAAATTTTGATCCGGGCAAATTGTCGTCGACGGAGAAGGCTATAGCTTTTGGAAAACGGAGTAGATATTGAGAATACCTTAAATTATAATCCGGAGGGCGTTTTTCGACATGAACTGGATCAGCAGAATTCTATTGAAATGGTGTTTTATTATACAAAATTTTAGAAATTTTGACACTGACAAATTTTCTGTGGCCAGAGAAGGCTATAGGGTAAGGAAAATATAACAAAATGTTGAAACAACCATAGCTCGTTATGTAGAAGTCGGTTTTAGACCTGAAATAGACCGTTGGATTATGTTTAACATCATTTTTAAATTATCCAAGTTACATGAAATTTTGATCAAGACCAATTTTTTTCTCGACGGAGTAGGCTATAGACTTCGAAAAAATGGAGAAAATATTTAGAATACCTTAAATGACCATCCGGAAGGCATTTTTCGACGTAAACTTTACGGTTTGAATGCTATTTAGAGAAAGATTTAATTATTTAAAATTCTACAAATTTTGATCCGGGCCAATTTCGGCCGACGGAGAAGGAAAAAATGGAGGAAATATTTAGAATACCTTAAATCACCATCCGGAAGTATTTTTTGTTGTGAACTTTACCGGTTAAATGCTATTTAGAGCAAGATTTAATGGTTTCAAATTCAACAAATTTTGATCTGGGCAAATTGTGGTCGACGCAGAAGGCTATAGATTTTTGAAAACGGAGTGGATATTGAGAATACCTTAAATTATAATCCGGAGAGGCGTTTTTTCGACATGAACTGGATCAACAGAATTCTATTGAAATGATGTTTTAATTATCTAAAATTCTAGAAATTTTGAGACTGATAAATTTTCTGTGGCCAGAGAAGGCTATAGGTTATGGAAAATATAACAAATATTGAAACGACCATAGCTCGTTATGTTGAAGTTGATTTTTAGACCTGAAGTAGACCGTTGGATTACGTTTAACACCATTTTCAAATTATCCAAGTTGCATGAAATTTTAATCAAGACCAATTTTTACTCGACGGAGTAGGCTATAGACTTCAAAAAAATGGGGGAAATATTTAAAATACCTCAAATCACCATCTAGAAGGCATTTTTTTACGTGAACTTTACGGTTTGATGGTATTTATAACAAGATTTAATTATTTAAAAATCTACAAATTTTGATCTATGCCAATTGTGGTCGACGGAGAAGGCTATATCATTTAAAAAACAAAATAGATATTGAGAATACCTTTAATCAATATCCGAAAGGAATTTTTCGACACGAATTGGATCAGTGGAATTCTATTGAAATGATGTTTTAATTATCAAAAATTCTAGCAATTTTGTAACTGACTAATTTTCTTGGACCAGAGAAGGCTATAGGCTAAGGAAAATATAACAAATGTTGAAACGACCATATCTCGTTATGT
>CM046362.1:683270-777610 GCA_025413025.1 Ficus hispida
TTTTTCGAAGTCTATAGCCTACTCCGTCGAGTAAAAATTGGTCTCGATAAAAATTTCATGCAACTTGGGATAATTTAAAAATGATGTTAAACGTAATCCAACGGTCTATTCCGGGTCTAAACGACTTCTACATAACGAGCTATGGTCGTTTCAACATTTGTTATATTTTCCTTAGCCTATAGCCTTCTCTAGCCACAGAAAATTTGTCAGTCCCAAAATTTCTAGAATTTTGGATAATTAAAACATCATTTCAATAGAATTCTGCTGATCTAGTTCGTGTCGAAAACCGCCTCCGGATTATAATTTAAGGTATGCTAAATATCTACTCCGTTTTCCAAAGGCTATAGCCTTCTTCCGTCGACCACAATTGGCCCAGATCAAAATTTATGGAATTTTAAATCACTAAATCTTACTCTAAATAGCATTGAAACGGTAAAGTTCATGACGAAAAATGCTTTCTGGATGGTGATTTAAGGTATTCTAAATATTTCCTCTGTTTTTTTGAAGTCTATAGCCTACTTCGTCGAGCAAAAATTGGTCTTCATCAAAATTTCATGCAACTTGGATTATTTAAAAATTATGTTGACGTGTAATCTAACGGTCTATTCCAGATCTAAAACCGACTTCTACATAACGAGCTATGGTCGTTTTAACATTTGTTATATTTTCCTTAGCCTATAGCCTTATCTGGTTACAGAAACTTTGTCAGTCACAAAAATTGCTAGAATTTTAGATAATTAAAACATCATTTCAATAAAATTCTGCGGATCCAATTCGTGTCGAAAAATGCATTTAGGATTATGATTTAAGGTATTTCTCAATATCTATTTCATTTTTTAAAGGTTATTCCCTTCTCTGTTGACCACAATTGGCCCAGATCAAAATTTGTAGAATTTTAAATAATTAAATCTTGCTCTAAATAGCATTCAAAACTGTAAAGTTCACGTCGAAAAATGCCTTCTGGATGCTGATTTCAAGTATTCTAAATATTTCCCCCATTTTTTTGAAGTCTATAGCCTACTCCGTCGAGTTAAAATTGGTCTTGATCAAAATTTCATACAACTGGGATAATTTAAAAATGGTGTTAAACGTAATCCAACGGTTTACTTCAGGTATAAAATCGACTTCTACATAATGAAGCTATGGTTCTTTCAACATTTGTTATATTTCCTTAGCCTATAGCCTTCTCTGGTCACAGAAAATTTGTCAGTCTCAAAATTTCTAGGATTTTGGACAATTAAAAAATCATTTCAATAGATTTCTGCTGATCCAGTTCGTGGTCGAAAAACGCACTCCGGATTATAATTTAAGTATTCTTAATATCTATTCCGTTTTCCAAAAGCTATATCCTTCTCCGTCAACCACAATTGGCCGGATCAAAATTTGAAGAATTTTAATCATCAAATCTTGCCTCTAAATAGCATTTAAACGGTAAAGTTCATGACGAAAAATGCCTTACTGATGGTGATTTAAGTTATTCTAAATATTTCCTCCGTTTCTTCGAAGTTTATAGCCTACTTCGTCGAGCAAAAATTGGTCTTGATCAAAATTTCATGCAACTTGGATAATTTAAAATGATGTTAAACGTAATCCATGGTCTATTTCCGGGTCTAAAACCAACTTCTACATAACGAGCTATGTTCGTTTCAACATTTGTTATATTTTCTTTATCCTATAGCCTTCTCTGGCCACAGAAATTTGTTAGTCACAAAAATATCTAGAATTTTGGATAATTAAAATATCTTTTCAATAGAATTCCGCTGATCCAATTCATGTCGAAAAACGCGTTCCGGATTACGATTTAGGTATTCTAAATATATACCCCGTTTTCCAAAGGCTATAGCCTTCTCCGTCGACTGAAATTGGCCCGAATTAAAATTTGTAGAATTTTAAATAATTAAATCTTGCTCTAATAGCATTCAAACCGTAAAGTTCACGTCGAAAAATGCCTTTCGGATGGTGATTTAAGGTATTCTAAATATTTCCTCTGTCTTTTCGATGTCAATAGCCCACTCTGTCGAGCAAAAATTGGTCTTGATCCAATTTCATGCAACTTGGATAATTTAAAAATGATGTTAAACGTAATCCAACGGTCTTTTCCGGGTCTAAAACGGACTTCTACATAACGAGATATGGTCGTTTCGACATTTGTTATATTTCCTTAGCCTATAGCCTTATCTAGTCACAGAAAATTTGTCAGTCCCAAAATTTCTAGAATTTTGGATAATTAAAACATCATTTCAATAGAATTCTGCTGATCTAGTTCGTGTCGAAAATCGCCCTTCGGATTATAATTTAAGGTATGCTAAATATCTACTCCGCTTTCCAAAGGCTATAGCCTTCTCCGTCAACCACAATTGGCCCAGATCAAAATTTATAGAATTTTAAATCACTAAATCTTACTCTAAATAGCATTGAACGGTTAAGTTCATGACGAAAAATGCTTTCCGGATGGTGATTTAAGGTATTCTAAATATTTCCTCTGTTTTTTTTAAGTCTATAGCCTACTTTGTCGAGCAAAAATTGGTCTTGATCAAAATTTCATGCAACTTGGATTATTTAAAATTATGTTCAATGTAATCTAACAGTCTATTCCGGATCTAAAACCGACTTCTACATAACGAGCTATGGTCGTTTTAACATTTGTTATATTTTCCTTAGCCTATAGCCTTATCTGGTCACAGAAACTTTGTCAGTCACAAAATTGCTAGAATTTTAGATAATTAAAACATCATCTCAATAGAATTCTGCTGATCCAGTTCGTGTCGAAAATGCATTTAGGATTATGATTTCAGGTATTCTCAATATCTATTTCGTTTTTAAAGGCTATTCCCTTCTCCGTTGACCACAATTGGCCCAGATCAAAATTTGTAGAATTTTAAATAATTAAATCTTGCTCTAAATAGCATTCAAACTGTAAAGTTCACGTCGAAAAATGCCTTCTGGATGCTGATTTCAAGTATTCTAAATATTTCCCCATTTTTTTGAAGTCTATAGCCTACTCCGTCGAGTTAAAATTGGTCTTGATCAAAATTTCATACAACTGGGATAATTTAAAAATGGTGTTAAACGTAATCCAGCGGTCTACTTCAGGTATAAAATCGACTTCTACATAAGAGCTATGGTTCTTTCAACATTTGTTATATTTTCCTTAGCCTATAGCCTTCTCTGGCCACAGAAAATTTGTCAGTCTCAAATTTCTAGGATTTTGGACAATTAAAAATCATTTCAATAGAATTCTGCTGATCCAGTTCGTGTCGAAAAACGCACTCCGGATTATAATTTAAGGTATTCTTAATATCTATTCCGTTTTCCAAAAGCTATATCCTTCTCCGTCAACCACAAATGGCCCGGATCAAAATTTGAAGAATTTTAAATCATCAAATCTTGCTCTAAATAGCATTTAAACGGTAAAGTTCATGACGAAAAATGCCTTACAGATGGTGATTTAAGGTATTCTAAATATTTCCCCCGTTTTTTTGAAGTCTATAGCCTACTCCGTCGAGTTAAAATTGGTCTTCATCAAATTTTCATACAACTGGGATAATTTAAAAATGGTGTTAAACGTAATCCAACGGTCTACTTCAGGTATAAAATCGACTTCTATATAATGAGCTATGGTTCTTTCAACATTTGTTATATTTTCCTTAGCCTATAGCCTTCTCTGGCCACAGAAAATTTGTCAGTCTCAAAATTTATAGGATTTTGGACAATTAAAAAATCATTTCAATAGAATTCTGCTGATCCAGTTCGTGTTGAAAAATGCACTCCGGATTATAATTTAAGGTATTCTTAATATCTATTCTGTTTTCCAAAAGCTATATCTTTCTCCGTCAACCACAATTGGCCCGGATCAAAATTTGAAGAATTTTAAATCATCAAATCTTGCTCTAAATAGCATTTAAACGGTAAAGTTCATTACGAAAAATGCCTTACGGATGGTGATTTAAGTTATTCTAAATATTTCCTCTGTTTCTTCGAAGTTTATAGCCTACTTCGTCGAGCAAAAATTGGTCTTGATCAAAATTTCATGCAACTTGGATAATTTAAAAATGATGTTAAACGTAATCCAATGGTCTATTCCGGGTCTAAAACAACTTCTACATAACGAGCTATGTTCGTTTCAACATTTGTTATATTTTCTTTAGCCTATAGCCTTCTCTGGCCACAGAAAATTTGTTAGTCACAAAATATCTAGAATTTTGGATAATTAAAATATCTTTTCAATAGAATTCCGCTGATCCAATTCATGTCGAAAACGCGTTCCGGATTACGATTTAAGGTATTCTAAATATATACCCCGTTTTCCAAAGGCTATAGCCTTCTCCGTCGACTGAAATTGGCCCGAATTAAAATTTGTAAAATTTTAAATAATTAAATCTTGCTCTAAATAGCATTCAAACCGTAAAGTTCACGTCGAAAAATGCATTTCGGATGGTGATTTAAGGTATTCTAAATATTTCCTCTGTCTTTTCGATGTCTATAGCCTACTCCGTCGAGCAAAAATTGGTCTTGATCAAAATTTCATGCAACTTGGATAATTTAAAAATGATGTTAAACGTAATCCAACGGACTTTTCCGGGTCTAAAACCAACTTCTACATAACGAGCTATGGTCGTTTCAACATTTGTTATATTTTCCTTAGCCTATAGCCTTATCTGGTCACAGAAACTTTGTCAGTCACAAAATTGCTAGAATTTTATATAATTAAAACATCATTTCAATAGAATTCCGCGGATCCAATCCATGTCGAAAAATGCATTTCGGATTATGATTTAAGGTATTCTCAATATTTACTCCGTTTTTCAAAGGCTATAGCCTTGTCCGTCGACCACAATTGGCAAAGATCAAAATTTGTAGAATTTTAAATCATTAAATCTTGTTCTGAATAGCATTAAAACCATAAAGTTCACGTCGAAAATGCCTTCCGAATAGTGATTTAAGGTATTTTAAATATTTCCTCCGTTTTTTTGAAGTCTATAGCCTACTCCGTCAAGTAAAAATTGGTCTTGATCAAAATTTCATGCAACTTGAATAATTTAAAAATGGTGTTAAACGTAATCCAACGGTCTATTCCGGGTCTAAAACCGACTTTTTGATAACGAGCTACAGTTCTTTCAACATTTGTTATATTTTCCTTAGCCTATAGCCTAATCTGATCGCAGAAAATTTGTCAGTCACAAAATTGGTAGAATTTTGGATAATTAAAACATCATTCCAATAGAATTACGCTGATCCAATTCGTGTCGAAAAATGCATTCTAGATTATGATTTAAGGTATTCTCAATATTTACTCTATTTTTCAAAGGCTATAGCCTTCTCCGTCGACCATAATTGGCAGAGATCAAAATTTATAGAATTTTAAATCATTAAATCTTTTTTTAAATAGCATTAAAACCGTAAAGTTCACGTCGAAAAATGCCTTCCGAATAGTGATTTAAGGTATTCTAAATATTTCTTCCATTTTTTTTTAAGTCTATAGCCTACTCCGTCGAGGAAAAATTGGTCTTGATCAAAATTTCATGCAACTTGAATAATTTAAAAATGGTGTTAAACGTAATCCAACGGTCTATTCCGGGTCTAAAACCGACTTTTACATAACGAGCTATGGTTCTTTCAACATTTGTTATATTTTCGTTAGCCTATAGCCTTCTCTGGCCACAGAAAATTTGTCCGTTACTAAATTTATAGAATTTTGGATAATTAAAATATTAATTGAATAGAATTCTACTAATTCAATTCGTGTCAAAAATGCCTTCCGGATTATGATTTATGGTATTCTCAATATCTACTCCATTTTCCAAAGGCTATAGCCTTCTTCGTCGTCCAAAATTGGCCTGGATCAAAATTTGAAGAATTTTAAATCATTAAGTTTACGTTAAAAAATGCCTTATGGATGGTGATTTAAGGTATTCTAAATATTTCCTCCGTTTTGTTGAAGCCTATAACCTACCCCGTCGACTAAAAATGGGTCTTGATCAATATTTCATGCAACTTGGATAATTTGAAAATGGAGTTAAATATAATCCAATGGTCTACGTCGGGTCTAAAATCCACTTCTACATAACGAGCTATGGTTCTTTCAACGTTTGTTATATACCTAAAGCCTTCTCTGGCTACAGAAAATTTGTCAGTTTAAAAATTTCTAGAATTTTGGATAATTAAAACATCATTTCAATAGAATTCCGCTGATCCAGTTCGTGTCGAAAAACGCCCTCTGGATTATAATTTCAGGTATTCTCAATATCTACTTCGTTTTCCAAAAGCTATAGCCTTCTCTGTCGACCACAATTGTCCCGGATCAAAATTTGTAGAATTTTAAATCATTAAATCTTGCTCTAAATAGCATTTAAACGGTAAAGTTCATGACAAAAAATGCCTTACGGATGGTGATTTAAGTTATTCTAAATATTTCCTCCGTTTCTTCGAAGTTTATAGCCTACTTCGTCGAGCAAAAATTGGTCTTGATCAAAATTTCATGCAACTTGGATAATTTAAAAATGATGTTAAACGTAATCCAATGGTCTATTCCGGGTCTAAAACCAACTTCTACATAACGAGCTATGTTCGTTTCAATATTTGTTATATTTTCTTTAGCTTATAGCCTTCTCTGGCCACAGAAAATTTGTTAGTCACAAAATATCTAGAATTTTGGATAATTAAAATATCTTTTCAATAGAATTCCGCTGATCCAATTCATGTCAAAAAACGCATTCCGGATTACGATTTAAGGTATTCTAAATATATACCCCGTTTTCCAAAGGCTATAGCCTTCTCCGTCGACTGAAATTGGCCCGAATTAAAATTTGTAGAATTTTAAATAATTAAATCTTGCTCTAAATAGCATTCAAACCGTAAAGTTCACGTCGAAAAATGCCTTTCGGATGGTGATTTAAGATATTCTAAATATTTCCTCTGCCTTTTCGATGTCTACAGCCTACTCCGTAGAGCAAAAATTGGTCTTGATCAAAATTTCATACAACTTGGATAATTTAAAAATGATGTTAAACGTAATCCAACGATCTTTTCCGGGTCTAAAACTGACTTCTAGATAACGAGCTATGGTCGATTCAACATTTGTTATATTTTCCTTAGCCTATAGCCTTTTCTAGCCACAGAAATTTGTCAGCCCTAAAATTTCTAGAATTTTGGATAATTAAAACATCATTTCAATATAATTCTGCTGATCTAGTTCGTGTCGAAAATCGCCCTTCGGATTATAATTTAAGGTATGCTAAATATCTACTCCGCTTTCCAAAGGCTATAGCCTTCTCCGTCAACCACAATTGGCCCAGATCAAAATTTATAGAATTTTAAATCACTAAATCTTACTCTAAATAGCATTGAAACGGTTAAGTTCATGACGAAAAATGCTTTCCGGATGGTGATTTAAGGTATTCTAAATATTTCCTCTGTTTTTTTTAAGTCTATAGCCTACTTTGTCGAGCAAAAATTGGTCTTGATCAAAATTTCATGCAACTTGGATTATTTAAAAATTATGTTCAATGTAATCTAACAGTCTATTCCGGATCTAAAACCGACTTCTACATAACGAGCTATGGTCGTTTTAACATTTGTTATATTTTCCTTAGCCTATAGCCTTATCTGGTCACAGAAACTTTGTCAGTCACAAAATTGCTAGAATTTTAGATAATTAAAACATCATCTCAATAGAATTCTGCTGATCCAGTTCGTGTCGAAAAATGCATTTAGGATTATGATTTCAGGTATTCTCAATATCTATTTCGTTTTTTAAAGGCTATTCCCTTCTCCGTTGACCACAATTGGCCCATATCAAAATTTGTAGAATTTTAAATAATTAAATCTTGCTCTAAATAGCATTCAAACTGTAAAGTTCACGTCGAAAAATGCCTTCTGGATGCTGATTTCAAGTATTCTAAATATTCCCCCATTTTTTTGAAGTCTATAGCCTACTCCGTCGAGTTAAAATTGGTCTTGATCAAAATTTCATACAACTGGGATAATTTAAAAATGGTGTTAAACGTAATCCAGCGGTCTACTTCAGGTATAAAATCGACTTCTACATAATGAGCTATGGTTCTTTCAACATTTGTTATATTTTCCTTAGCCTATAGCCTTCTCTGGCCACAGAAAATTTGTCAGTCTCAAAATTTCTAGGATTTTGGACAATTAAAAAATCATTTCAATAGAATTCTGCTGATCCAGTTCGTGTCGAAAAACGCACTCTGGATTATAATTTAAGGTATTCTTAATATCTATTCCGTTTTCCAAAAGCTATATCCTTCTCCGTCAACCACAAATGGCCCGGATCAAAATTTGAAGAATTTTAAATCATCAAATCTTGCTCTAAATAGCATTTAAACGGTAAAGTTCATGACGAAAAATGCCTTACAGATGGTGATTTAAGGTATTCTAAATATTTCCCCCGTTTTTTTGAAGTCTATAGCCTACTCCGTCGAGTTAAAATTGGTCTTCATCAAATTTTCATACAACTGGGATAATTTAAAAATGGTGTTAAACGTAATCCAACGGTCTACTTCAGGTATAAAATCGACTTCTATATAATGAGCTATGGTTCTTTCAACATTTGTTATATTTTCCTTAGCCTATAGCCTTCTCTGGCCACAGAAAATTTGTCAGTCTCAAAATTTATAGGATTTTGGACAATTAAAAATCATTTCAATAGAATTCTGCTGATCCAGTTCGTGTTGAAAAATGCACTCCGGATTATAATTTAAGGTATTCTTAATATCTATTCTGTTTTCCAAAAGCTATATCTTTCTCCGTCAACCACAATTGGCCCGGATCAAAATTTGAAGAATTTTAAATCATCAAATCTTGCTCTAAATAGCATTTAAACGGTAAAGTTCATTACGAAAAATGCCTTACGGATGGTGATTTAAGTTATTCTAAATATTTCCTCTGTTTCTTCGAAGTTTATAGCCTACTTCGTCGAGCAAAAATTGGTCTTGATCAAAATTTCATGCAACTTGGATAATTTAAAAATGATGTTAAACGTAATCCAATGGTCTATTCCGGGTCTAAAACCAACTTCTACATAACGAGCTATGTTCGTTTCAACATTTGTTATATTTTCTTTAGCCTATAGCCTTCTCTGGCCACAGAAAATTTGTTAGTCACAAAATATCTAGAATTTTGGATAATTAAAATATCTTTTCAATAGAATTCCGCTGATCCAATTCATGTCGAAAAACGCGTTCCGGATTACGATTTAAGGTATTCTAAATATATACCCCGTTTTCCAAAGGCTATAGCCTTCTCCGTCGACTGAAATTGGCCCGAATTAAAATTTGTAAAATTTTAAATAATTAAATCTTGCTCTAAATAGCATTCAAACCGTAAAGTTCACGTCGAAAAATGCATTTCGGATGGTGATTTAAGGTATTCTAAATATTTCCTCTGTCTTTTCGATGTCTATAGCCTACTCCGTCGAGCAAAAATTGGTCTTGATCAAAATTTCATGCAACTTGGATAATTTAAAAATGATGTTAAACGTAATCCAACGGACTTTTCCGGGTCTAAAACCAACTTCTACATAACGAGCTATGGTCGTTTCAACATTTGTTATATTTTCCTTAGCCTATAGCCTTATCTGGTCACAGAAACTTTGTCAGTCACAAAATTGCTAGAATTTTATATAATTAAAACATCATTTCAATAGAATTCCGCGGATCCAATCCATGTCGAAAAATACATTTCGGATTATGATTTAAGGTATTCTCAATATTTACTCCGTTTTTCAAAGGCTATAGCCTTGTCCGTCGACCACAATTGGCAAAGATCAAAATTTGTAGAATTTTAAATCATTAAATCTTGTTCTGAATAGCATTAAAACCATAAAGTTCACGTCGAAAATGCCTTCCGAATAGTGATTTAAGGTATTTTAAATATTTCCTCCGTTTTTTTGAAGTCTATAGCCTACTCCGTCAAGTAAAAATTGGTCTTGATCAAAATTTCATGCAACTTGAATAATTTAAAAATGGTGTTAAACGTAATCCAACGGTCTATTCCGGGTCTAAAACCGACTTTTTGATAACGAGCTACAGTTCTTTCAACATTTGTTATATTTTCCTTAGCCTATAGCCTAATCTGATCGCAGAAAATTTGTCAGTCACAAAATTGGTAGAATTTTGGATAATTAAAACATCATTCCAATAGAATTACGCTGATCCAATTCGTGTCGAAAAATGCATTCTAGATTATGATTTAAGGTATTCTCAATATTTACTCTATTTTTCAAAGGCTATAGCCTTCTCCGTCGACCATAATTGGCAGAGATCAAAATTTATAGAATTTTAAATCATTAAATCTTTTTTTAAATAGCATTAAAACCGTAAAGTTCACGTCGAAAAATGCCTTCCGAATAGTGATTTAAGGTATTCTAAATATTTCTTCCATTTTTTTTTAAGTCTATAGCCTACTCCGTCGAGGAAAAATTGGTCTTGATCAAAATTTCATGCAACTTGAATAATTTAAAAATGGTGTTAAACGTAATCCAACGGTCTATTCCGGGTCTAAAACCGACTTTTACATAACGAGCTATGGTTCTTTCAACATTTGTTATATTTTCGTTAGCCTATAGCCTTCTCTGGCCACAGAAAATTTGTCCGTTACTAAATTTATAGAATTTTGGATAATTAAAATATTAATTGAATAGAATTCTACTAATTCAATTCGTGTCAAAAAATGCCTTCCGGATTATGATTTATGGTATTCTCAATATCTACTCCATTTTCCAAAGGCTATAGCCTTCTTCGTCGTCCAAAATTGGCCTGGATCAAAATTTGAAGAATTTTAAATCATTAAGTTTACGTTAAAAAATGCCTTATGGATGGTGATTTAAGGTATTCTAAATATTTCCTCCGTTTTGTTGAAGCCTATAACCTACCCCGTCGACTAAAAATGGGTCTTGATCAATATTTCATGCAACTTGGATAATTTGAAAATGGAGTTAAATATAATCCAATGGTCTACGTCGGGTCTAAAATCCACTTCTACATAACGAGCTATGGTTCTTTCAACGTTTGTTATATACCTAAAGCCTTCTCTGGCTACAGAAAATTTGTCAGTTTAAAAATTTCTAGAATTTTGGATAATTAAAACATCATTTCAATAGAATTCCGCTGATCCAGTTCGTGTCGAAAAACGCCCTCTGGATTATAATTTCAGGTATTCTCAATATCTACTTCGTTTTCCAAAAGCTATAGCCTTCTCTGTCGACCACAATTGTCCCGGATCAAAATTTGTAGAATTTTAAATCATTAAATCTTGCTCTAAATAGCATTTAAACGGTAAAGTTCATGACAAAAAATGCCTTACGGATGGTGATTTAAGTTATTCTAAATATTTCCTCCGTTTCTTCGAAGTTTATAGCCTACTTCGTCGAGCAAAAATTGGTCTTGATCAAAATTTCATGCAACTTGGATAATTTAAAAATGATGTTAAACGTAATCCAATGGTCTATTCCGGGTCTAAAACCAACTTCTACATAACGAGCTATGTTCGTTTCAATATTTGTTATATTTTCTTTAGCTTATAGCCTTCTCTGGCCACAGAAAATTTGTTAGTCACAAAATATCTAGAATTTTGGATAATTAAAATATCTTTTCAATAGAATTCCGCTGATCCAATTCATGTCAAAAAACGCATTCCGGATTACGATTTAAGGTATTCTAAATATATACCCCGTTTTCCAAAGGCTATAGCCTTCTCCGTCGACTGAAATTGGCCCGAATTAAAATTTGTAGAATTTTAAATAATTAAATCTTGCTCTAAATAGCATTCAAACCGTAAAGTTCACGTCGAAAAATGCCTTTCGGATGGTGATTTAAGATATTCTAAATATTTCCTCTGCCTTTTCGATGTCTATAGCCTACTCCGTAGAGCAAAAATTGGTCTTGATCAAAATTTCATACAACTTAGATAATTTAAAAATGATGTTAAACGTAATCCAACGATCTTTTCCGGGTCTAAAACTGACTTCTAGATAACGAGCTATGGTCGATTCAACATTTGTTATATTTTCCTTAGCCTATAGCCTTTTCTAGCCACAGAAATTTGTCAGCCCTAAAATTTCTAGAATTTTGGATAATTAAAACATCATTTCAATATAATTCTGCTGATCTAGTTCGTGTCGAAAATCGCCCTTCGGATTATAATTTACGGTTTGCTAAATATCTACTCCGTTTTCCAAAGGCTATAGCCTTCTCCGTCGACCACAACTGGCCCAGATGAAAATTTATAGAATTTTAAATCACTAAATCTTACTCTAAATAGCATTGAAACGGTTAAGTTCATGACAAAAAATGCTTTCCGGATGGTGATTTAAGGTATTCTAAATATTTCCTCTGTTTTTTTGAAGTCTATAGCCTACTTCGTTGAGCAAAAATTGGTCTTCATCAAAATTTCATGCAATTTGGATTATTTAAAAATTATGTTCAATGTAATCTAACGGTATATTCCAGATCTAAAACCGACTTCTACATAACGAGCTATGGTTGTTTCAACATTTGTTATATTTTCCTTAGCCTATAGCTTTATCTGGTCACAGAAACTTTGTCAGTCACAAAATTGCTAGAATTTTATATAATTAAAACATCATTTCAATAGAATTCTGCGGATCCAATCCATGTCGAAAAATGCATTTCGGATTATGATTTAAGGTATTCTCAATATTTACTCCGTTTTTCCAAGGCTATAGCCTTCTCCGTCGACCACAATTGGCAAAGTTCAAAATTTGTAGAATTTTAAATCATTAAATCTTGTTCTAAATAACATTAAAACCATAAAGTTCACGTCGAAAAATGCCTTCCGAATAATGATTTAAGGTATTCTAAATATTTCCTCCGTTTTTTTTTTGAAGTCTATAGCCTACTCCGTCGAGGAAAAATTGGTCTTGATTAAAATTTCATGCAACTTGAATAATTTAAAAATAGTGTTAAACGTAATCCAACGGTCTATTCCGGGTCTAAAACCGACTTTTACATAACGAGCTATGGTTCTTTCGACATTTGTTATATTTTCCTTAGCCTATAGCCTTCTCTGATCACAGAAAATTTGTCAGTCACAAAATTGCTAGAATTTTGGATAATTAAAACATCATTCCAATGGAATTACGCTGATCCAATTCGTGTCGAAAAATGCATTCTGGATTGTGATTTAAGGTATTCTCAATATTTACTCCATTTTTCAAAGGCTATAGCCTTCTCCGTCGACCACAATTGGCAGAGATCAAAATTTGTAGAATTTTAAATCATTAAATCTTATTCTAAATAGCATTAAAACCGTAAAGTTCACGTCGAAAAATGCCTTTCGAATAGTGATTTAAGGTATTCTAAATATTTCCTCCATTTTTTTTAAGTCTATAGCCTACTCCGTCGAGTAAAAATTGGTCTTGATCAAAGTTTCATGCAACTTGAATAATTTAAAAATGGAGTTAAATGTAATCCAATGGTCTATTCCGGGTCTAAAACCAACTTTTACATAACGAGCTATGGTTCTTTCAACATTTGTTATATTTTCCTTAGCCTATAGCCTTCTCTGATCACAGAAAATTTCTCAGTCACAAAATTGCTAGAATTTTGGATAATTAAAACATCATTCCAATGGAATTACGCTGATCCAATTCGTGTCGAAAAATGCATTCTGGATTATGATTTAAGGTATTCTCAATATTTACTCCATTTTTCAAAGGCTATAGCCTTCTCCGTCGACCACAATTGGCAGAGATCAAAATTTGTAGAATTTTAAATCATTAAATCTTATTCTAAATAGCATTAAAACCGTAAAGTTCACGTCGAAAAATGCCTTTCGAATAGTGATTTAAGGTATTCTAAATATTTCCTCCATTTTTTTTAAGTCTATAGCCTACTCCGTCGAGTAAAAATTGGTCTTGATCAAAGTTTCATGCAACTTGAATAATTTAAAAATGGAGTTAAATGTAATCCAATGGTCTATTCCGGGTCTAAAACCAACTTTTACATAACGAGCTATGGTTCTTTCAACATTTGTTATATTTTCCTTAGCCTATAGCCTTCTCTGGTCACAGAAAATTTGTCCGTCACTAAATTTATAGAATTTTGGATAATTAAAACATTATTTCAATAGAATTTGCTAATCCAATTCGTGTCAAAAAACTCCTTCCGGATTATGATTTAAGATATTCTCAATATCTACTCCATTTTCCAAAGACTATAGCCTTCTCCGTCGTCCGAAATTGACCTGGATCAAAATTTGAAGAATTTTAAATCATTAAGTTTACGTCAAAAAATGCCTTACGGATGGTGATTTAAGGTATTCTAAATATTTCCTCCATTTTGTTGAAGCCTATAACCTACTCCGTCGAGTAAAAATGGGTCTTGATCAATATTTCATGCAACTTGGATAATTTGAAAATGGAGTTAAATATAATCCAATGGCCTACGTCGGGTCTAAAATCCACTTCTACATAACGAGCTATGGTTCTTTCAACATTTGTTATATACCTAAAGCCTTCTCTGGCCACAGAAAATTTGTCAGTCTCAAGATTTCTAGAATTTTGGATAATTAAAACATCATTTCAATAGAATTCTGCTGATCCAGTTCGTGTCGAAAAACGCCCTCTTGATTATAATTTCAGGTATTCTCAATATCTACTTTGTTTTCCAAAATCTATAGCCTTCTCTGTCGACCACAATTGGCCCGGATCAAAATTTGTAGAATTTTAAATCATTAAATCTTGCTCTAAATAGCATTTAGACGGTAAAGTTCATGACGAAAAATGCCTTCTGGATGGTGATTTAAGGTATTCTAAATATTTCTTCCGTCTTTTCAATGTCTGTAGCCTACTCCGTCGAGCAAAAATTGGTCTTGAACAAAATTTTATGCAACTTGGATAACTTAAAAATGATGTTAAACGTAATCCAATGAACTATTCCAGGTCTAAAACCGACTTCTAGATAACGAGCTATGGTCGTTTCAATATTTGTTATATTTTCCTTAGCCTATAGCCTTCTCTAGCCACAGAAATTTGTCAGTCCCAAAATTTCTAGAATTTTGGATAATTAAAACATCATTTCAATAGAATTCTACGGATCTAGTTCGTGTCGAAAATCGCCTTCCAGATTATAATTTAAGGTATGCTAAATATCTACTCCGTTTTCCAAAGGCTATAGCCTTCTCCGTCGACCATAATTGGCCCAGATCAAAATTTATATAATTTTAAATCACTAAATCTTACTCTAAATAGCATTGAAACGGTTAAGTTCATGACGAAAAATGCTTTCCGGATGGTGATTTGAGGTATTTTAAATATTTCCTCTGTTTTTTGAAGTCTATAGCCTACTTCGTCGAGCAAAAATTGGTCTTAATCAAAATTTCATGCAATTTGGATTATTTAAAAATTATGTTCAACGTAATCTAACGGTCTATTCTGGATCTAAAACCGACTTCTAAATAAAGAGCTATGGTCGTTTCAACGTTTGTTATATTTTCCTTATCCTATAGCCTTATCTGGTAACAGAAACTTTGTCAGTCACAAAATTGCTAGAATTTTAGACAATTAAAACATCATTTCAATAGAATTCCGTGGATCCAATCCGTACCGAAAAATGCATTTCGGATTATGATTTAAGGTATTCTCAATATTTACTCCGTTTTTCAAAGGCTATAGCCTTCTCCGTCGACCACAATTGGCAGAGATCAAAATTTGTAGAATTTTAAATCTTGTTCTAAATAGCATTAAAACCGTAAAGTTCACGTCGAAAAATGCCTTTCGAATAGTGATTTAAGGTATTCTAAATATTTCCTCCGATTTTTGGAAGTCTATAGCTTACTCCGTCGAGTAAAAATTAGTCTTGATCAAAATTTCATGCAACTTGAATAATTTAAAAATGGTGTTAAATGTAATCCAACGATCTATTTCGGGTCTAAAACAGACTTTTACATAACGAGCCATGGTTCTTTCAATATTTGTTATATTTTCCTTAGCCTATAGCCTTCTCTGATCACAGAAAATTTGTCAGTCACAAAATTGCTAGAATTTTGGATAATTAAAACATCATACCAATGGAATTACGCTGATCCAACTCGTGTCGAAAAATGCATTCTGGATTATGATTTAAGGTATTCTCAATATTTTCTCCATTTTTTAAAGGCTATAGCCTTCTCCGTCGACCACAATTGGCAGAGATCAAAATTTGTAGAATTTTAAATCATTAAATCTTGTTCTAATTAGCATTAAAACCGTAAAGTTCACGTCGAAAAATACCTTTTGAATAGTGATTTAAGGTATTCTAAATATTTCCTCCGTTTTGTTGAAGCCTATAACCTACTCCGTCGAGTAAAAATGGGTCTTGATCAAAATTTTAATGCAACTTGGATAATTTGAAAATGGAGTTAACATAATCCAACGGTCTACTTCGGGTCTAAAATCGACTTCTACATAACGAGCTACGGTTCTTTCAACATTTGTTATATACCTATAGCCTTCTCTGGCCACAGAAAATTTATCAGTCTCAAAATTTCTAGAATTTTGGATAATTAAAACTTAATTTCAATAGAATTCTGCTGATCCAGTTCGTGTCGAAAAACGCCCTCCGGATTATAATTTCAAGTATTCTCAATATCTACTCCGTTTTCCAAAAGCTATAACCTTCTCCGTTGACCACAATTGGCCCGGATCAAAATTTGTAGAATTTTAAATCATTAAATCTTGCTCTAAATAGCATTTAGACGGTAAAGTTCAAGACGAAAAATGCCTTCCGGATGGTGATTTAAGGTATTCTAAATATTTCCTCCATCTTTTCAATGTCTGTAGCCTACTCCGTCGAGCAAAAATTGGTCTTGAATAAAATTTCTTGCAACTTGGATAACTTAAAAATGATGTTAAATGTAATTCAACAGTCTACTCCGAGTCTAAAACCAACTTCTACATAACGAGTTATGGTCGTTTCAATATTTGTTATATTTTCCTTAGCCTATAGCCTTCTCTGATCACAGAAAATTTGTTAGTCACAAAATTACTAGAATTTTGGATAATTAAAACATCATTCCAATAGAATTTCGCTGATCCAATTCGTGTCGAAAAATACATTCCGGATTATGATTTAAGGTATTCTCGATATTTATTCCGTTTTTCAAAAGGTATAGCGTTCTCCGTCGACCACAATTGGCCCAGATCAAAATTTGTAGAATTTTAAATAATTAAATCTTGTTCGAAATAGCATTCAAACCGTAAAGTTCACATCAAAAAATGCCTTCCGATTGGTTATTTAAGATATTCTAAATATTTCCTCCATTTTTTTGAAGTCTATCGCCTACTTCGTCGAGTAAAAATTGGTCTTGATCAAAATTTTATGCAACTTGGATAATTTAAAAATGGTGTTAAACGTAATCCAATGGTCTATTCCGGTCTAAAACCGACTTCTATATAACGAGCTATAGTCGTTTCAACATTTGTTATATTTTCCTTAGCCTATAGCCTTCTCTGGTCATGGAAAATTTGCCAGTCACAAAATTTCTAGAATTTTGGATAATTAAAACACTATTCTAATAGAATTCCGTATAGCGTTCTCCGTCGACCACAATTGGCCCAGATCAAAATTTGTAGAATTTTAAATAATTAAATCTTGTTCTAAATAGCATTCAAACTGTAAAGTTCACATCAAAAAATGCCTTCCGATTGGTGATTTAAGATATTCTAAATATTTCTTCCGTTTTTTTGAAGTCTATAGCCTACTCCGTCGAGTAAAAACTGGACTTGATCAAAATTTCATGCAACTTGGATAATTTAAAAATGGTGTTAAACGTAATCCAATGGTCTATTCCGGTCTAAAACCGACTTCTATATAACGAGCTATAGTCGTTTCAACATTTGTTATATTTTCCTTAGCCTATAGCCTTCTCTGGTCATGGAAAATTTGCCAGTCACAAAATTTCTAGAATTTTGGATAATTAAAACACTATTCTAATAGAATTCCGTATAGCGTTCTCCGTCGACCACAATTGGCCCAGATCAAAATTTGTAGAATTTTAAATAATTAAATCTTGTTCTAAATAGCATTCAAACTGTAAAGTTCACATCAAAAAATGCCTTCCGATTGGTGATTTAAGATATTCTAAATATTTCTTCCGTTTTTTTGAAGTCTATAGCCTACTCCGTCGAGTAAAAACTGGACTTGATCAAAATTTCATGCAACTTGGATAATTTAAAAATGGTGTTAAACGTAATCCAATGGTCTATTCCCGGTCTAAAACCGACATCTGCATAACGAGCTATGGTCGTTTCAACATTTGTTATATTTTCCTTAGCCTATAGCCTTCTCTGGTCATAGAAAATTTGTTAGCCTCAAAATTTCTAGAATTTTGGATAATTAAAACAACATTTCAATAGAATTCTGCTGATCCAGTTCGTGTCGAGAAATGCCCTCCGGATTATAATTTAAAGTATTCTCAATATCTACTCCGTATTTCAAATGCTATAGCCTTCTCCGTCGACCACAATTGGCCTGGATCAAAATTTGTAGATTTTTAAATCATTAAATCTTTCTCTAAATAGCATTTAGATGGTAAATTTCGTGATGAAAAATTCCTTCCAGATGGTGATTTAAGGTATTCTAAATATTTCTTCCATTTTTTCGAAGTCTATAGCCTATTCCGTCGAGCAAAAATTGGTCTTGATCAAAATATCATGCAACTTGGATAATTTAAAAATGATGTTAAACGTAATCCAACGGTTTATTCCAGGTCTAAAACCGACTTCTACCTAACTAGCTATGGTTGTTTCAACATTTGCTATATTTTTCTTAGCCTATAGCCTTCTCTGTCCACAGAAAATTTGTCGGTCATAAAATTTCTAGAATTTTGGATAATTAAAACATTATTTCAATAGAATTCCATATAGCCTTCTCCGTCGACCTTAATTGGCCCGGATCAAAATTTGTAGAATTTTAAATAATAAAATATTGTTCTAAATAGCATTCAACCGGTAAAGTTCACTTCAAAAAATGCCTTCTGGATGGTGATTTAAGGTATTGTAAATATTTCCTCCGTTTTTTGAAGTCTGTAACATACTCCGTTGAGTAAAAATTGGTCTTGATCAAAATTTCATGTAACTTGGATAATTTAAAAATCGTGTTAAACATAATCCAATGGTCTACTTTGGATCTAAAATAGACTTCTACAGAACGAGCTATGTTCGTTTCAACATTTGTTATATTTTTGTTAGCCTATTGCCTTCTCTGGCCATAGAAAATATGTTAGTCTCAATATTTCTAGAATTTTGGACAATTAAAACATCATTTCAATAGAAATCTGCTGATCCAATACGTGTCGAAAAACGCCCTCCGGATTATAATTTAAGGTATTCTCAATATCTACTCTGTTTTCCAAAGGCTATAGCCTTCTCCATCGTCCACAATTGGCCCGAATAAAAATTTGTAGAATTTTAAATCCTTAAATATTTCTTAAAATAGCATTTAAACGGTAAAGTTCATAACGAAAAATGCCTTACGGATGGTAATTTATGGTATTATAAATATTGGCTCCATTTTTTTGAAGTCTATAGCCTACTCCGTCGAGCAAAAATTGGTCTTGATCAAAATTTCATGCAACTTTGATAATTTAAAAATGATGTTAAACGTAATCCAACGGTTTATTCCGGGTCTAAAACCAACTTCTACATAACTAGCTATGGTTGTTTCAACATTTGCGATATTTTCCTTAGCCTATAGCCTTCTCTGTCCACAGAAAATTTGTCGGTTACGAAAATTCTAGAATTTTGGATAATTAAAACATCATTTCAATAGAATTCTGCTGAGCCAGTTCTTGTCGAAAAATGCCCTCCGGATTATAATTTAAGGTAATCTTAATATCTACTCCGTTATCTAAGGGCTATAGCTTTCTTCGTCGACCACAATTGGCCCAGATCAAGATTTGAAGAATTTTAAATCATCAAATCTTGCACTAAATAGCATTTAAATGGTAAAGTTCATGACGAAAAATGCCTTATGGATGGTGATTTAAGGTGTTCTAAATATTTCCTCCGTTTTTTCGAAGTCTATAGCCTACTCCGTCGAGTAAAAATTGGTCTTGATCAAAATTTCATGCAACTTGGATAATTAAAAAATGATGTTAAATATAATCCAACGGTCTATTCTGAGTCTAAAACCAACTTCTACATAACGAGCTATAGTTCTTTCAACATTTATTATATTTTATTTAGCCTATAGCTTTCTCTGATCACAGAAAATTTGCCAGTCACAAAATTGCTAGAATTTTGGATAATTAAAACATCATTTCAATACAATTCCGCTGATCCAATTCATGTCGAAAAATGCCTTCCGGATTATGCTTTCAGGTATTCTAAATATCTACTCCGTTTTTCAAAGGCTATAGCCTTCTCCGTCGACCTAACTTGGCCCGGATCAAAATTTGTAAAATTTTAAATAATTAAATCTTGTTCTAAATAGCATTCAAACCGTAAAGTTCACGTCGAAAAATGCCTTCTGGATGGTGATTTAAGGTATTGTAAATATTTCCTCCGTTTTTTTGAAGTCTATAACATACTCCGTCGAGTAAAAATTGATCTTGATCAATATTTCTTGCAACTTGGATAATTTAAAAATGGTGTTAAACGTAATCCAATGGTCTACTTCGGGTCTAAAATCGATTTCTATAGACTGAGCTATGGTCGTTTCAACATTTGTTATATTTTTCTTAGCATATTGCCTTCTTTGGCCATAGAAAATTTGTCAGTCTCAAAATTTCTAGAATTTTGGAAAATTAAAACATCATTTCAATAGAATTCTGCTGATCTAATTCGTGTCGAAAAACGCCCTTCGGATTATAATTTAAGGTATTCTCAATATCTACTCTTGTTTCCAAAGGCTATAGCCTTCTCCATTGTCCACAATTGGCCTGGATCAAAATTTATAGAATTTTAAATCATTAAATCTTGCTCAAAATAACATTTAAACGGTAATGTTCATAACGAAAAATACCTTTCGAATGGTGATTTAAGGTATTCAAAATATTGTCTCCATTTTTTCGAAGTCTATAGCCTACTCCGTCGAGCAAAAATTGATCTTGATCAAAATTTCATGCAACTTGCATAATTTAAAAATGATGTTAAACGTAATCCAACGGTCTATTCCGGCTCTAAAACCGACTTCTACATAACTAGCTATGGTTGTTTCAACATTTGTTATATTTTCCTTAGCCTATAACCTTCTCTGTCCACAGAAAATTTGTCGGTTACGAAATTTCAAGAATTTTGAATAATTAAAACATCATTTCAATAGAATTCTGTTGATCCAGTTCTTGTCCAAAAATGCCCTTCGGATTGTAATTTAAGGTATTCTTAATATCTACTTCGTTTTCTAAAGGCTATAGCCTTCTCCGTCGACCACAATTGGCCCAAATCAAAATTTGAAGAATTTTAAATCATCAAATCTTGCTCTAAATAGCATTTAAACGGTACAGTTCATGGCGAAAAATGCCTTACGGATAGTGATTTAAGGTGTTCTAAATATTTCCTCCGTTTTTTTGAAGTCTGTAGCCTACTCCGTCGAGTCTTGATCAAAATTTCATGCAACTTGTATAATTTAAAAATGATGTTAAACATAATCCAACTGTCTATTCTGAGTCTAAAACCAACTTCTACATAACGAGCTATGGTTCTTTCAACATTTGTTATATTTTCCTTCGCCTATAGCTTTCTCTAGTCACAGAAAATTTTTCAGTCACAAAATTACTAGAATTTTGGATAATTAAAACATCATTTCAATACAATTTCGCTGATCAAATTTGTGTCGAAAAATGCCTTCCGGATTATGATTTAAGGTATTCTTAATATCTACTTCGTTTTTCAAAGGCTACAGCCATCTCCGTCGACCTAAATTGGCCCGGATCAAAATTTGTAAAATTTTAAATAATTAAATCTTGTTCTAAATAGCATTCAAACCATAAAGTTCACGTCAAAAAATGCCTTCTGGATGGTGATTTAAGATATTGTAAATATTTCCTCCGTTTTTTTGAAGTCTATAACATACTCCGTCGAGTAAAAATTGGTCCTGATCAAAATTTCATGCAACTTCGATAATTTTAAAATGATGTTTAACGTAATCCAACGGTCTATTCCGGGTATAAAAACCGACTTCTACATAACTAGATATGATTGTTTCAACATTTGTTATATTTTCCTCAGCCTATAGCCTTCTCTGTCCACAGAAAATTTGTCAGATACGAAATTTCTAGAATTTTGGACAATTAAAACATCATTTCAATAGAAATCTGCTGATCCAATACGTTTCGAAAAACGCCCTCCGGATTATAATTTAAGGTATTCTCAATATCTACTCTTGTTTCCAAAGGCTATAGCCTTCTCCATCGTCCACAATTGGCCTGGATCAAAATTTATAGAATTTTAAATCATTAAATCTTGCTCAAAATAACATTTAAACGGTAAAGTTCATAACGAAAAATACCTTACGAATGGTGATTTAAGGTATTCAAAATATTGTCTCCATTTTTTCGAAGTCTATAGCCTACTCCGTCGAGCAAAAATTGATCTTGATCAAAATTTCATGCAACTTGCATAATTTAAAAATGATGTTAAACGTAATCCAACGGTCTATTCCGGCTCTAAAACCGACTTCTACATAACTAGCTATGGTTGTTTCAACACTTGTTATATTTTCCTTAGCCTATAACCTTCTCTGTCCATAGAAAATTTGTCGGTTACGAAATTTCAAGAATTTTGAATAATTAAAACATCATTTCAATAGAATTCTGTTGATCCAGTTCTTGTCCAAAAATGCCCTTCGGATTGTAATTTAAGGTATTCTTAATATCTACTCCGTTTTCTAAAGGCTATAGCCTTCTCCGTCGACCACAATTGGCCCATATCAAAATTTGAAGAATTTTAAATCATCAAATCTTGCTCTAAATAGCATTTAAACGGTAAAGTTCATGACGAAAAATGCCTTACGGATAGTGATTTAAGGTGTTCTAAATATTTCCTCCGTTTTTTTGAAGTCTGTAGCCTACTCCGTCGAGTCTTGATCAAAATTTCATGCAACTTGTATAATTTAAAAATGATGTTAAACGTAATCCAACTGTCTATTCTGAGTCTAAAACCAACTTCTACATAACGAGCTATGGTTCTTTCAACATTTGTTATATTTTCCTTCGCCTATAGCTTTCTCTAGTCACAGAAAATTTTTCAGTCACAAAATTACTAGAATTTTGGATAATTAAAACATCATTTCAATACAATTTCGCTGATCAAATTTGTGTTGAAAAATGCCTTCCGGATTATGATTTAAGGTATTCTTAATATCTACTTCGTTTTTCAAAGGCTATAGCCATCTCCGTCGACCTAAATTGGCCCGGATCAAAATTTGTAAAATTTTAAATAATTAAATCTTGTTCTAAATAGCATTCAAACCATAAAGTTCACGTCAAAAAATGCCTTCTGGATGGTGATTTAAGATATTGTAAATATTTCCTCCGTTTTTTTGAAGTCTATAACATACTCCGTCGAGTAAAAATTGGTCCTGATCAAAATTTCAAGCAACTTCGATAATTTAAAAATGATGTTAAACGTAATCCAACGGTCTATTCCGGGTATAAAAACCGACTTCTACATAACTAGATATGATTGTTTCAACATTTGTTATATTTTCCTCAGCCTATAGCCTTCTTTGTCCACAGAAAATTTGTCCGTTACGAAATTTCTAGAATTTTGGATAATTAAAACATCATTTCAATAGAATTCTGCTGATCAAGTTCTTGTCGAAAAATGCCATCCGGATTATAATTTAAGGTATTCTTAATATCTACTCCGTTTTCTAAAGGCTATAGCCTTCTCCGTCGACCACAATTGGCCCAGATCAAAATTTGAAGAATTTTAAATCATCTAATCTTGCTCTAAATAGCATTTAAACGGGAAAGTTCATGACGAAAAATGCATTATGGATGGTGATTTTAGGTGTTCTAAATATTGCCTCCGTTTTTTCGAAGTCTATAGCCTACTCTGTCGAGTAAAAATTGGTCTTGATAAAAATTTCATGCAACTTGGATAATTTAAAAATGACGTTAAACGTAATCCAACGGTCTATTCTGAGTCTAAAACCAACTTCTACATAACGAGCTATGGTTCTTTCAACATTTGTTATATTTGCCTTAGCCTATAGCTTTCTCTGGTCACAGAAAATTTGTCAGTCACAAAATTGCTAGAATTTTGGATAATTAAAACATCATTTCAATACAATTCCGCTGATCCAATTCGTGTCGAAAAATGCCTTCCGGATTATGATTTAAGGTATTCTCAATAGCTACTCCGTTTTTCAAAGGCTACAGCCATCTCCGTCGACCTAAATTGGCCCGGATCAAAATTTGTAAAATTTTAAATAATTAAATCTTGTTCTAAATAGTATTCAAACCGTGAAGTTCACGTCGAAATATGCCTTCTGGTTGGTGATTTAAGGTATTGTAAATATTTTCTCCGTTTTTTTGAAGTCTATAACATACTCCGTCGAGTAAAAATTGGTCTTGATCAAAATTTCATGCAACTTGGATAAATTAAAAATGGTGTTAAACGTAATCCAATGGTCTACTTCGGGTCTAAAATCGACTTTTACAGAACGAGCTATGGTCGTTTCAACATTTGTTATATTCTTCTTAGCCTATTGTCTTCTCTGGCCATAGAAAATTTGTCAGTCTCAAAATTTCTAGAATTTTGGATAATTAAAACATCATTTCAATAGAATTCTGCTGATCCAATTTGTGTCGAAAAGAGCCCTTCGGATTATAATTTAAAGTATTCTCAATATCTACTCTGTTGTTCAAAGGCTATAGCCTTCTCCATCGTCCACAATTGGCCCGGATCAAAATTTGTAGAATTTTAAATAATTAAATCTTGCTCAAAATATCATTTAAATGGTAAAGTTCATAACGAAAAATGCCTTCCGGATGGTGATTTACGGTATTCTAAATATTATCTTCATTTTTTCGAAGTCTATAGTCTACTCCGTCGAGCAAAAATTGGTCTTGATCAAAATTTCATGCAACTTGGATAATTTAAAAATGATGTTAAACGTAATCCAACGGTCTATTCCGTGTCTAAAACCGACTTCTACATAACTAGCTATGGTTGTTTCAACATTTGTTATATTTTCCTAAGCCTATAGCCTTCTCTGTCCACCGAAAATTTGTCGGTTACGAAATTTCTAGAATTTTGGATAATTAAAACATCATTTCAATAGCATTCTGCTGATCCAGTTCTTGTCGAAAAATGCCCTCCGGATTATAATTTAAGATATTCTTAATATCTACTCCGTTTTCTAAAGGCTATAGCCTTCTCCGTCGACCACAATTGGCCGAGATCAAAATTTGAAGAATTTTAAATCATCTAATCTTGCTCTAAATAGCATTTAAACGGGAAAGTTCATGACGAAAAATGCATTATGGATGGTGATTTTAGGTGTTCTAAATATTGCCTCCGTTTTTTCGAAGTCTATAGCCTACTCCGTAGAGTAAAAATTGGTCTTGATCAAAATTTCATGCAACTTGGATAATTTAAAAATGATGTTAAACGTAATCCAACGGTCTATTCTGAGTCTAAAACCAACTTCTACATAACGAGCTATGGTTCTTTCAACATTTGTTATATTTGCCTTAGCCTATAGCTTTCTCTGGTCACAGAAAATTTGTCAGTCACAAAATTGCTAGAATTTTGGATAATTAAAACATCATTTCAATACAATTCCGCTGATCCAATTCGTGTCGAAAAATGCCTTCCGGATTATGATTTAAGGTATTCTCAATATCTACTCCATTTTTCAAAGGCTATAGCCTTCTCCGTCGACCTAAATTGGCCCGGATCAAAATTTGTAAAATTTTAAATAATTAAATCTTGTTCTAAATAGTATTCAAACCGTGAAGTTCACGTCGAAATATGCCTTCTGGTTGGTGATTTAAGGTATTGTAAATATTTTCTCCGTTTTTTTGAAGTCTATAACATACTCCGTCGAGTAAAAATTGGTCTTGATCAAAATTTCATGCAACTTGGATAATTTAAAAATGGTGTTAAACGTAATCCAATGGTCTACTTCGGGTCTAAAATCGACTTTTACAGAACGAGCTATGGTCGTTTTAACATTTGTTATATTCTTCTTAGCCTATTGTCTTCTCTGGCCATAGAAAATTTGTCAGTCTCAAAATTTCTAGAATTTTGGATAATTAAAACATCATTTCAATAGAATTCTGCCGATCCAAATCGTGTCGAAAAGAGCCCTTTGGATTATAATTTAAAGTATTCTCAAAATCTACTCTGTTTTTCAAATGCTATAGCCTTCTCCATCGTCTACAATTGGCCCGGATCAAAATTTGTAGAATTTTAAATAATTAAATCTTGCTCAAAATATCATTTAAATGGTAAAGTTCATAACGAAAAATGCCTTCCGGATGGTGATTTACGGTATTCTAAATATTATCTTCATTTTTTCGAAGTCTATAGTCTACTCCGTCGAGCAAAAATTGGTCTTGATCAAAATTTCATGCAACTTGGATAATTTAAAAATGATGTTAAACGTAATCCAACGGTCTATTCCGTGTCTAAAACCGACTTCTACATAACTAGCTATGGTTGTTTCAACATTTGTTATATTTTCCTAAGCCTATAGCCTTCTCTGTCCACAGAAAATTTGTCGGTTACGAAATTTCTAGAATTTTGGATAATTAAAACATCATTTCAATAGCATTCTGCTGATCCAGTTCTTGTCGAAAAATGCCCTCCGGATTATAATTTAAGATATTCTTAATATCTACTCCGTTTTCTAAAGGCTATAGCCTTCTCCGTCGACCACAATTGGCCGAGATCAAAATTTGAAGAATTTTAAATCATCCAATCTTGCTCTAAATAGCATTTAAATGGTAAAGTTCATGACGAAAAATGCCTTATGGATGGTGATTTAAGGTGTTCTAAATATTTCCTTCGTTTTTTCGAAGTCTATAGCCTACTCCGTCGAGTAAAAATTGGTCTTGATCAAAATTTCATGCAACTTGGATAATTTAAAAATGGTGTTAAACGTAATCCAATGGTCTACTTCGGGTCTAAAATCGACTTTTACAGAACGAGCTATGGTCGTTTCAACATTTGTTATATTTTTCTTAGCCTATTACATTCTCTGGCCATAGAAAATTTGTCAGTCTCAAAATTTTTAGAATTTTGGATAATTAAAACATCATTTCAATAGAATTCTGCTGATCCAATTCGTGTCGAAAAGTGCCCTTCAGATTATAATTTAAAGTATTCTCAATATCTACTCTGTTTTTCAAAGGCTATAGCCTTCTCTATCGTCCACAATTGGCCCGGATCAAAATTTGTAGAATTTTAAATCATTAAATCTTGCTCAAAATATCATTTAAATGGTAAAGTTCATAATGAAAAATGCCTTCCTGATGGTGATTTACGGTATTCTAAATATTGTCTCCATTTTTTCGAAGTCTATAACATACTCCGTCGAGTAAAAATTGGTCTTGATCAAAATTGCATGCAACTTGGATAATTTAAAAATGGTGTTAAACGTAATCCAATGGTCTACTTCGGGTCTAAAATCGACTTTTACAGAACGAGCTATGGTCGTTTCAACATTTGTTATATTTTCCTAAGCCTATAGCCTTCTCTGTCCACAGAAAATTTGTCGGTTACGAAATTTCTAGAATTTTGGATAATTAAAACATCATTTCAATAGCATTCTGCTGATCCAGTTCTTGTCGAAAAATGCCCTCCGGATTATAATTTAAGATATTCTTAATATCTACTCCGTTTTCTAAAGGCTATAGCCTTCTCCGTCGACCACAATTGGCCGAGATCAAAATTTGAAGAATTTTAAATCATCCAATCTTGCTCTAAATAGCATTTAAATGGTAAAGTTCATGATGAAAAATGCCTTATGGATGGTGATTTAAGGTGTTCTAAATATTTCCTTCGTTTTTTCGAAATCTATAGCCTACTCCGTCGAGTAAAAATTGGTCTTGATCAAAATTTCATGTAACTTGGATAATTTAAAAATGATGTTAAACGTAATACAACGGTCTATTCTGAGTCTAAAACCAACTTCTACATAACGAGCTATGGTTCTTTCAACATTTGTTATATTTGCCTTAGCCTATAGCTTTCTCTGGTCACAGAAAATTTGTCAGTCACAAAATTGCTAGAATTTTGGATAATTAAAACATCATTTCAATACAATTCCGCTGATCTAATTCGTGTCAAAAAATGCCTTCCGGATTATGATTTAAGGTATTCTCAATATCTACTCAATTTTTCAAAGGCTATAGCCTTCTCCGTCGACCTAAATTGGCCCGGATCAAAATTTGTAAAATTTAAAATAATTAAATCTTGTTCTAAATACCATTCAAACCGTAAAGTTCACGTCGAAAAATGCCTTCTAGATGGTGATTTAAGGTATTGTAAATATTTCCTCCGTTTTTTTGAAGTCTATAACATACTCCGTCGAGTAAAAATTGGTCTTGATCAAAATTTCATGCAACTTGGATAATTTAAAAATGGTGTTAAACGTAATCCAATGGTCTACTTCGGGTCTAAAATCGACTTTTACAGAACGAGCTATGGTCGTTTCAACATTTGTTATATTTTTCTTATCCTATTACATTCTCTGGCCATAGAAAATTTGTCAGTCTCAAAATTTTTAGAATTTTGGATAATTAAAACATCATTTCAATAGAATTCTGCTGATCCAATTCGTGTCGAAAAGTGCCCTTCAGATTATAATTTAAAGTATTCTCAATATCTACTCTGTTTTTCAAAGGCTATAGCCTTCTCCATCGTCCACAATTGGCCCGGATCAAAATTTGTAGAATTTTAAATCATTAAATCTTGCTCAAAATATCATTTAAATGGTAAAGTTCATAATGAAAAATGCCTTCCGGATGGTGATTTACGGTATTCTAAATATTGTCTCCATTTTTTCGAAGTCTATAGCCTACTCCGTCGAGTAAAAATTGGTTTTGATCAAAATTTCATGCAACTTGGATAATTTAAAAATGATGTTAAACGTAATCCAACGGTCTATTCCGTGTCTAAAACCGACTTCTACAAAACTAGCTATGGTTGTTTCAACATTTGTTATATTTTCCTAAGCCTATAGCCTTCTCTGTCCACAGAAAATTTGTCCGTTACGAAATTTCTAGAATTTTGGATAATTAAAACATCATTTCAATAGCATTCTGCTGATCCAGTTCTTGTCGAAAAATACCCTCCGGATTAGAATTTAAGATATTCTTAATATCTACTCCGTTTTCTAAAGGCTATAGCCTTCTCCGTCGACCACAATTGGCCCAGATCAAAATTTGAAGAATTTTAAATCATCAAATCTTGCTCTACATAGCATTTAAACGGGAAAGTTCATGACGAAAAATGCCTTATGGATGGTGATTTAAGGTGTTCTAAATATTTCCTCCGTTTTTTCGAAGTCTATAGCCTACTCCGTCGAGTAAAAATTGGTCTTGATCAAAATTTCATGCAACTAGGATAATTTAAAAATGATGTTAAACGTAATACAACGGTCTATTCTGAGTCTAAAACCAACTTCTACATAACGAGCTATGGTTCTTTCAACATTTGTTATATTTGCCTTAGCCTATAGCTTTCTCTGGTCACAGAAAATTTGTCAGTCACAAAATTGCTAGAATTTTGGATAATTAAAACATCATTTCAATACAATTCTGTTGATCTAATTCGTGTCGAAAAATGCCTTCCGGATTATGATTTAAGGTATTCTCAATATCTACTCAATTTTTCAAAGGCTATAGCCTTCTCCGTCGACCTAAATTGGCCCGGATCAAAATTTGTAAAATTTTAAATATTTAAATCTTGTTCTAAATAGCATTCAAACCGTAAAGTTCACGTCGAAAAATGCCTTCTGGATGGTGATTTAAGGTATTGTAAATATTTCCTCCGTTTTTTTGAAGTCTATAACATACTCCATCGAGTAAAAATTGGTCTTGATCAAAATTTCATGCAACTTGGATAATTTAAAAATGGTGTTAAACGTAATCCAATGGTCTACTTCGGGTCTAAAATCGACTTTTACAGAACGAGCTATGGTCGTTTCAACATTTGTTATATTTTTCTTAGCCTATTGCCTTCTCTGGCCATATAAAATTTGTCAGTCTCAAAATTTCTAGAATTTTGGAAAATTAAAACATCATTTCAATAGAATTCTGCTGATCCAATTCGTGTCGTCAAATTCGTGTCAAAGAACGCCCTCCGGATTATAATTTAAGGTATTCTCAATATCTACTATGTTTTCCAAACGCTGTAGCCTTCTCCATCGACCATAATTGGCCAGAATCAAAATTTGTAGAGTTTTAATTCATTAAATCTTGCTCTAAATAGCATTTAAACGGTAAAGTTCATGACGAAAAATGCCTCATAGATGGTGATTTAAGATATTCTAAATATTTCATCTATTTTTTCGAAGTCTATAGCCTACTCCGTCGAGCAAAAATGGTCGTGATCAAAATTTCATGCAACTTGGATAATTTAAAAATTATGTTAAACGTAATCCAACGGTCTATTCCGGGTCTAAAACCGACTTCTACATAACTAGCTATGGTTCTTTCAACATTTGTTATATTTTCCTTAGCCTATAGCCTTCTCTATCTACAGAAAATGTGTCGGTCACAAAATTTCTAGAATTTTGGATAATTAAAACATCATTTCAATAGAATTATGCTGACCAAATTCGTGTCGAAAAACGCCCTCCGGTTTATAATTTAAGGTATTCTCAATATCTACTCCATTTTCCAAAGGCTAAAGCCCTCTCCGTCGACCACAATTGGCCCGGATCAAAATTTGTAGAATTTTAAATCATCAAATCTTGCTCTAAATAGCATTTAAACGGCAAAGTTCATGACGAAAAATGCCTCATAGATGGTGATTTAAGATATTCTAAATATTTCATCTATTTTTTCGAAGTCTATAGTCTACTCCGTCGAGTAAAAATTGGTCTTGATCAAAATTTCATGCAACTTGGATAATTTAAAAATGATGTTAAACGTAATCCAACGGTCTATTCCGTGTCTAAAACCGACTTCTACATAACTAGCTATGGTTGTTTCAACATTTGTTATATTTTCCTAAGCCTATAGCCTTCTCTGTCCACAGAAAATTTGTCGGTTACGAAATTTCTAGAATTTTGGATAATTAAAACATCATTTCAATAGCATTCTGCTGATCCAGTTCTTGTCGAAAAATGCCCTCCGGATTATAATTTAAGATATTCTTAATATCTACTCCGTTTTCTAAAGGCTATAGCCTTCTCCGTCGACCACAATTGGCCCAGATCAAAATTTGAAGAATTTTAAATCATCAAATCTTGCTCTAAATAGCATTTAAATGGTAAAGTTCATGACGAAAAATGCCTTATGGATGGTGATTTAAGGTGTTCTAAATATTTCCTCCGTTTTTTCGAAGTCTATAGCCTACTCCGTCGAGTAAAAATTGGTCTTGATCAAAATTTCATGCAACTTGGATAATTTAAAAATGATGTTAAACGTAATACAACGGTCTATTCTGAGTCTAAAACCAACTTCTACATAACGAGCTATGGTTCTTTCAACATTTGTTATATTTGCCTTAGCCTATAGCTTTCTCTGGTCACAGAAAATTTGTCAGTCACAAAATTGCTAGAATTTTGGATAATTAATACATCATTTCAATACAATTCTGCTGATCTAATTCGTGTCGAAAAATGCCTTCCGGATTATGATTTAAGGTATTCTCAATATCTACTCAATTTTTCAAAGGCTATAGCCTTCTCCGTCGACCTAAATTGGCCCGGATCCAAATTTGTAAAATTTTAAATAATTAAATCTTGTTCTAAATAGCATTCAAACCGTAAAGTTCACGTCGAAAAATGCCTTCTGGATGGTGATTTAAGGTATTCTAAATATTATCTTCATTTTTTCAAAGTCTATAGTCTACTCCGTCGAGTAAAAATTGGTCTTGATCAAAATTTCATGTAACTTGGATAATTTAAAAATTATGTTAAACGTAATCCAACGGTCTATTCCGGGTCTAAAACCGACTTCTACATAACTAGCTATGGTTCTTTCAACATTTGTTATATTTTCCTTAGCCTATAGCCTTCTCTATCTACAGAAAATTTGTCGGTCACAAAATTTCTAGAATTTTGGATAATTAAAACATCATTTCAATAGAATTATGCTGACCAAATTCGTGTCGAAAAACGCCCTCCGGTTTATAATTTAAGGTATTCTCAATATCTACTCCATTTTCCAAAGGCTAAAGCCCTCTCCGTCGACCACAATTGGCCCGGATCAAAATTTGTAGAATTTTAAATCATCAAATCTTGCTCTAAATAGCATTTAAACAGTAAAGTTCATGACGAAAAATGCCTTACGGTTGGTGATTTAAGGTATTCTAAATATTTTCTCCGTTTTTTCGAAGCCTATAGCCTACTCCGTCGAGTAAAAATTGGTCTTGATCAAAATTTCAAACAACTTAGATAATTTAAAAATGATGTTAAACGTAATCCAACGGTCTATTCCGGGTCTAAAACCGACTTCTACATAACGAGCTATAGTTCTTTCAACATTTGTTATATTTTCCTTAGCCTATGGCTTTCTCTGGTCACAGAAAATTTGTCAGTCACAAAACTGTTAGAATTTTGGATAATTAAAACATCATTTCAATAAAATTCCGCTGATCCAGTTCGTGTCGAAAAACGCCTTCGGGATTATGATTTAAGGTATTCTCAATATCTACTCCGTTTTTCAAAGGCTATAGCCTTCTCCGTCGACCTAAATTGGCCCGGATCAAAATTTGTAGAATTTTAAATAATTAAATCTTGCCTTGAATAGCATTCAAACCGTAAAGTTCACGTCGAAAAATGCCTTCTGAATGGTGATTTAAGTTATTGTAAATATTTCCTCCGTTTTTTTGAAGTCTATAACCTACTCCGTCGAGTAAAAATTGATCTTGATCAAAATTTCATGCAACTTGGATAATTTAAAAATGGTGTTAAACGTAATCCAATGGTCTACTTCGGGTCTAAAACCGACTTCTACATAATGAGCTATGGTCATTTCAACATTTGTTATATTTTCCTTAGCCTATAGCCTTCTCTGGCCACAGAAAATTTGTTAGTCACAAAATTTCTAGAATTTTGGATAATTAAAACATCATTTCAATAGAATTCTGCTGATCCAGTTCGTGTCGAAAAACGCCCTCCAGATTATAATTTAAGGTATTCTCAATATCTACTCCGTTTTCTAAAGGCTATAGCCTTCTCTATCGACCACAATTGTCCTGGATCAAAATTTGAAGAATTTTAAATCATCAAATCTTGCTTAAATAGCATTTAAACGGTAAAGTTCATGACGAAAAATGCCTTACGGATGGCGATTTAAGATATTCTAAATATTTCCTTTGTTTTTTCGAAGTCTATAACCTACTCCGTCGAGCAAAAATTGGTCTTGATCAAAATTTCATGTAACTTGGACAATTTAAAAATAATGTTAAACATAATCCAGCGGTCTATTCCGGGTCTAAAACCGACTTCTACATAACGAGCTATAGTTCTTTCAACATTTGTTATATTTTCCTTAGCCTATAGCTTTCTCTGGTCACAGAAAATTTGTCAGTCACAAAACTGTTAGAATTTTGGATAATTAAAACATCATTTCAATAGAATTACGCTGATCCAGTTCGTGTCGAAAAATGACTTCGGGATTATGATTTAAGGTATTCTCAATATCTACTCCGTTTTTCAAAGGCTATAGCCTTCTCCGTCGACCTAAATTGGCCCGGATCAAAATTTGTAGAATTTTAAATAATTAAATCTTGCCTTGAATAGCATTCAAACCGTAAAGTTCACGTCGAAAAATGCCTTCTGAATGGTGATTTAAGTTATTGTAAATATTTCCTCCGTTTTTTTGAAGTCTATAACCTACTCCGTCGAGTAAAAATTGATCTTGATCAAAATTTCATGCAACTTGGATAATTTAAAAATGGTGTTAAACGTAATCCAATGGTCTACTTCGGGTCTAAAACCGACTTCTACATAATGAGCTATGGTCATTTCAACATTTGTTATATTTTCCTTAGCCTATAGCCTTCTCTGGCCACAGAAAATTTGTTAGTCACAAAATTTCTAGAATTTTGGATAATTAAAACATCATTTCAATAGAATTCTGCTGATCCAGTTCGTGTCGAAAAACGCCCTCCAGATTATAATTTAAGGTATTCTCAATATCTACTCCGTTTTCTAAAGGCTATAGCCTTCTCTATCGACCACAATTGTCCTGGATCAAAATTTGAAGAATTTTAAATCATCAAATCTTGCTTAAATAGCATTTAAACGGTAAAGTTCATGACGAAAAATGCCTTACGGATGGCGATTTAAGATATTCTAAATATTTCCTTTGTTTTTTCGAAGTCTATAGCCTACTCCGTCGAGCAAAAATTGGTCTTGATCAAAATTTCATGTAACTTGGACAATTTAAAAATAATGTTAAACATAATCCAGCGGTCTATTCCGGGTCTAAAACCGACTTCTACATAACGAGCTATAGTTCTTTCAACATTTGTTATATTTTCCTTAGCCTATAGCTTTCTCTGGTCACAGAAAATTTGTCAGTCACAAAACTGTTAGAATTTTGGATAATTAAAACATCATTTCAATAGAATTCCGCTGATCCAGTTCGTGTCGAAAAATGCCTTCGGGATTATGATTTAAGGTATTCTCAATATCTACTCCGTTTTTCAAAGGCTATAGCCTTCTCCGTCGACCTAAATTGGCCCGGATCAAAATTTGTAGAATTTTAAATAATTAAATCTTGCCTTGAATAGCATTCAAACCGTAAAGTTCACGTCGAAAAATGCCTTCTGAATGGTGATTTAAGTTATTGTAAATATTTCCTCCGTTTTTTTGAAGTCTATAACCTACTCCGTCGAGTAAAAATTGGTCTTGATCAAAATTTCATGCAACTTGGATAATTTAAAAATGGTGTTAAACGTAATCCAATGGTCTACTTCGGGTCTAAACCGACTTCTACATAATGAGCTATGGTCATTTCAACATTTGTTATATTTTCCTTAGCCTATAGCCTTCTCTGGCCACAGAAAATTTGTTAGTCACAAAATTTCTAGAATTTTGGATAATTAAAACATCATTTCAATAGAATTCTGCTGATCCAGTTCGTGTCGAAAAACGCCCTCCAGATTATAATTTAAGGTATTCTCAATATCTACTCCGTTTTCTAAAGGCTATAGCCTTCTCTATCGACCACAATTGTCCTGGATCAAAATTTGAAGAATTTTAAATCATCAAATCTTGCTCTAAATAGCATTTAAACGGTAAAGTTCATGACGAAAAATGCCTTACGGATGGCGATTTAAGATATTCTAAATATTTCCTTTGTTTTTTCGAAGTCTATAGCCTACTCCGTCGAGCAAAAATTGGTCTTGATCAAAATTTCATGTAACTTGGACAATTTAAAAATAATGTTAAACATAATCCAGCGGTCTATTCCGGGTCTAAAACCGACTTCTACATAACGAGCTATAGTTCTTTCAACATTTGTTATATTTTCCTTAGCCTATAGCTTTCTCTGGTCACAGAAAATTTGTCAGTCACAAAACTGTTAGAATTTTGGATAATTAAAACATCATTTCAATAGAATTACGCTGATCCAGTTCGTGTCGAAAAATGCCTTCGGGATTATGATTTAAGGTATTCTCAATATCTACTCCGTTTTTCAAAGGCTATAGCCTTCTCCGTCGACCTAAATTGGCTCGGATCAAAATTTATAGAATTCTAAATAATTAAATCTTGCTCTAAATAGCATTCAAACCGTAAAGGTCACGTCGAAAAATGCCTTCCGGATGGTCATTTAAGGTATTCTAAATATTTCCTCTATTTTTTCGAAGTCTATAGCCTACTCCGTCGAGCAAAAATTGGTCTTGATCAAAATTTCATGCAACTTGGATAATTTAAAAATAATGTTAAACGTAATCCAATAGTCTATTCCGGGTCTAAAACCGACTTCAACATAACGAGCTATGGTCTTTTCAACATTTGTTATATTTTCCTTAGCCTATATCCTTCTCTGGCCTTAGAAAATTTGTCAGTCACAAAATTTCTAGGTAAGCATAAGCAGGTAGTGGGAATCGAACCCGCATCGTTAGTTTGGAAGGCTAGGGGTTATAGTCGACGTTGCTTCATCATTGTTAACGTCTCTAATTCAAAACCGAACACTGTTTAATCAAAATAAACATTCATTTTGATCAAATCGCTTAGCTTTGTTTGTTTGCATGTAGAAAACGTCAAACAATGCAAAACAAATTATGGATGGAGATGGAGACTTCCTTATTATAAAATGATCAGTACATTATTCAGAGTAGTCTTACTTAATTAAGCTTTGATGGAGCCAGCTTTTCTCAAGATGACCCAAATGAGATCGAAATAAAGAGGGAGCTGAGCGAGAGCAAAAAGGGCTAGTGGCAAGCATAACGCACCATATAAAGGATAGGCTATGGGTTTAAGTTCATCTCTCAGGACGAAAGTCTGCCCGGAAAAGAAGGAAATCAACATGGAAGCTATTGACGTGAAGAGTGCCGTGAAAGCCAAAAGGAGCTTCCAAGGTAAGCTTACTATGAAATCTTGGAATCGATGCCGTGCTGCGAGTACGGAAAGAAAAAAGACCAAGGCAGTCACCAGGGGGAGAGAGAGCAAACAGAGATGAGATGGCGAACGCGTCGAAAGCAGGCTTGTCTCTGAGGCTGCTGTGTCGGTTTCTGATCGTTCCTCCAGGCACGGTCGTCGATGTGCGAAAGCTACGACGCAACACGGTAGCAACTACGGACGCTGACTGAGAGATTAAGTAGAGCTGATAGCTAGCTCTCTGGCGAGTTTCTTGTGTGTTTGGTTGAAGATATCCTCCGGGTCTCGTTATTTTGTTGTACTGAGGAAGGAAATGTGGTTGCATGGAGTCCTTAACAACTGCAAATAAATTAAAAATATATATATATATATATTAGTTAAAATCGAGTGTTTCGCCATAGTGCATATATATTAAAATTATTGAATATCTATTCTATAAACATAAATGTCAAACTTTTTAATGATATTTAATGGTAAAAGTAAGACAATGAAAAAAAGACATTTAAAAAAGTTATTAAAAAAAAAAGAGAAATCAAGAAAAAAAAAAAAAAAAGAAAGAAAGAAAGACATCATCAAAAAGAAAAATAATTTAACTAAATTTTTTTAATAGTGGTTTTAGAAAACTTCATTCTTTTAATATAGTTATAGATATATAAATATATGTATGAGAAACTCGACCTATTAATCGAGCAATGCTTTAAATAGTAACAATTGTTTTTTTTTTTTGGCTATTTAGTCAACTTAGAAGCTTATATTTTTTTTTCTATTAAGTTAAGGACTCAATTGCGCACGTTAATTAAAAATTAGGTAATTAACTACATGTATACACGATGCATAGAATTTTTCCAATTAATTACCTATGAGTTTCCCCCGTAATGGAATTCTTTTTGCGTGTTGTATTATTATTATATTATTAAGAGCTTGTAATAGACAACATAAATTGTTGATTTCTTAGTAGAGTAAATCAAAATTAATAAAAATATAGGAATTTAGTTATGAGTTATATTAGACTTTATTACTAGAGCTTTAGTTTTGTAGATCCATTGATCCCCATTTAGCCACATAGTTTTTAATTGAAAAATGTTAAGGACACCAACTTCAATCCTAACTTTTGAGCACCAATCTATATGCAAATGAGTTTTCATTTTATTTTTTATTAAGTGTTTAAAGTATTGCCACATCAACTGATTGTATTTATTAATGAAAATATGATATAAGAGTTGGTACTCAAAAAGTTGGGAGTAGAGTTTGTGTCACTAGCATTATTCTTTTTAATTAGTACAAATTAATTTAATATCAGTCTTTTCAGGTTCATTGTGAGAAACACCTACTAGGGACTCCCAAATTAACCCTATGCACTAAAACAAAGAACACATTTAATCCCTGCACTTTTAATGATAGTTTTTGAGAATTCGTCACCCAATATCCATGAAAAAAGGCAGCACTAAATTTTGGTCGTGTTTCAAGAACTTTAAGGAAAGATTTAGGCGGTTAATTTCACTTCAAGAATATCATTTCCCCAATTAGTTCTCTCTGTTCTCTACTTGCACCCCACCGTAAACTGTAAACCCTCATTTTTTTTTAATAACCCTCCATTTTATTGGGGCTTAAATTAAAATTTTCCTTGGGTTGGTTTGTCATAAATACAAAAATGTGGGATTAAATTTTATTTATTTAATTTTTCTAAAATATGGGGACTAAGTTAAAATATCTAGCTAGAACTTCCTTGACACACACAAACCACCCATGGGGTCACCTCCCACCATCGCATTCTGTCTCTCGACCCTTCTCTTATCGGCGGTATCCAACCGAATTTCACCACCATGTGCCGGCACCCATGATCCTTGTAATCCATGTAATCAACCCCTCCTAATTTGTGTACTCCGATCCGTAACAGAATTGAAACCCCCCGAAAGTAAATTAAATCCAAAACAAATTAAGGACCTCCAAACTGGAGCTAAGTCAATGAAATTAGCAAGCACTGCATATATGTATACATACCTGAAAAAACTCGAGCTCTTGTTGGATATTGATCAGATCTCCCCCTCAAACACTCTTAATGCAGCGGCTAGATGCAATATGCTGTTACCCTTAATGTCCAATTGGCGAAACGCACTTTCGGGAACAATTCTATTACTGC
Source organism: Ficus hispida (assembly GCA_025413025.1). Lineage (NCBI taxonomy): Eukaryota > Viridiplantae > Streptophyta > Magnoliopsida > Rosales > Moraceae > Ficus > Ficus hispida. The sequence goes on from CM046362.1 coordinate 722,109, forward strand.
CGAACAGGAATGTGCAAACATCCCGTTGTGTACTCTCGACTGCCAGAAGTACCACATTCTTATTTTCAGAGTCCACATCCCTGATAGCCACCGGAAATTCCTTCAGAATCTCCTCTACTATTTCGATTACTCCCCTCTTCGCGGCAATTAGTATTGGTGTCATCCTCCCCCTCCATGCATCATCCCGTGTTCGTGTTCGTGTTCTGACAGCATCTTTATAACATATATATAGACAAAAATATATAATTATCTATAGATGAATAATTCCGTAGCCACTTCTCTAAATATATTAATTTCGTACCCAGAAAGTTATCTCAATATTATAAATATGGTACATATAATTAAGGGATATGTGAAGTTTTTTAATACATGACAAGTTTCGTAAAATTAGCAAAATGATTGATTTTTATTTATTTATAATTTCAATCCATCAATCATTAATTGACCATTGTTAATCAGTAATTGATAAATATTAATATGTATTTTCATTAATTAACTATGATTAATCACTGATAGCTAGTGATCATTGATTGACCATAGTTAATCACCAAAATCAATAATTCATTAGCGATCATTTTCCTATATATATATATATATATATATATATAATTTGACTATTGATTTAAATAAGTGTTTAAAGCATGGCTATCTACTTAATTTTTCCTATATATTATAATTCTCAAATTAACCCACCATATTCAGAAACTATTTCAGATCCAAGTATGTCTTCTGTAAAAGGAGATTCAATATTTGTAGCTGGCTCCAATCCGCGGTTGTTGCCAAATGACTCGTAAGTCTTATCAAGCTTTACCAATTCAGTCAAGACATGTTTAACTTCCATGTGAAGCAGTTTCATTCTTTGGAGGTTCTTCCAAATTTTTCCTGCATTAATCATTATTAACAATATTATACGTACTCCCATTAGAATATTTGTTAACATATGCAAAACAGCCTCATTAATTAATTAATTAGTAACACTTTAAAGTTTATTTATTAAACCATAATAAACATTATTTTAATATACTAACCCTTTCCAAGGACAAATAGCAATGCCTTAATCATGATGCTGATAAATAGAAGAAATGAGTCCCAAGGAAAGTGACGACGACGTTTTCGATTCAATTTCCACCGGCTATCAACTCGGTTGATTTCTACAAATTAAGAGAAAACATGCTATACTTTGTAAACCACTAGCTAAAAATTAATTAATAATCAACATTTAAAACCACATATATGTGGCTGAATCAGATCATCCATCACTACTGAAGGAAGGCTTTTCCCTTATTATATAAAAAGGTTGTTAAATTTTCAGTTCATGTTTTGTATAGAATATATATATATATTTTACCATCTTTAATATATCTTGTTTCTTGATCTTGTTGGGGATTCTCCACATCTGCTGTCTCACCACCTGTCAAAAATTATTATCCATGACTTAGGGGTGAACATTGGGTGGGTTGGGTGGGCTTTTGAGATTTTTCAACTCACCCAGTTAACCCAAAATTTAGAGTCAACCTACCCAATTAAAGTCGGGTTGAGTTAGATGGGTTAATTGGATTAAGCATATGATAAAACAAACACTAATAACACAATTTTAAATAAGAAATATGCAGAAAATGCAAGTTTCATGCGTATGCCATTAGATTTCTAACAAGAATAAATGAAAAGGTGAATAGAAGTTATCTTGCATCAGACTGTAATCGAATTAAGTTGGCACCCTTTTAGACAGTACTCAATCTTCCTGTGAAATTAGGCTCAAAATCATACAACGGTGAGAAGTACAGTACCTGTGGTCCTTAACGGTGCACGTAAGACTGATTTCAAATAAAATGACAGCATTGTAAACAGGTTCATGCTCGTTTCATGGTTCTTTGGGTATTTAAGAATCTCCGTACTTGGGCGAAAAGATTCTGCAACGGCTTGATCTGTTTCTACCTCAAAATCATCTTCAACGAAATCTGAAATATATAAAACATAAATCGCTGCAGCTTATTCTTTTTATTTTTATGTGGACTTATAATTAGAAACCTTGTATTAAACTTTTGTATGTATATATGTATGTATACAATAAAGCAAGTACTCATACAGCGGTATATGAGACGACGAAAAAGCCCAAGGCGATAGCTACTTGGAAACACATTAGGCTTGCTAGCTAGAATATGTAGTGGAGTAAAACCATCCTCATTTTTATAGTTGGCAGAGTCGGGGTAGTCAAGAATTATATCCATCGCCAAACCTGTACATATTGCAGAATTAGATCAGAGGACAAATAATTAGCAAATTTAATTAATATAAAAGCATTTTCGTAATTAAATTAAATTTAATTAATTAATATTTCTAATTAACCATGTATATGTATTTTAGCACGAAATTAAACTTACGGAAATGCTCGCCCATAATGGCAGCATGGAGAACGCTGTTCCCATCTAGCCTTCTTAGGAGATTATAATCGTGGTCGAGAAACCGTCGGAGAGAACGGAAAGTAAATCTCTTTCCATGAAAAGCAGCCAAGAAGATCGGAGTCTCCCCGTTGCGGTTTCTGTGATGGATGATACGTGGATTCGTGAGAATCATGCATTCGCAAACTATACAGTTCCCCATGGCAGCTGCTATATGGAGAGCTGTGTCTCCTGTTGCATTTTCATACCCCAAGATCTTAGAAGTATCAGAATTAGATATGGTGTCCACCATTTCTATTGCTGCTTTTGTTTCACCCTCAAAAACTGCCAAATGTAACAAGGTGTCTCCTGATTTTGTAAACTCTGTCGTCTGAACATCACGGCTTTGCTTGTAGATCGTCACAATCTCCTCCCATTGGCCTTCCGATATCAGTTTATACAACTTGTTATCGACTTCTGAGCAAATATCATCCATGTCTTCTTTCTAAGCTAATTTTTAATTTTGGTTAATTTGGTCCCTAGAAACTGATCAGCCTCAGTTTAAATACAACTAGTCTACTAACAGAATCTTACAAAACAACCGGCCTAGCTAGCTAGCATTTCACTATTTTAATAATATTGCAAAATTTTTTATTAGAATGGTAAAACTTCTTCTTTTTTTTTTAAGAAAATTAAAAGTTTTATATTTTAAAGAAAAATATTAGAGACACTAATACTAATCCCAATTTTTTGGTACCAATCAATGAGTTGTTATTTCTTTAATATATAGGTGTCTAAAGGATTTCCACGTCAATTATTTGCATACGTGAAGCTCTGTTCCAGAATAAGCTATGACGCAAGCCTCCGTCTATGTATTGACTATCTAGCGCATAACAACACTCAAAATCAAAAAGGAGCCCCCAATTTCTCCTTAGACAGATGACTCCCCCACTTTTTGCTGGTAAATACGGCAGCGGATCCACTCTAGCTGGCATGCCATCACTCTTCCGTTGTGAACTTCATTTCACTCATTCGCATCATAAAAAAATGACATCTCATCATCGTGAGCTGATCGTTTAATAATTATTTTATTAAAATTATATATGCATGTGTATAGCACCACATCTCCATTATGCGACATGCACTTTTACATGTAACGTCATATACAAGAAAAGTCGCAGATTTCATTAATAAAAAGCGAAAGTTAAAGAAAAATTTTTAGAATGTAGCACATAGAGAACTTAGAAATATATACAAAGTATTCCTTATTATTCCATGAGAATACATTGTGTTTCTTTTCAGCCAAAGAAGGAATAAAGATAAAGTAAACAATGAGAAACAATTATTATTTTGCTGCTCACTATATATAATTAAACTATAATATTAAGTTCATGTTTATAAGTCTCTGAATTTTGAAATCGAAAGTAGCAGTCCGTAAACTTAGAATAAAGTTATTTGTTACTTTCATTTAAAATCATTGCTCTCGTTGTTTAAAGAGCCACTAGAGAATTTGATACATATAATTAATTTCACTTTCCGTCCAAAAGTTTTGAAACGAGAAATTATCAATTTACTCCCTATATCATGAAAAAAAAAATCCAGAAAAATAATTTAATGTTTAAGAACTAAAACAAGACTTTAATTTGCTAGTTTAATAATAAGCGACAAACAATAATATTTCTTTTAAAATAAAAAATAAGTGATGGTGACAAAAATCAGTAGATGCATCATGACTTTTTAACTAGGTCGGTAATTGTTTAGTACCCTATCATTTATAAAAGAGTAATTGACACTAATAATAAGCGTATTGTCTCACACGCAAACACACTCTTATACGGCACAGGCATGCGTGCATGCACACATATGGTACCTACCATAATGAATCAATAATAGCATTCGAAACTTGTTACTAACAACCTCTACTGTCCTTTACTTGGTTTTTACTCTTATTCATGTCCTTTCGTGATAGGAGAGAAACATTTGAAGAGCCTAATTACATGAACAAAACTTGAAGGTACCAACGTTAGTGCAGAATTCAAGCAAATAACACTTCTTTCTTTATCAGGACTAAGATGGGAAAATTGACCTGACCACATTTACGCAAAATGTTATAACTAAGGTTCGAATTCAAGCAATCTGCTTCTCTTTCTAAAAAGTACAACAGATACTATATATTAATTAAGGACCTTAAGAAAAAAAAAAAAAAAAAAAAAACCCTCAAAGTGTTTTGCTGTGTGGACATTTATACCCAAAAAGTAATAATATATATGCTTTGAATAAAGCAAAAGTTCAACTATTATCAAGGCTCTTTGAATATTCTAACTAGGTCCGTAACTCAGAAAAGCTGTCCACCTAATATAAATAAAAATAAAGAAGAGTAACATACAATAATGAAAAGGAAAAAAGCCAAATATCATCATCTACAGAACACTACAAGAATCATGATGACCAAATTTTTTGATACCAAAATAAATTTAGTAGCAGAAAATAGACTTTCAGCTATAGACCAACAAGCATGAAATGCTTTGGTTGCCGGATCTATCTCCGAGATCGGAATAAGAGAGAATGCTGTTAATTAATTTTCCAGCAGCGAAATTTAGTGACATTGAGTGACAATATTATTGCTACTAAATTTGATAGGCGACTATATTTGTCCTTCGTTTAGCCACAAAATTAGTATTGTCCTCACAAAATGTATATTTTACCCACGATTTAAAAATTGACGCTGAACTTTTGTAGCTTATAAAGAGCATTTTTTGTTGTATTAATGTAAGTTAGTTTCCTCTCCGAGTCGATCTAGCTATATTCTAGAGACAATGATTATCGGAGATAGAAACACAATTAACAAATTAGAGCCAATAATCATGTGCAAAGACATGCATGGAAACCGAATTCTCTCCGAATAAAGCCTTTGGGGTTATACTAATATGGCATTGTATATCCCGAGCCAACCAGAGCTGAGCCCTTCTCTTTAATCCCTTAGAATGTGTTTGGTAGGAAGAAAAGTACAGGAAGAAAGGAGATAAGGGTGGAAGAAATTTGATATTTATAGTTGTTTAGTAGGAGAGAAAAGGGGAAGGGATCATGTAAAGGACTCCCAATCCCTCAAAATAGTCCAATTTTGATCTCTTTTAAATTGGAAATATTATTAAAGGATTTCATACCAAACCTTATAAAATAAAGGACCATTCCATACTTCCCATTTCTCACACATAGGTGATATATCACTCGCTCCGTCATATTTTCTTTCATTCCAACCAAACATACCCTTGTGCTCCATTTAATTAGAGGGATGGAGAGAGGAAGAATCAATAGTGTTAGAGGGATGAGGAATGTGAAAGAAAGAGAGAATTATATAAGAATATTTCTTGTTGTTTGGTAAGATTGTAGAGAGAATGTTGCAAAGATAGATAATAGTTATTCATCAAATTACTAAATTGTCAATTTATAATTTTTTTTTTTTTGACAAGATAAGTGAAAATATTAGCTAATTTACATGAATGAGAAAATTATGCTATTCTCCTTACTATATATGAAAGGACAAAAGTACTTATCAATAATACTTTCGTCCTTCCTTTGGACTGCCACATGGCAGTGTTGTTATTGTCACTTAACGTCCTGTCATCCCCACAGATGATGATGATGATTATTATTATTATTATTATTATTATCATCTTTGCTTTATTTGTCTATTCAGCACGCACTCTTGTTCGCCAACTAATACATACAAATAGGTGAATTAATTAAATTTTCAAGCTTATAATCTTTTAAAGGATAATAGGATTATGTTTAAGGAGTCAAAATATGGTTGAAATGAGTGTGCAAAAACATATAATTTAAATTATATATCATCTGAATGCTTATACCAATTGCAGTAGAAGCTAATATAAATCTTCAGGCCAACTTCTTTTTCGCACTTCATTTCGTCTATCGAATGGTGCTATCTTATTATTCAAAGAGAAAGTAAAGATAAAGAAGGAATAAAGATAAAGGAAACAAAAGGAATAAAGATAAAGCAAACAATGAGAAACACATGATGTAGGATTAATTATTTTGCTGGCCTGTATAAAGTATGTAATAAGGTCATGTTTATAAGTCTTTAAATTTAAAATCGAAAGTAGCAGTCTGTAAACGTAGATAAAAGTTATTTGTTACTCTCATTTAAAAATATTTTTCGTTGTTTAAAGAGCCACAATAGAATTTTATACCTAAAATTAATTTCGTTTTCCGTCCAGAAGTTTTGAGAAGAAACTAGCAATTTACTCCCTATATCATGAAAAAAAAAATCACGAAAAATAATATAATGTTTAAGAACTAAAACAAGACTTTAATTTGCTAGTTTAATAATTTGCAATAAACTAATATTTTTTTACAATAAAGTAAGTATACCAAGACATTCTAACTGGATAATCGTTTAGTACATTCATCATTTACAAAAGAGTAATTGACACTAATAATATGAAATTAGCATATTGTCTCACACGCATACACTCTTTTATACACGTAGTACCTACCATAATGGATTAATAATATTATTCGAAACTTGTAATTAACAGCCTTTACTTGGTTTGTACTCATATTTATGTCCTTTCGTGATAGGAGAGAAACAGATGATGAGCTAATTACATGAACAAAACTTGAAGCAAGGTACCAAAGTGAGTGCAGTGCAGAATTCATGCAAATAACACTTTCTTCATCAGGACTAATATGGGAAAAATGACCTGACCACATTTAAGCAAAATGTTATACTTAAGTTTGGAATTCAAGCAATCTGCTTCTCTTTTTAAAAAGGCTATGTATTAAGGATTCTAAAAGTGTAAGTCTTTAAAAAAAAAATCTCGAAGTTTTTTGCTGTGTGGATATTAGTACCCCAAAAATAATAATATATATGCTTTTAATAAAGCAAAAGTTCAGCTATTATCAAGGCTCTTTTGGTAACGCACAAAAGCTCTCCGCCTAATAATATAAAATAAAAATAGTACTATACAATAATGAAAAGGAAAAAAAACCAAATAATATCATCTCCAGGGGGGGGGGGGGGGGGGGGGGGTGTGGAAGCAACTACAAAAGCGTAAAAATAAATATGGAGAACACTATTCATAAGGATCTACCCAATCAAGAAGAAAGGGGCCTCATTAAAACATTTAATCGGAAAAAAAATTGAAGGAAAACTTAAAAAAAATAATAATAATAATAAGGACAAATCAAATTACATCAACTCCAAAAGGAGAGAAAAACAACAAGAAAAGCCTAATAAAAAAAATGGAGAACTCTATCTATTAGGATCCACCCAATCAAGAAGAAATTAAGGAGCCTCGTTAAAACCCTTCTATAAGAAAAAACCTAATTGAAAAAATTCAAAATAAAAGGGAAAAAAGGTGCATGATATCTGGGACAAAGTTCAGTTGTGGGAGCTGAAGCAATAAAACTGAAAGGCAGCTGTGTCCTGATAGATCAAATAGAGAATACAATCCAAAGCCATAGAAAAACAGGCATGAAATGCTTTGGTTGCCGGATCTATCTTCGAGATCGGAATAAGAGAGAATGTTGTTAATTAATGACGTAGTGGAAGTGTATAATTAATACATAAATTTGTTGATTCTTAAAAAATACTCGAAAATATGCAAAATAAGTTATGTTAAATTCACTGATTCTAACCAGAATACCGAAAATCACATAAATCTATCGAGAGAACTCTCAAACGGATTTTATTAATAATCATCAAACTCTAATAATAGAATAACAATTAAACCTTTAAATAGTAAATTCTAGATCCTAATCCTAATCCTATTCAAATTCAAATATTAAAATATAACTTCTATAATTTAAACTTCATAAGATATTCCTTAAATAATTCAAATAAAATAAACTATAATAATTCAAATAAAGATAAGCTTTTAAAATTAGAATAATCTCTCTAATTATCCTATCTATATTCTGCATCAATTAATTTTCCAGTACTGAAATTTTGTGACATTGAGTGACAATAATATTGCTAGTACTCTATTTGATATGGGACTATATTTGTCCTTTGTTTAGCCACAAAATTAGTAATGTCCTCACATAATGTACATTTTACCCACGATTTGATAATTGAGGCTAAACTTTTATAGCTAAAGAGCAGTTTTTGTTGCATTAATAGAAGTTTCCACTCTGAATCGATCTAGCTATTCCAGAGACAATGATTCTCGGAGAGAGAAACATACAATTAACAAATTAGAGCCAATAATAATCATGTTCAAAGACATACATGGAAGCCAAATTCTCTTCCAATAATGCCTTGCGTTATAATAATATGGCATTTTAATTATCTCAAGCCAACCAGAGCTGAGCCTCTCTTTAATCCCTTAGAATGTGTTTGGTAGGAGAGAAAAGTACAGGAAGGAAAGAGAAAAGGGGGGAAGAAATTTGACATTCATGATTATTCGATCGGGGAGAAAAGAAGAAGGAAGGAATCATATAATTAATGACTCTCAATCCCTCAAAACAATTTAATTTTGATCTCCTCTAAATTGGAAAGATTATTGAAGGAATTTCATATTAAACCTCATAAAATAAAGGATCTTTCCATACTTTCTCATTTATATCATACCTAGATGATTTATCACTCGTTCCTTCATATTTTCTTTGATTCCTACCAAACGGATGGAGAGTATTATAGCTATATATCCTTCATGTCATTTAAGGAAAATTTCAGAAAGGGTTTCAAATGTATAAGGTGCATTTCATGATGCACTAGAAAATTCCGCCTTACACACACACACACTAAAACCAAGTATATATGTTCCAAGATTATATTCATCTAGTTTGCTATGGACATTGCCGAAAACTGTTTTGGGATGTGATCAATAGATTCCTTTGAGAAAAATCTTGGTTTTGTTGTGAGATTAATTTCTAATCCTAGATTCATTCTCGATAGAATTGCAATCAAGAAAAGGCACATATACGTAACGTATTTCATGCTAATTATATAAGTTGGATATGCCATTATAAATACTAATAATATTTTTAATATCACTGTAGAGACTTGTATTTCTTTTTCTTACTATAAACAGTTGATATATGTTGATTTGTTTTTTTGAATTTGGAGATAGACCGCACCACTAAGTGTGTGTAGAATCGACCATTATTATTTTTAAGATTACAACAACCATATATTGATAATATAAGAAAATTAAGAAATATACATAGACACGCATTTTAGTGATCATTTACATGATTTATTTATCATGATGACTTAATCTTTAAGATTAATTATAAAATAATTGAATAGTTAGAGGCATAGTTTAATAGATGTAGGTTCGAGTTCCATTATTTACAAATTAAAAGAGAGAGAGAGATTATAAAATAATAGAGGATGAGAGTAATTTGAGTTTTGAAAAGCCCGTTTTTTATGAGATTACAATGTAATTTAGGACGTTGGATTAGATTTTAGTCTATCTGGAAATTAATAATAAACGAAACTACAGCAAGCACTTAATTTAAAATAAAATAGAAAGGAATAAAGGAAGTAGCATGATAATTTCTAACAGAAAATGCTCAAGAAAAGAGAGAGAATTCCTTTAAAAACGACTGAGTGAAACTTTATAGAGGAAAAGGAAAGAGGAGAGAGATAAAGAATGAGTTTCCAACTTAAAATTGACGAGTAGAGAGAGAATGAAACAGGTTTTTTAATGTTTGATATGCAATTTCTGATAAGGAAATTGCGTTGAGATTATTTTTTATGAAAGCAAATTAATATAAATTCTTCAAGTATTGTTGACGAGTACGTACGTAATTGTAAATCAATTTATTTATTAAAAAATGTAAATCAATTTTTACGTCCCTAGCCTATTCGCTAAATGATATTAATCCAATACACTATTTTTGAATAAACCAAAGGGCATTATTCTAATTTTCAAATGTCAAGAGATCGGTGAAAATCTATAACCCTGAAAACCATAGGAATCTAGAGCAGAAGAAAAGATAAGGACATAATTGTTATTTATTCTTTGAGGGATAAGCGAAATTGTGAAAAGTTATTAAGATGAGTTGTGGGTGGGACAAGGACAGACATGCTTGACTCACTTTCCACCGCTGTCCCCTTTTTCTCTTCCATACCCACTTCCGTATACATACCTTCCTATTTAATGTGGGTCGGAGTCGAGAAATCCCCCTCTCCTGTACCTTATCCATTTATATTCATTAAGAACTTAGAAAAATTGAAACGTTGATCAACTGCATTCATCTCCTTTGCACATATAAAGTATATTTTAAAAAATTAAATATAATTATATCGGGACAATATTAGCCCCCACACCATCTTATCCCCATTTAAGAATCCCCATAACCCCTTCTATTAAGGGTAGGTATCCAATATATACCCTTACTTGGGGATAAAAATCTCATCTTGATGTGTACTAAGATTATAAGATTATGAGTTTATTGGTTAAATAATTTATTTACCTTACTGGTATTAAATCTTTGGCATCTGCATTTTCAGTGCATAGTAATATACTAAATCATATTTAATTACATTAATAAATACAGAGAATAATAATAAATCATACTTAATTCCTATTAATAAATATTGATTTAGTTTTCACGTGATAACAACCATCTTTGTTAATTATTTAATTAAAAAAAAACTACCATCTTGGTTTTGGTTTGATAAGTTTTATTTTAATTTTATGAACATCGAACGAAATAACCAACAGCAATATAATAATTCATTAAAGTGAAGGTTTGAAGTTCTATAAATTATGTTTGGCATTTCCCTTCCAAGACATAAAACACAAGTTCAAAGAAAAGAACTAGAGATCCTATAAGTCAAAAAATGAGTTTTGTAAAATTTGTTATTATTCTTATAATTTTGGTTGGAACAACGATGCTTGTACCAAGTTCAGTAGAAGGAATAGCTAACCCTAACTCTCTCCCTCACCTTCCAAGCCAAATTGTTTCTCCAAGGACGTCCTTTGATAGATTTGGACTTCCACTAAAAGAGGACTTCAAATTCATGATTTGCATGATAAAATGCCATAAAACGTACGTACTGCCTTTGAACACGTGTTTTAAGGAGAACATATATTATATTAGAAAAACATACAATAACCACTAATTGCCGTGGTACCTTTCCACGATGGTTTTTGAACCGTCATAGTATCCAGGGTTATAGAATCTATTTAGATTCCATGACAGTTTTTAAACCGTTGTGGACTAGACAAAACTTGAGCTAAATACGAGATAGAGAAGGTTATTCTACGATGGTTTTCAGTAAAAACCGTCATGGAATATTAATATACGATAATAATTTTTAGACAAACCATCATGGTATAGCCATATACCACGATCGTTTTTAGCAAAATAGCAAAAACGACGTGGAAAGTAAGATTCAATGACCGTTTTTGCTAAAATCGGTCGTGGAAAGATTACAATGCAAAAAAAATTCACAATTCATGCAATTTTTCACAGATAGCAAATACCATGTGTTATCTATTACATAACCCAAATTAAAATAATAGTTAATCTTCAATTAATTTTATGTCCCAATGTACAACAATCATTATAAAAACAAGCACTACATTACAAAATTTATAGATTGTCTTCTAACTATATTGGATGAACCACATTATAAAATTAGTTCACTCTTGCCTAACTAAAGTCATCTCAACGTCGGTATAAAAATCCTTAGTTTGAAGTAAGGATAATCAATTGAGAATCAAGGTTATTTCTCGCATAAATGCTAAAACAAACTATCCGCATTCAACATAACCTTCTTATAGAGGACATCGAACAGTATCAATCAATGTTTCATAGTTGCATCACTTTCTTACTCCTTAGCCCACCAAAATCTTCTAATCATTAAGTACCCTAACAATTTAACAAAGTTCAAAACAATTAAAACAAGAATAATGTAACGTCAAATCACAATTTGGGACATAAAAATATACTTATAACTTAATTAGGTCGAATATGTAATATGTAAAAGCATAAATCACAAGATCAACACTTTTTTTTTTCTGGAAAACAATCTAAACCAAATCCTCACCTAAACATTTTAAATCAATCTAAAACTAATCCTTACCCAAACATGTAAATATCATACAATCGGATATTTTGTTGAATATGTAGTATGCAAAAGCATAAATCACAAAATCAACAATTTTTTTCCAAAAAACAATCTAAACCAAATCCTCACACATATATTTTAAATCAATATAAATCTAATCTTCACCCAAATACGTAAATATCATATAATCGGACATTTTATCGAATATGTAATATGCAAAAATATAATCAAGTTATTAAAACTTTTTTTCTGGAAAACAATCACCCAAAATCATAAACACAATCAACCAAATGTGTTTCAAAATCATAAAATGTGCGGCACAAGAGAGAGCAAGAGAGAGAGAGACTTACCAATTTCACGAGTATGGTTACGGGTGGTACGGTGGCGGGGTAGGCGGCAGAGGATGGGTTTCGAGGAAGAGATTGGAGGGAGGAGCCGCGAAGGAGATTAGAGGTGAGAGAGAAAGGGAAAGGCGCAAGAGAGAATGAATAGTGGGGTCGCGGTCAGCAGAGATTGGAGGTGAGAGATAGAGGGTGAGGGGCTAGAGGTTATGGAAGGAAGGCAACAGAGATTGGAGGTAAGGTAGAGAGGGAGGGACATAAGAGATAAAGGAGGAAGGAGTCACGGAGGAGGAGATAGGTTTTGAGGGAGAGATTGGAGGTGAAAGTGAAAGAGGCATGAAGGAGAATGGAATTTGGGAGAGAATTAGGGGTTTTTTTTTTTTAATTTATGTTCTAAAACCCGCAGTCAAAAATCTGAAAAAAAAAATTAATTTAAAATTTGAGAATTCTTGTTTCCACGACCTTTTTCAAATGGTTTTTGAAAACAGTCATGGAAACTTCGACTTCCATGACCGTTTTCAAAAATCCAGTTTTACGCCGTATTTTTGGCGTACTTTTCATTATCATTTTTTAACAATGGTTGTAGAAGCTCCACCTTGGAATCCACATTTTGTAGTCGTGACCCCTTGATTGTGTTAATATCTTAGTAATGTCTTCCCCTGAGGTCCATGGTGGCTACGTCTGATTATATATCTTGTGGAAATTATGTAGAAAGTAAAAATGAGGGAGAAGATTTCAGTTTCCCTTTTATTCTGACTTCATACTCGTTCTCTTCTAGTGCCTTTTAATCATATGAGGGCATTTTTACTTTGCATCAAGAGGAAAGGGAAAGTGAGTAGTCATTCCCTATTCCCTTTCTCAGTTAATCATGTGTTTCATTATAAAATGTGAAATGAGATTTTAGTAGTCCTCATATAATATATGAAATGAATAAAGGGATATCAATCCTTACATCCCCTTGATATTGATTTCTTTTCAAAGGGAATACACATCAAATTTACTCATATACCCTTAAATGAGTTTACATGTGCTAATATTTTTTTATTATGTAAAATGATATTTAGTAATTACAACAATAGGATTATCATTACTAAGGTTAGTAAATACTACAAAGGGAATGGTATTGTTTCCCATTACGCCATTCAATAAGCAAATAAACACTAGAAAGAAAATCAATGATCCTCCTTGTTATTATATTATTTTACTTTCCAAACCTATTACCCTTCCCATTACATTCTTTACGGTTTAGTAAATGCACCCGAAATGCTAAAACTGGAAAACCCATACCAAGCTCTTGGAACTTATTTGTAACAATAACTTTGTGCATGTTTTATAGCATTAATGTGTTTTTTTTTTTTTTTTAAGTGTCGTCTTTGTTGAAATAGCTAGGCAGGATAATGTTTGGAGCTAGGAAATTAGTAGATCTATAGGCAGTCTCATCTTACAAAATTTAATGGACTCTGATTTTTATTATACGGTGACTCCTTTTTTGGAGTCCCACATTGACAAAGTAAAGGCCATGGGCCTTTGTTCCATTCCATACAAGAGATAATCGAACACTCTTTCAAATATTGGATATTAATAGAAAAACCTCTTATCTATCCGAAATTTGATCCTGGGGAGAGAATTAAGGCATACAGAGTACAGAGTGAACGAGGTTTGGTTAAAGTAAAATATGATTTTTGTCGGCATGTCTTGCTTTTATGGAAATTAGAAGGGCAATTGTTTCATCATTTCTATTGGATAGAGAGAGATAAATAGTGTACGAAAGTTATACTCATTTATGTGAGAAAGAGAAAGAAAAAAAAAAAAAAAAAAAAAAGGTGAGTAAGGTTTATAGGAAAAGATCAAGATAACATAAGTGTTCAAATGCAATTGCACAAATATTACCTACAAATTTTGCGAAAATGATATTTTTCATTGTCTAAAACATTTTTTAGTTAATTGTTATTTAGAGAAATCATGAATTAAATTTAGTCACTTGTGATGAAGGATGCTTCTATAACATTGTTTGATAAACTCTTTTGAATTTGAACAACTAGTTTATTATTTATTAACTTGAATAAAATTTTAATTCACTCCGACAATTATTTGGCAGTCAAGGCTCTGAAACATGGCAATAAAACCCATCGTTTCATCAAAAATGGTCTTATTGACATCATGAACATCATAATATTGTTAATTTGTAACACTTTTGAGGAACATCTTTCCTTTATCGCCGTCTTCTCTTCTTTAAATCTTTCATTTTTTATTGCTTTTCTCATCTTTTTTTATTTTTTATTTTTTTCACTTTTTTAATAAAGTTCCCAACAAGTTTAAAGAAAACGGGAACAGAGTTTAGTAACATAGTCCAAAGTCAACTTCATCCCACAACTTTATTGTTTACAAGTATCCCACGAGCTGCTTTAGTAATCATGAATGTCAAGTCTTCAATAATTTGAGTCGATCGAAGTCAACTGTATTGTTTGCGTACTAGAAGTAATGAAATTTTCTAATATGAACTTCAAAAATGTATGGTTTCTCTCATTAATCTCGAAATGTTTTTTCAGAAGCAATATAGAATCTTGTTTGATCACTCTGTGAGGTTAAACTTATCATGTTATTTTCTTGGAGGCTAAACTTAGGCTTTAAATATGGGGTACAATAAATTGTCTGATGATCAGCTGTAGCGGCTTTGTGGAGCTCCCTGACCCCTCAGACTGCTATGAATTGAGGAGCTGACGTATAATGTCCGATCTTGTATCTGGATTGAGTGGAAAAGGGATATATAAAATTTTTTAGCTTACTCTGTGTGGCAAATCCCCATGAAATATGGGTAACTTTCGTGTAGTTTGCGATTAATTACATGTAACTATTAAGATTTTCTATTGGATAAATCTTTCTATTAAAATTTTCTTCTTAATTTTTAGTAAGTAACATTAGCATTTTATTTATATTGCATATTGCTATAATTAAATTACAGAAGTTTTATTAACTATTCTCACTCATATAAATTTTTAGATCCGTCATCAAGAGCAGCATGTGATAGTGAATTAGGTGCTCAAAAACCTTGATGTTTGACCCAATTACCATTTAATTTAGTGGAAAAATGCAAAACTAAAAAATTGGTTTGGAAAAAAAATAAAAAAGTGGGTCATCTTGAGAGCTTTTTTATTACAACTTACAAGCTTCTTGTAAAAAAACGTTCTTAATGACAACGGTGCTCCCGCTTTCCCTCACTCTTTTTATGAACGGGTAATTCAAAGTACAGGTAGATCCAACCAAGAATCAATATGCCATAAGAGATAACGAAGGAAGACAAAAAAAACTTTTTTTCTCTACAAGGTTTTAGTAAGTTTAATAGACAATTATTTATAAAATGAATGCACGGTCTAATAGTTTTTTTATTAATATTGTTAGGATGTTCTTAACTAATCTTATAAACCAATACAAAACGGTAAATGGAACAAAAATTAATGGATCCACATTAAATAGTTGTAATTAATGACTACTTATATAGTACTGAAAAGTCATCCAACTGAATATCTTAAATACTTTACAAGATGGGTGAAAGTACTTTCTAATTTGCATGAATGAGAAAATTATGTCAATCAATACAAAAAAAAAAAAAAAAAAGGCAAAGCAATTAAATTTTCGATCGTATAGACTCTTAAAGGAATATAGGATTAACCCTTTTCTCAATTAATTAATTTGATTGAATTTTTATAATACTTTTATTCTTTAATGAACATCAACTTTGTCACGTCACGAAGTAATAATCCTTTAACAATAAAATTAATTTTGATATGGAACTCTCTTTTTTTTTTGGTGGGGGGACACAGAAGATTAATTTGAATGCTATATAAGTTACAATTTTAGAATTATATTTCACATGAGAGAGAAGATTATAAGGTTGAAACGAGAGTGAAAAAAGCTATATATTATAATTGTAATTGTAATGGGAATGATGCTTGTACCAAATGTAGTAGAAGCTAGCTATATCTTCAAGCCAAATCCGTTTTCCCACTTCATTTTATCCATCTCCAAAATTCAAGGAAAATACCAAAAAGGGTTTGAAATTTATAAGGTGCATTAATTTCATGGTGCAATAAAGAGTTCTGCCGAAAATATATACAAAACCCAATTGCATGTTCAAAGAATGTATTCGACTACGTACTGTGCTACGGACACTGCCAAAAAAATGTTTCGGGGTGAGATCAAATAATGAGATTTTTTTCTTCGTAGATCAATAATGGCTTTACTTTTGGGCTAGCTCATGATTGCAAAAGCAATTGTGATAGCTAAAGGCTATTAATCCAACATTTTCAAATTTTCAAATCCTAGGAAATTATGCGAGCAAAATAATACTAGAAAAGCCACGTGAGTCTAGACTCTAGACAAAGGGAAAAGAAAAGGACAAAAGAAACTACGAAAAGATACTAAAAGACAACATAATAAGTAATTATAATAAAGGGGCACATTACATTTTATTAGTAAGATTCCAAGATAAAGAGCTTTTTTTTTTTCTTTTCTTTTCTTTTATTTTCTTTTCTTTTCTTTTTTTCTTTTTTTTTTTTTTTAGTTTTGAGATAAAGAGCTTATTGGTTCAACAAATTATTTACCTTATTCGTATTAAATCTTTAAAATCAAATTATTTAAACGAAAATGTATACATCCCATTAAGGAGGCAAAATTACTTGAATGATGTCCCAATATTCCAACGCATTAATTAACTAAACATAATTAATTATTGTTAATAAACATAGATTTAGTTTTCACTTGAGAACAACCATCTTGGTTTTGTTCATTTTATTTTTATGCTTTTGTTCCCTAAGGTCACACGAAATTATCTACAATTATATAATAATTCGAGATAGAAGATTTGAAGATCTATAAATAGTGTTGGGCATTCTCTTCCAAAATATAAAACGCAAGTTCAGAGAAAAATTATATATAGCTGAAAATGGATTTTGGAAAAGGTATTGTTATAATGATTTTGGTAGGAACAACAATTCTTATACCAAGTAAAGCTCCATTCCAACTTAATATATCTCCAACTTCACTTCATAGATTTGAAATTCCATTCAGTAATCAGAAGATAACTTCAGATTCACGATATATATGATAAAATGTTGTAAAACATTCTACTTTCAACACAAAAGAACAACCCTCAATTGTTCGAATCGTGTATGTGTCATTTTTGTGCCAGACATTGCTGTAACGAAATATTTGGACATTCTATCCGGATAATCAAATCTCCTTAAAAGAAGAAAAGTACTCAAATTCATCACAGGTAAATCTTTAAGGAAAATATTTCTATTAAAAAAAATTTAATTGATACTCAAATTCATCACATGTAAATCTTTAAGGAAAATATTTATATTAAAAAAAAATTAATTGATATTTTCTCTTTTACAGATATGAACCAAGTAGACAAATACAACGAAATGTGGCACAAAGCATAGATGTGATGAGATGCTTTCAGACAAAGTTGGAACAAATACCGACTAGCGATGATGATATTGTTTCTTGTCTATTACTCTTCAATATTTATTTGCAAACCTTTATGGAGCTTACCAAGGAAAATTTACCCTTTTTATTTTTTATTTTTTTTTTTATTTTTTTTTGCTTTTGTACCTTTGTTATGTTACTCATCATGACTTAAGCTTTGCTTCAATATCATGATTTTGGTTTATTGTTAAAAACAAAAACATTACAAATCAATTGATCGATAGGGTACATAGAAGCAATTTGAAAACGTTTCTAATAAGAAGTCATTTCATGATGATATCCAACTAAATGATATATATTTATTTATTAAACGATTAAGCAAATGTCATGTTGTAAACACTTCTAAGTAAAAATATATAATAAAAAGGGACCAAAAAAAAAAGAGAGAGACCTGGAAGGCATAGAGCTAGGCCTAGAAGGCGTTTGTAATACCGATTAGAATTGAAGTTTTGGAAATGTGTTATTGTTTTGAAATGCATGTTTGGTTGAAAATGAACTTCAAGAAATTAAATATTGTAAAAACTTAAAATGCATTCGAAAAAAATAATAATATAAATATTATTTTATTTATCTCGTCATTCTATGCAACTAATCATCCCATTTCATTTTATATAAGAAAGTTATGGACTTTCAACATCTTGAATTTTTTGAAAACAAAAAGAAAGATATGGAGATGTGAATATTAAAATTCGAGTTCTTTGGTTTGAAACCACCAAATTCAGTTTTGAACGGTTTAGGGTCTCCAACAGTTCAGAGAGAGTTATCTAAAACTGCTACCGAGCAGTAAAGAAACAGAACAATGCTTGATAAAACGAAACTCAACTGCAACATTGAATTTGATGCTACAACAAACTCTTTTGATTTTATGGTTTGACAGCTCCAACAATTTCCTAAATATGCCAAATCACGAAAACTCAAATTCCTAAAATCTTTTTAAATGGTACGGCTTTAGAAAGAACAGTGTGACGAAAAAAATACAGGGGTCTGCATTGAGCACCTGTATTTTTGCATGTTCTTTGAAAATAACATCATCCTATTGAACAAAACCAAAACAGAGATCAACAAAAAAACTTGAAACATCGCAAAATATCAAGAAACCTAAAAAGAGTTCAGATTGAACAGGAGTATAGGACTAAGATGCTGTATACAAAACGCAAGTCGGGAAAATTAAATGTGAATTCAAGAAAGAAAGTAAAGTACAAAATGTTCCAACACTCCACAGATTCTGTCTTGCATATCTACAAGTCATTTGCAAAGACAGATACTCGGTAGTTTTTTGTTCTCTCTTTTGTTTCTCCCGCTTTGATTTTACTTCGAAAAGAGACTGTTTCGGGCTAAAGCCTTGCCAATTTCTCAGTTCATTACAAATAAACCCCAACTACACAAGCTCTACTTCAGCCAGGCCAGAGCTTGGCTACAAATTATCATATATCGAGCGGAAGAAATTTTGGCCTTAACCTTTCCTAGAACATGCCAAACCAAGCTTTCCATCAAGCCGAGTTAAACTTGAACTTTGCCAGACTCAGCTTCACCCGACTAATATGCGCATCTAATGACATTGTAAAACTTCTTATAGCCATGGATTGACGCACCACACGCTCAACCAAAACATTTTCGTTCCGAGACCGGAAACATAACTCCACAACATCAATTCGAATGAACATATCCCGGCACCATAAACTCCTTGTAGAAAATTCTCAAGTTATCAAACAACCAAAATAAAAATTAATAAATAAACATTAGACTAAAATTTTTTATTATGATTTCTCTTCCTTTTTATAGTACTAATTAAAAACATAATATTGGTTCTTAAAAACAAGAAACAAAACCCCACAATCAAAGAACGAAATATTCACTCTATTATTACAGTGTTTTGACTAACATTTCACCAAACTATTTCAGCGTACAAACAAAAAAGTACACATATTATATTAATTCACAAAAAAAAAAAAAAAACCAGAAATCCGGGAAAAGAAGAAAGATTTTTGTACATGACTAAACGGCTGGAATGTTGGAGAAAGAGAAGCCTTTGTAACCCTTGTAAGCATAATACGCAATCCGAGTGTAATAGAAACCCGGGATGAACAAGATCGCCCCAAGAATCGCGAAAAACAGCCCTAAAATCCAAAAATCCCCAAATTCAAAAATCAAAACCTAGAAATTGAAGGGAAAATTGATGGGAAAGGGAAAAGGTTAGGGAAGCAAACCGTGAGCTCGGTCGCCGCCGATGCGATTGACGGCCATGAAGAACCCGAGGACGATGCCGAGGGTGCCGAAGACGAGGAGGGAGAGGGCGAGGGCGATCTCCTTGATGGGAGGCTTGGAGTTGACGGTGTACGAGGTTTCCATCATTATGTCCTCGTCGCTGATCGAGAACGCATGGTCTACGTACGCCATTTTCTTTGGTCTTGGGTTTTCAAGGTGTTCGACGAAAGTTCTAGCTGAAAAATGAATCTCTCTCTCTCTGAATGTGTGTTATCCAAGTATTTAAAGTGCCGTGCTGTTCACTCTTGGTTTGGTATGGTTTGGTGTCACCCTCCCTCAGGCCTCAGACTCAGCTTTTATTTGGGATTTGTCAAAGATTGGAATAGGATCTAGAGAGAGAGAGATGATTTTTACGATGCTTGTGATCTTAATAGGAGAACCAATCCTAACCGTTCATAATATATAAATCTGCCTAACCCTCACGTGCCTAGGCTTTAGAAGCTTCTCTCGGAGGAAAATGTCGCCAATATCTATCTATATATATATATATAAAAAGAGAGAGAGAAGTCAAACTTTGTATTAGAGAAAAATCAAATGAGAATTTCAACCAGAGAAAAAGTAAGAGAAAGAACCCCAAAAAAAAAAAAAAAAAAATCTTCGCTTATCTCTAATGTATACGCAATACAAATTCGAAATTTGAATACAAATATTCAGTTTAATTAAACAAGAGACGCCAAATATTAAGAAAAATACAAATGCCAATTTACTATATATGAAATAAATACAAAAGTAACTTTTTTTTTTTTTTAATTTGTACCCCACCGCAAAATGATATTTTTAAGGTAATGCTTTATATATGTACTCTCTTCCATAAATTTTGAGATTAAGCATGAATTTTTTGTGAGCCTTATTTTTATTTTTATTTTATTTTTATTTTATTTATTTATTTATTTATTTATTTATTTATTTTGGTTATAAATTAGGCGCGGGCATTGAGCTAGAGAAGCATATGGTTTCACATCAAATGGGATATTCGAATGGATACTTGGATGGAAGCTTTAATACGCTAAAAGCATTTTTGTTTTTGTGGTTTGCTTGATCTAGTTCCAATTGGTTTCTATTCTTCTCTTTTACTTCCTTCTGGTTCAGCTATGGCAGCTTCGGCTCGGGATGACAAAGGCACATTTATTGATCTTTGTACCAAGCTGATAGAGACAAAGTCAGTGCTAGAAACATAACTTTTAGCTGTCTGAGTTTCGCTTAGCTGGTGGCTGCTGAGTATCAGTTCCTCAACATCAAGTTGGAATGTGATTCTAAGGCAGCCATTGACGCTATTCTGGACCTCAAGAAGTGCCCTGATTGGCATTTGATTCATAGTTTAGAAAAAATCAGATCCTTGGCTGGTGCTTTCTTCGCTACTCTAGCTACGGTCTCATTCCTACTCTTTTGTACTCGGGATGAAACCCCTGGTGTGGTTACAGCTCTGTGAATACACGCCACACATATGTACAAGAAACCTCTTAAACCTCCCCATTCGTTCCTCAACAAGACAGGGGTGCACCTTATTGTGTCGGCACTCGTCCCACCAATCATAGATGAGGCATTCAAGTAGAATCATCAAAACGACAAACACAGTTGTTCAGCGTAATGAAAAACTACCAAAAAGAATTTCACATATCGATTTCTCACCTAAAGAAAAACTCAACTTACAGGCATGAGTTTCCTCTAATCAACATTTTGATTTCCTTTATAAGTCAATGAAAGAAAAAACAAATAAGAAAACAAAAACCTTAGGACTCAAATTCAACTACAACTTAGCACAGAAAATGGTGAAACTTTTTTCGAGGGTATATGTAAGAAAAAGCATGAACCAATCCTCTCAGAACTCTTCTGTCCGTTAAAAGTTACACACTTTTTATGTGGAAAGAGTTTTCAACTTCTTCAATCGTTTGACGGCCTTCTTCCTTGCCTTTTTCACAGAAACAACTCTGACTCTCGCCTTCTTAGGTTGAGCAGGGATCTCCCTTATCGGACCTGGAGGCACCCCTTTCTTAAGGGCACTTCCTCTTGGAGTAGCTGAGGGAGGCAACCTCAAACTCTGTGGCGGTAAAGGGTTATGAGGCTTCCATACCAAATTGTTTTTCATTGAGAACTTGACTTTCTTCGCGCTCTTCTCCCCCCCACCATTTGCACTCATCACAACACCAGCATCCTCCTCTTCTTCAACCCAAACTGAATCATCAGGTTGCTGCTTCCCATTCATAGCTTTTGCCCTTTTTCTTTTCTTAGAAGTCACAGAACTACTATTAGGCAAATCATCATCCAAACCGGCTTCGGCGCAATCTTCTCGAATTGCAGCTGGAGGTTTGTTAGTGCAGACTCATTAAGCGGCACTAAATCTTCATCACTAATGTGCTCATTCATTAATTCACACCATTCGCATCGCCCCTGTTCTTCTTCTTGTTCTTCTTCTTTTTTTTGCTCTTCTTTAATACATTATCCGCTCCACTTAAGCCTCTGCTCTTCTTCCCATTGCCCTTTTTCAAAGACGGAACCTCAGCAAAATCCCCAACAACATCTGCTCCCGCCTCAACCAGTTCCGAGGCAGAAACCACCTCCATTTCATCAGAAACAATAGGAACCAACAACGGCACTTCCTCTTCCACATTCTCAACAGCTTTGGGGATCGAAATGTCAAACCCAGAAGATGCCAAATCCTTCTCCAACTTCTCAAACTCCTGGTGCAAGCCAAGCAACACCTTCCTATTGCCCTGGACACACTCCGGCGAAGAACCCAACTCGTAAAACTTCGCCGAAAATCCCATCGCCAAGCCACTGATCCAAGCACCAAAACATCATACCCGAATCGACCACTCCACCCTCCTCCCCCGACTTCTTCGCCTCCAAAAGCTCCCTCCCTTTCTTGACCAACACTTCAAACACATTGGACTTAACCTTCCCCAACAACACCTTATCATTCACTCCCCCCATAACCGAAACCAAAGTCCCGAAAAGCACACCAACAACCTCCAACTTCACCGGAAGAAAAGGCCTCAACTCCTCGACAAAAACCGAAACAATGTGGTAATTAACACCATTTCCATTGAACTTATCATCAGCAAAGAAAACCCTTTTCTCCAAAACCTCCACAAATCTCCCTAAAATCTCTAAATCCCATTTCTGATTACTCAATAAAGCAAAGAAATTGTTCATAAACCTTCGAATCAAGAGGTAGAACTTGTCTAACCTGAGAACATCTATTCCGGTCCACTCGCGCCGCATGGTGAGGAGGAAGACCTCGAAGTAGTGGAAAGAGAGAGGAGTTGGGAGTTCATGGAGAACATGAGAGAGAAAGTCGGCGAGGTGGGACTGGACAGGAAGCTTGTCAGCGTGCCAAACGCAGTAGAAGAGGCCTTTCCAGAGCTTCTTCATGAGGTCGTCGGAGACCTGGGTTTGGGAAGGAAGCCATGATTTTAGCAGGAGAGAGAGGGCCTTGTCTCGGCCCGCCTTGTCGGAGGTGGCCAGCTGCTTTATCAGAGACAGACCAACTTCCGATCTCTCGTCTTCCATGGAAACCCAAATCTTGAAATCGTGATCTGGTGAAGAGAACAGGAGAATTTCTGATATGGGTTTTGGGAAGAAAACCCTAGTAAGGGCTAAAGGAGGGGGTGTGTTGAGACGGCGAAGAAACGGGAGAGAGAGAGAGAGAGAGGAGGGTGAGTCTCTTTTTTGCGATTATGCCCCTCCTTCAGGTTTCAATTTTTGTGGGGGTTATTTTGAAGAAATTGCATTGGTATCCCTCTTTCTTTTAAAGTTCCAATTTTTAGGTTTTTTAAAGTATTGGACTATACATTGGTCCCTAAGTACTATAGGTTATTTTTACAAATGACCTATGATTTACACATTGTCTCATGTAGGTTGTTGAATTTTAATTTTACGCATTACAATATCTCGAACTTTTCTATTTGCTACGCAAATGACCTTATATTGATTTTTCATAAGAAACTTAACATAAATTATGCATTCATATCATATAAGTTTTAATTGAGGTTAAAATAATTCTTAAACCTTTTTGGAAGAAAAACTGTACTTTCAAAACATCTCTATCAATATTATATATATGTTTTAAAGGTTTGAAAGTTTTTTTTTTAGTAAATAATAAATAATTATATTAAGCTACAGGAAATTACGATCTTGATAGACAACCGGATTCACCAATAAACTTAAATAGAATGCATAAGGGAATAGAGATGAGTAACGAGTTTATAAAACGGACACCAAAAAAGTTTAATCAACAATGAGCACATACACGACTCTTTAACAAAACATGTGCAATTAGTCGAAAAAATCAGATTCAAATTTACCTAAATCAAGAGACCTGAAACAACAAATTATACAAAACCCCTATAGGCCCGTTTGTGTGTGTGTGTGTTTTTTTTTTTTTGGGGGGGGCGGGCGGAGTGACTATTACAACGGTGTTTTGCTATTTTTTTCAAACTTGTGTTTAGGTGAATTTGATTTCCAAATCAACTTTTTTTTAAAATTTACTATTTCACAATTTTTAAAAGAAATCAATCTTTTATTTTTTATTATCAAATCAACAATACATATATCTCAAACAATTACTTTTTCTAAATTAGTCTTCCATCAAATACAAAAATCCAAGATAACTTTTTTCCAAAATTGTTTATCTCAAACTATATTTCCAAAATACATCTAAGCTCTAAACAAAACATTTCAAAACCTCGTCTCTAAAAGTCCACCTAAACGGACCCTAAAAAAAATCTAATAGATCGAAGGTATAACTTAACACTAGAAAATAAGAAAAATACACAATCAAATTTGGTTAAAAATTATTGTTATTACAAACCATAACTTATAGCAAACTAAAAGGTAAATCTCAAGCAACGCTTACAAAACCTCTGGTGATTAAACGACAGACATCAAATAAAAAACTGCAGAGTCCCAAAGACATATGAGATAATTGCAATACCGTATGAAGAGTGGTGCGTAAGCCCCCCATGCAGCATGGAAGATTCTCAATTATTGAGAATAGAATTTTCAATAATAAAAGGTTGGCATTTGTCCAATCTATTGGCTCTAAGTTATTTTGGATCAATCCAATCTTGTTTCAATGCTAATAAATAATTGATCAACTGAAATAAGTAGATTTGTTGAGTGTGTACTCCATATTTCTCAAAGATTTGCCGAAGACTCGAATAAGGAGAAATTAAGGTTGTGGAAGCTCTAGGAACTTAAAGATGAGGTTAAAAAATAAAAAGTGAAAGATAAGATAATTGAAGAGTGAAAAAAGATAACTTTATCCTCTCTCATTTTTTTTTTAAAACAGATTTACCTTGAATTAAAACAATTATAAGCTGAATACCAAGCTAAAAGATGAGCCATCTTATTTGCCCCACCCACGAGAACACAAGAACATGACTTAAAATCTCCAACATTTTGAAGATCTGTAATTTCAACAATCAAGACACTATCATCACTTATGGACACCGGATTCAAACCTACTGAGCAAGACGAAACAACATCCATTCTCGACGATGATCTAGTTGCAGCTCTAGCATTTTACAGTATATATAGAGGAGGCCCTCACAAAGTGCTAAACACTCTGCAATATCGGGACTAAGACAACCAGAAGTCGATATAGTATATATATCCTATCCGGATGTATTTTTATTATTGTTATTTGTTATTAATGATGGTTTTAAGACAACTATCTTATGATGTTAATAAATGGATGAAATCTTCTGTGCTGTTTGATATTTAAGTTTAACTCCAACTAAACTTACTTTTTCATCTTAATTTTTATTTTTTTTTTAAGTCAACAAAATTTATAACTAATTTTTGAAAAATCAACAAACTCCAACTTAAAAATTCCACATTTCCAACCAGTAAACCAAATGCAAGCGAATTCATCTTTTTTCCCTCCTGTGTTGTTTTTTTTTTTTTTTTTTTTTGAATGCGGACTTTTACGCTTTGTTCTTTTTGTTGTTCTTCATGATGGTTGATTATGATATATTGTGCAATACAATAATGTTTACTTACTTATCATAATAATCCTATTAATCTTGTTGAATGTCATTTTACTAAAGTTAATTTATATCATATAATGATCTTATTTATTTGTTTTCTTCTGTGATCATTTTGGATGCTTTTGTTTTGCTAATTTTGTCTTTTACCTTTTTTGTATTCTAAATATGGAATTGTTAGTCTTGACAGTGAAAATTTACTAACTCTATTAGTCCTCTCCACGTAGCACTTAAAGTCGTCCCTACCGCTATTAAAAGCCCAAAAAGATAAATACATAGAGATTTATAGAGGCTCGCCTCAATCAAGGCTACGTTCTCTTTGTGTTTGATGGGGCGTTTTCACCATTTTTCAGAAAAAGATTACAAGCGTTCTCTCCAAAGAGTAGAGAGTTGTCCTATATTAAAACATGCGTACAATATATATCCCCTTCTCCCTAAGACAGAATGGTTGTTATCCCTAACATCTAACCCAACTTCCTCTTGATTGTGACACATTATGTTCTCCATTCCCAGCACGTTCCAAGTTCCCAACCGTTATATATATTTGGCGGTTGTTCATACACATTTCTTGGGGTAGTGGAATGGCTGACCTCTCTCACGAATTTGATACTCTCTACGTCGTCCACTGGAGCCGGAAGGAATAGTCTCTCGCGCTACCCCTTGTATCCTTATAGAATTAACCTCGACGTTTAAGGCACACCTGATAACCTCAGACAGTAGATCAGGAGAAAATCTTTTCAACTGGGGTGTAATGGTTGTTCTAATGATTATGATTTTTATCATTAATCACTAGACTTTTCTTTTTTTTTTTCTTTTTTTTTCTTAATTTGAAATGAATGTATTTTTAGATTTAGCATCCCAAAACAATGAACGCTGATTTACAAACGGATTTAATTTTTAAGTCCTGACCCAAACGAACGAATTTATACAAGGAAGGAAAGGAACCAATCTTTACTATAAAGATAGCGAATTAATCTTCGTTTTAAGCCAACATTTTTTTGTATTCACGAATAAAGTTTAGAAACAAAACCAAAATTCCATTCGATTTTTGTTCCTTAATTAATTGGTTAAATGATAAATATTAGTAGAATTACTGATTTGTTTCTAACAAAGAATCATTACTCTAATAATAATGAAACAATTACCCTGATTAAATTGATGTAATTTTCTCGTTGCATGATTTCTTTTTATGTTTCCTTTTTAATCTTTATTTTTACCCTTATGTCTTTGTACATAATTATTAGAGTTCCATTAATCTACAATAATAGAATTGAAGGCATTTGTCAAAGTTGGTCTAGCCATTTCTGTAACTAATTAATTTCAAGTTCAAAGATTCAAGAAAGAAATGCTAATTAACACTAACCTGTCAGTTGATGCTCACCTTATTGTCGCTATGAGCGAGCAACCGTCGCCTCCTCTCGTCGAGAAAAAGCCAATGCAGCTACCATCTCCTCTGCGCTCGAGCAATTGTCGCCTCCTCTTGCTAGGAAGAAGCTGATGCAGCTCCGATATCCTCCAATCCGTGCTAGAGCAAACACTATCGCCTCCATCTTGTTGGGAAGAACTCACCGCCATCGGAGATCGGGCCTCCTCTGAGATCCACCCTCATGCCACCACGAGCAAATCATCATTGATTTGATCTCCATTTATTTCCGTTAATTGTGTATATTTTTTGGATTATTATTTTGTGGATATTTTGGATTTTGTGGAATTTTGTGGATTGTTTTACAATTCTAATCAGAAACTAGATGATTACTGACCGGTAACCAGCCGTCAAATTAGTAATTCGACAGTTATAGATTCACAATAAATTATTAGTTGGTAACCAGTCGATAATTAA
This sequence comes from Ficus hispida, assembly GCA_025413025.1. Classification (NCBI taxonomy): domain Eukaryota; kingdom Viridiplantae; phylum Streptophyta; class Magnoliopsida; order Rosales; family Moraceae; genus Ficus; species Ficus hispida. Next base: position 750,458 of record CM046362.1, read on the forward strand.
GTGTTTACTGATCGGTAACTAGCCGACAAGGGATAGCTACTGATTACCGACTTGTAATCAGTTAGTATCTTCATAAATACTAACTTGTCTCGTGATGTTTGTTAGCTGGTAACTTAAAAAGGGTATAATTTGTATTTTAAAATAAATAAATAAATAAATAATGATATCATGTTATAGTATTTTTTTTTAAGTGTGGCAAAAATCAATGGAAGACTTGAATTTATAGTATTTCTCTAAAGTTCCCAATATAATATGTTTTGTCAAATTTTTCCATAATCCGTGTCAAATGATGGGCCTACAGATTTTATTACTTAATATTTCCTACTCTGTTACTTAAAAAAAAAAAAAAGAAGAGGATTATTTGCAAATGTTTTAAGAAATTGTTGAAATAAACCAAATATTATTTCGTTTAACTTCATATATATGCAATTTTTCTATTTATTTTTATGTAAAGATAAAGGGAGAGAGAACTTAAATTATACAAATTTAAAAATCATTACATTAACATGATACAAATATTTGACACATGACTAATATGATATAAAAATAAAATTAAGTTTGTGTAACGCTTGATAAAAATGAAAAATTTATATCATGTTAATTAATAGATAAAAAAAATATGGTAAATTTAGGTAATCCGACACCACGGGAGCTGATGGCCATGCATCTAGGCCCAGCACACATGTCATGTGCAAGATAGGATGAGTCACAGATTTGAACAGACCATGAGCCGACTCATATTTACAGTGTATTATGTCTTTCATCCTTGTTGTCTATAGAAAATATCCTAAAACCCGACAATAGAATGAAAGGAAGCAATCCAGATTCACTAGTGACCAGTAATCTCATCCATTTTAGTAACATCCAAAAATCCAATACCGCCACAATAGCACCTTTTTTTTTTTTCTCAAAACTAAACTTGGTATTGGCACACCCCAAATCCTATTTGGCTTGTTTCTTGTATTTCAGTGTCTCAAGCAGAACTCACGTTTTTTAGTTGGATTTATATCATGTAAAATAAATACAAAAATAAAAATAAAAAATAAAGGAAGGCAATTACAATATAATGATAAATATAATGATAATTTCAGGTTTGATTATATAATAAGATGTTTAAACAAAAAAAAAAAAAGAAAGAAAGAAAGAAAGAAAGAAAGAAAGAAAGAAGCGGCTTTTAATGATTTGATTGAAGGACACAAGACAAAGGTTCACCTTCTCTCTTCCTGTAAGACCCTCAAACCTTGACTAGACTAATTGCTCGGATAGGGGCCAAGGCGGTGAGTAGAAGGGTGTGAGACCCTCTACCTTTGGCGAGACCAATGGCCCGGGATTGGGGCCAAGGCAGTGAGCAATGCGGGCAAGACTTTGTGGCTTGCCATGTAAAGGCGGGCTAGGGTGCTTGGCGTGGGCAGTGGTCCGGCCGGCAGCCCAACACACCACTGGGAACGTGGTGTGAAGATCTGGGTGGCTAGGCACTCGGGCGAGACAAAGCAAAGGTGTTGACGTGGGTCTTCCTGGCTGACCTTGGTTTGGGCGGTTAGCCTGGACACTTGGCCGAATGGTGTGCAAGGCTTGATCAGAAATTCCGGGGGCGGTTACAAGCGGTTACCAGAGGCAGTTTCATGTGGGCTTACTTGGATGCGTCTTGAGGGCGACACTTGGTGGCGGTTATGGTGAGGAAGGCTTGTGCGGACAAGTGGCTGACCACCATGCGGACCAACAAAGCAAGGCCCAGTGACTTGGCCGAGTGGTGCTGTTGTGACGCGCACTGATTGGTGCCAGCGGAGCCTAGTGGATGGGGCTGTCATCCACATACCTAGAGTTAGTGTGCTGACCAGAGGGCAGCACGTGTGGCTAGCAGTTGGGGTTTGTCCACTGCACATTTTTGGTACCTTAGACTTTGTTGTGTGGCTATAAAACCCGCGGTAGGCCATTGTTGCAGGAAGCCAAGAGGATTAGGGACACAAGGAAGCGAGTGTACATTTCCTTCTTATTGAGGCAATAAAAAGGTTGGGAAAGTGGTTTCCCGTAATCGGTTTGTGTGCTTGAGATTTCTGTGTGTGAGAATCCTTGGTTGGCTTGATTGGGTTGCCTTGGGGGCTTTGATTTCCGCTAGATAAGTCTCCGGTTAAGGGCTTTTGGGCTGAGTAGGGACGCGGGTCCTTGCTGCCATCACGGTGGTTACATTTCAAAAGTTGACCCTGTGACAATTTGGTATCAGAGCCACGTTGTTGGCTAGGTTTTTTTTTGTGTGCGTTCGAATATGAACGATTTGCGGGAGCGGTTGGCTCGAGTGGAAGACTTTGTGGGGGTGCCACAGTCTGAGGGAGCCGAGAGTCTTGCTGTGCAAGGCGAGCAGCAAGCGAGGATGATCACAAGTCTTCGTGAGGCCTTGCAGGAGTTGTCGCGGACAATGACCGAGCGGTTCGAAAGGGTGAGCCGTGATGTGGAGTCTTTGGCAGTGGCTGTCAAGGACAAAATCTCCGATATGGAGACGGATGTGGCTTTGGTGAAGAAGGCCATGGCTAGTGGGCCAAGTGGTGGTGACGGAGTGCCATCAAAATTGAAAGTTCCGGAGCCGAAGGCATTCAAAGGTGACCGTAATGCCAAGAATCTCGAGAACTTCTTGTGGGACATGGAGCAGTATTTCAAGGCTGCTAGGATGCCGGAAGACGAGTGGGTAACCATCACTTCGATGTATCTAGATGGAGACGCCAAATTATGGTGGCGCACGAGGGTGCAAGAGGATACAAGTGCTGGCAGACCTGTGATAGACTCGTGGGTGGTTCTGAAAAAGGAATTGAAGGCCCAATTCCTACCCTGCAACGTTGCTTGGGTTGCGAGGGAGTCCCTCAAGAATTTGAAGCATAGTGGGACTGTGCGGGCTTATGTGACGGAATTTTCATCATTGATGCTGGACATCCAAGACATGTCCGAGGTTGATAGATTGTTCAACTTCATGTCGGGCTTGCAGCCATGGGCGCAGACGGAGTTGTGTAGGCAAGGTGTCAAGGACCTTCCAACGGCTATGGCGGCAGCCGAGGGGTTGATGGATTTCGGTAGACCTGATGGGGCGTCCAACAAGAAGGGAACCGAGATCAAAGTTGGGAAACCTCAAGAGAATAAAAATGGCAAGAAGGGCGGTGAGAGTAGTGGGACCATGAGTGGGGAATCGGATCCAACGGTGAAGAGCAAAGGCTGCTACACATGTGGAGGACCCCATATGGCCAAGAACTGCCCATCAAAGGTGAAGTTGAGTGCCATTTTTGCAGAGGAGGCAGCGAAAGAAGCAGCGGGGGCTGCTGATGAAGATGTGGACGTGGCAAGGACCACGGCCCTCCAAGTAGTGTAGTCCTGCGGGGTTTGGGGACGCACACTGGCGTGAGTACTTGCTTGTGGCCGAGGTAAGTGTGATGGAGGCGTCAGTTGTGCATGAGGGAGGGGCCGTGTTCGGTTCGTGTTATGTTGGTGCGGACCAACGAGTGGCTACGTGGGTGGCTAAGTGCATAAGACTGCAGCGGTGCAGGCATGGTGAAATCTGAAGTTGCGCGGGTGACTTTGTGTTGTGTTGGTATGGACCAACATGTGGCTACGTGGGTGGCTAAGTCAAACGAGAATGCAGCGGTGCAGACTGGGTCTCAAAGTTGCGTGGGTGACTTTGTAGTTAGTCCGACGAGGACGTCGGCTTTCTTTTGGTGGGGGTGGTTTGTAAGACCCTCAAACCTTGACTAGACTAATTGCTCGGATAGGGGCCAAGGCGGTGAGTAGAAGGGTGTGAGACCCTCTACCTTTGGCGAGACCAATGGCCCGGGATTGGGGCCAAGGCAGTGAGCAATGCGGGCAAGACTTTGTGGCTTGCCATGTGAAGGCGGGCTAGGGTGCTTGGCGTGGGCAGTGGTCCGGCCGGCAGCCCAACACACCACTGGGAACGTGGTGTGAAGATCTGGGTGGCTAGGCACTCGGGCGAGACAAAGCAAAGGTGTTGACGTGGGTCTTCCTGGCTGACCTTGGTTTGGGCGGTTAGCCTGGACACTTGGCCGAATGGTGTGCAAGGCTTGATCAGAAATTCCGGGGGCGGTTACAAGCGGTTACCAGAGGCAGTTTCATGTGGGCTTACTTGGATGCGTCTTGAGGGCGACACTTGGTGGCGGTTATGGTGAGGAAGGCTTGTGCGGACAAGTGGCTGACCACCATGCGGACCAACAAAGCAAGGCCCAGTGACTTGGCCGAGTGGTGCTGTTGTGACGCACACTGATTGGTGCCAGCGGAGCCTAGTGGATGGGGCTGTCATCCACATACCTAGAGTTTGTGTGCTGACCAGAGGCAGCACGTGTGGCTAGCAGTTGGGGTTTGTCCACTGCACATTTTTGGTACCTTAGACTTTGTTGTGTGGCTATAAAACCTGCGGTAGGCCATTGTTGCAGGAAGCCAAGAGGATTAGGGACACAAGGAAGCGAGTGTACATTTCCTTCTTATTGAGGCAATAAAAAGGTTGGGAAAGTGGTTTCCCGTAATCGGTTTGTGTGCTTGAGATTTCTGTGTGTGAAAATCCTTAGTTGGCTTGATTGGGTTGCCTTGGGGGCTTTGATTTCCGCTAGATAAGTCTCCGGTTAAGGGCTTTTGGGCTGAGTAGGGACGCGGGTCCTTGCTGCCATCACGGTGGTTACATTTCAAAAGTTGACCTTGTGACACTTCCCATTATCACGTGTTTGGTCGCGGGATCAAGCCCATGCCTAACTTTTTTCCTTTTATTTTATTTTTTTTTTGTTTTGGGGGCATTTTCTTTTGTGAAGAGAACAATGTCCGTTAAACTCTCAACAACCTTTTTAAGCCTTTTTCCTCTTTTCCTGCGGCTAAGCCTTTTTTTTTTTTTTTTTTGCCCTTTGCTTTTTGTCCGTTTCTCAAACTCATATCAATAATAATTACACGTCTTCGTGACTCTAATAAATAGAATAGAATAAAATAAAATACACTAGCAATCTTTTAATTTTTATGCACACAAAAAATAAAATAAATAAACTCAAAAAAAATAAAATCATAAAATCCAATCAAAGCCAATTTAGTGCATTTGTCTTTTTGTATCAATTACCTCCTTTTTACTTCATCTCACTTTCGTTCACGAGAATCTTCTCTTCCATCATAAATTTAAAATAACAAAAAAATTTAGAAAAAAATTAAGTGCCTGTATGAGATAATATTTACTTATTAAAATTCTCAATTTTATATCAATTTTTTTTAAAATTAAATTTTAAAAATATATAATTTTTTATTTTAAATTAAAATTAAATAATTATTATATTAAAATATTTTTAACAACGAGATGAGTAAAATAATATTTATTTAAATATTTTTTTAAATATATTTTAAATTTTTAAACTGTACTCTATGTCACACTATTTTTTTTCAAATTTTCTGTACAACCGTACATTTATAATCCAATATAAACACCGTTTCGAGAGGGCCCTAAAATAATAATAACAAAAAAAAAAAAAAAAAAAAAGTTGCTCGTTGTTCCAAGTAGAGCAGCAAAAGTGCAAAAAACCCACCGCAAATTTCACCCCTTCAAACCTCTCCAAACCAGGCATCACATGGCCTCTTCTCTCATCATCTTCATCCTCTGTCTCTCTCTAAGTTCAGCCCAGAACGACGTTGTCTCAGTCTCGCCCTCCCCGTCCTCCCCAGCCCGCTTCTCTCCCTTCCGACCCAGCATTGCCGTCATCGTCGGCGTCATCACCACCATCTTTTCCATCATCTTCCTCCTCCTCCTCTACGCCAAACACTGTGTCAACAACAACAGTAATTACAATAACCACAACCACCTCAACACAACAACTACGACGTCGTTTTCCTTATCCTCCGCCGCCGTCGCAGCCCGAAAGAACTCCGGCATCGACCGCGCCGTTGTGGAATCCCTCCCCGTCTTCCGCTTCGGCTCCCTCCTCCTCCGCCGCAGCCACAGCCACCACTACCACCTCGACTGCGCCGTCTGCCTCTGCCGCTTCGACGACTCCGAGGTCCTCCGCCTCCTCCCCAAATGCCGCCACGCCTTCCACGTCGAGTGCGTCGACACCTGGCTCGACGCCCACTCCACCTGCCCTCTCTGCCGCTTCCGGGTCGATCCGGAAGATGTCCTCCTCACCGGGCCCTTGCCCTTTCATCATCATAGCAACCCTCCTCCCACCGACGCCGTCGCTTCGGATCAGGACATCGAGATGGGTCGGCGGGTTTCCGGTCGGCACTCTTCCGCCGGTGAGGGGAGGAGGGCGTTGTTTCAGATGGTCGACACGGCGTCGTTTCGGCGCTCGTTGGACAGCTGGTCTTGGAGGAGGAAGCGAGATAATCATAATCAAAATCAGAATCAGAATCAAAACCACAGTAAATCATCCGTGGCCGTCGGATGCTTTGACCGGAAGGAGAGGAAGGACGGGCTTCTGTTGACTCATGATCAGAGGAGAAGGTTGGAGCACCGGATTATTGTCTCTCCTCCAGGATGCGGCGATGGCAATGTCGATGGCGATGGTGGGATCCAGTGCTACAACGACGAAAGATGGAGCGACGTACAGCCGTCAGATCTGCTATATCTACGGTCAGAAATGATAATGAGTGACAGCCGTAGACTCTCTTCATCAGCTGGAGCAGCAGCCGCCTCCTCGGGATCTGCATGGGCGAAGTCAGTTGGGAGTAGAAACGACAAGGACAGAAAACGACAAGAAGTGGAAGAGGAGGAGGGCGAAGAGAGGAGGAGAGTGCAAAATTTGCACTCATCATCATCATCGACCATTAATGGTATGGATGATCATGATTATGATGGGATCAGTGGCAGAAGGGTAATAAATACGAGAAGTGTGTCGGAGATCACGGGCCTCACAAGGTTCTCGTCAAACGACAACACCAGTCGTGGACCAACAAACGACACCAACCAGCAACGACGACAACAAGGTCTTATAAGGAGATGGCTATCTTGGGTTTCTCAGTTGAGGCCACCACAGCAAGAGATGGTATAATCCCTTGGACATTTTACCATACACCATTTGAGTTTTGGGGTGGCAAATAAACGACAACGTTTTGGGACCAAATATGGGGGGGGAAAAAAAGAAGACGACAATTTATAGAGTGGTTAGATGAGAGAGAGAGAGAGAGGAGAGAAAGGAGGGGACAGGGCATGTTATAAATTTTAAAATTATTGGGGGAAACAAGGGAACAAAGCACGTGGACCGAAGAGCTAATACAGCAAAATTTTGATTTTTTTTTATTTTAATAATTTAATTAGAATTATTGTACTTTTGTCAGTATGTTGGATTACATTTATTCTTTTTCTATCGGGGAGGGTGTTCGATTTTATTCTAATGGCAAGTTCCATTTGAAAATTTTTAACTTCTTTCTTCTAAGAGAGAATTTGGAGGCTGGACAATTCTGTACAAAATTTTGTATTGACATGAAAAATAAATTTGATTAGATTTTCTTCTGTTTTTATTTTCTTTTAGAACATTTTATAATAGTGATCTATTACAAAATTTGAATTATATATATATATATTATAGTAAAGTTAGATGTTATTGATTAAATATATGTAATAACGAATTGTGTAGTCTTAAATTGTTAGAGCAAATAATAGAAATCCTGAATTGCGCATTATTAATATATAAGGATATTTGTTCATAAATTGTAACATGGTTTTTAAAATTCTGTGTAATGTAATTAAGAGGGGGGGAAAAAAAAAGAATCACTTATTTGAGAGCAATTCGTTTAAAAAAGTGAGAGTTCCTTAGAATGAATTGGAAGAGAGAAAATTAACTTGGGGTTGTGGACCAGCTAGAGGGGCAGAGGAGAGGACTATTCTTGATTAATTGTTTTTTGTGTTGTTATATATATATAGAAACTGAGATATTTTATTTTCGGTAGGAGGAGTGGATACCACATGCTATGATTCGATGAATAGTATACATGTAGGGCACAATATTTATTAGATGTAGGGAAAGTGGTGGTGGACTTAAAAATAAATAAATAAATAAATATATATATATATATATATATATAGACACATATGGATATTGAAAGAAGCATTGTTATCATTGATAACTTATTATAACTAATAATATTGGAATATATAAATTAAAAAAGAAGTTTGTGGTGGCCCGAGTAATATTGTACCATATTTTAGAGCGTGATACTACCTACCCGGAACTTGCATATATATATATATATATATATGTATGTATATGTATAGTGTTACTCTGTCTCTCGCGGACGAGTCGTACGGCACGCGCTTGATAGTTGAGGGCTAGCGAGATACTAATAATAAAGTTACAATAATTATAATAACACATGTGTGGTATAAGGAAGAGATAAAATAGAAACAATCAACAGTGAGACAACAAACAACATATCAACGATAGTACGCTACGAGTCATTGGCATCGTGATTATAAAATGAGGCTCTTTTTTTCTTTTTTCTTTTTAAATTAATTTATAAATTTTATTAATGTAAAACCTGCTCTTATAAAATCATTTGCTATGACTCGAAATTCATAATCAATCTTTTTACCGATAAAAATAATCAACAAATTAATGAATATCCAATCCCCTCCCCCATCAGCAGTAGTGAAAAAAAAAAAAAAAAAAAAAAAAAAAAAAGGGCCCAACTCCAAAGTTGTTCGAGAATAGTGTCGAGTTTAATTTAGAGACCTTTTACCTTTAGATCAGTCCAATTTATTGATAAAGGGAATCAAAATCCATTTTCATTTGGAGGTGTAAAACGACAAACCAGAATCCGATACCCTCTTTATAGGTAGAACGTGTCTGGTACACTCTCATCTCTCCAGAATTTTCTCATGCCTCTATCTCACCTTAAGTCGTTGGAATTATTCGTAATAAATTATTGACTACATTTTAAAAAGAAATCTTCCCAATAAAATTTCATGTATTCGAAATCTAAATATAAGCATAATTTCATTATATAATTTATTGTACAATTACCTTTCCTGAGAAAAATAATCTCACAAATAATAGAATTATACAATATAACATAACATACAACACACCGACACTTGAGTGCAATTACTCAAATTGTTTCTAATTTTTACAATAATCAAATAAAAATTAAGAAGGCATTCAATCTTTTAGCTTTGTGACTTGATATAAACTACCGCATAAATCTTGATTTATTTCTTTTCTTTTTTTTTTTTTTTCTTTTCTTTCTTTACCTTTCTCATGTATAGGTTGAAAATGCATGTACTATTTTCTATACTTTGAGTAGCTAGCTTAGTAGTGGACGTTGAAAGCATAAAATTATAGGTATTCTTTTTTATAATTTTATTATTATTATTATTTATTTGGACTCAAATAATATATCAACTGTTATCGAACGTTGCAATATGGTTTGTTTGGTTAATTTTTTTTTAGTATAATTGTTAAAAAGTATTTCATAAAGAGTAGTTTGATTTGTTGTGTCATTATTACATAATTTATCAATTTAAATAGTCCACAAATGACTCCAATCCCCTCCCCATCATAGTAGTGAAAAAAAAAAAAAAAAAAGGCCCAACTCCAAAGTTGTTCGAGAATAGTGTCGAGTTTAATTTAGAGACCTTTTACCTTTAGATCAGTCCAATTTATTGATAAAAAGGGAATCAAAATCCATTTTCATTTGGAGGTGTAAAACGACAAACCAGAATCCGATACCCTCTTTATAGGTAGCACTCTCATCTCTCCAGAATTTTCTCATGCCTCTATCTCACCTTAAGTAATTGGAATTATTCGTAATAAATTACTGACTACATTTTAAAAAGAAATCTTCCCAATAAATTTCATGTATTCCAAATCTAAATATAAGCATAATTTCATTATATAATTTATTGTACAATTACCTTTCCTGAGAAAAATAATCTCACAAATAATAGAATTATACAATATAACATAACAAACAACACACCGACACTTGAGTGCAATTACTCAAATTGTTTCTAATTTACATAATAAATGTCAATCAATTATTTTAGTTATAATGCATACTATTTTTATTTGAGTATACTTATATACTTGGTAAAATTATTTTTTTTAATTTTATTATTATTATTTTTTTATAATATATTTTTCGTTAATTTTTTTGTTAATTTTAGTATTTTGGTAGTGATGTTATCCATAAAAACTGTTGCCCTTGGTTTATAACTTTGGTTAACTTTATAGATGTAAAATGACAATAACTGTGCAATTAATTTTAGTCCTCGATATAAGCAGATTGGATCTAAATTGATCACTGCTTTAGGTTAGAGTTAAAAGAGAGAGAGAGGGGGAAAAAAAAAAAAAACCCTGGAAAGAACAGTACTTTCCATATTCATCCATTAAACTTTTGATGTAAAATGATCATAATTATGCCCATACGATTTATGCACAAACTAGTGCAACCCGTATAGCAATAGGTAACACTATAGCAACCCCTATGTTCTAATGATCAACCGCCGGAGGCCGCCATGCCACGCCGCCCCACCCATGGGAGCTCCACCTGCACCAAATCCTCCTCCCCTCGTGAACCCCAAGCCACCCCGTCACGCCCCCACGGCATGCACCACTACTTATCATAATCGTATGCTTTTTATTCTTGAAGAAAAGATTTAAAGAGAAAAAAATAGAAACAAAACAAAATCACCGTTTTTGTTCATTAAAAGAGTGTGAAATATGGTTGTTATAAATGTGTAGATTGTTAAAATACACATTTTTTTAAGCAAAAAAAAAAAGTGTAGATTGTAAAATCAGATGAATATTCATTTTTAATGCTGAAATAGTTATTTCTCAACCCTAGATACAATTAGGAACGGTTTCAGAAGGGAGGGGCATTATTGAACATTTAAAAATACTTAACAGTCAAACTTAGGTTTCCGTCACGGTCAACTAACAGTAGGATGTGTTACTGCAAACTTTAATTTTTTTTTTTAAGGAAATATTGAGATTATCTACTTTTGGTTAAGTGGGTGCCTTTCTACTTTCAACAAAACACAAGGATATTAGTGCATTTAGCGTAAATAAATAAAACAATAAATTAATGGAGACCCTTAAACTTCCATCACTCAATTATCTATACAGCATATAAATACATATTTGAATTTATTCATATGTGCCCTTCAATTTTATATGAAGTTTAGAATGGTTCTCAACTCTCAAGTTTCCTACTTTTGAATCTTCTTTATCAAAAGTTATATTAAAAAATACGAAAAAATGAGAACCTCCATTAAAAACAAACAGAAAATAATGGTGTGCTAAATATTGTCATGTAGTTTTTTCCTTTGCTTTTAATAGAAATTCTAACAAAAGATATTATGGATGACTAATTTCAATTTTTTTTTTTTGTCTATTTTATCAGAAAATTCTAAACAAAAAAAAAAGTTGGACAAATTAATAACTCAAAAAAAGGTTAAACCAATTTTACCTTTTAAAATTTTAATTTTTTTTTAAATTTTGTTCTAATTACTAAACATGAATTACCTATATAAAAATCTCTCAAAAATTTTATCCTTTAGCATACGCCTCTATTAAAACAAGAGGCTGATTATGTCTGTAACATACGTCCTATTAAAAGAAGAGGCTGATTCTGTCACTATTAAAAGAAGAGGCTGATTCTGTCACTGTCTGTAACATACGTCTCTATTAAAAAGAAGAGGCTGATTCTGTCACTGTCTGCCTAATATTTGAGAAAGACATGTAAGGAGGTGTGAACCACCAAAGAATACAAAGCAGCCCAAGGAGAAAGTGAAAAATTATATATTTTATATATAAATATATATATTACAAGGAATTGAAGGCATTTGTATATAAAGAGATTCAATGCAGAGAGAGAGTATGTGTGTGTAAACACATATAAATTAGTAACAGAAGAAGGAAAGGCGTAGGTCGTGGCATCTGAGATGGGACGCCTGGCACACTCCTCAAGAAACGTGTTATTGTTCCTCTTGCCGCGTGCATGCATGCTCTCTTTATTATTTTCCATTAACATTCCCTTTCTAGCTTCTCTTCCCTTCTCTCTGTATATTAACTACAAACTTATCCACATATATATATATATATGTATGTATGTACGTATATATAGAATGCTCTCAATATTGTAGGCGTAGCTCTCTCAAAATATATATATATATATATGTAGGCTACTCTCTCTCTCCATCTATTTGAAAAGAGCGAGAGAGAGATGAATTGGCTTCGGAAGATGAGAAGAGCTTGGATCACCGTCTTTTCCCGGTTCACTCGACATCGGAAATCCACAGGTAATTATTCCCGATTCTTGTTCCAAATAAAAGTAGAAACTGATCTGTGTTTAAGAAAATAAAATAAAATAAAATTATCGCTAGATTAAAACTACGTTTTATTACAGGTGAAAGTAGTAGCAGTGATAGTGCGAACAACTATGGGCTGGTGAAGCTGAAAGATGATGTGGAGATGTGTGGGTACGAGGATGTCCAGATAATGTGGGACATTTTAAACAAGTCGACCCGCCGGAGTAATTGCCGAACGACGTCGGATTGCGATGGGGGCAATGACAATGGCAATGCCTTCAACCTCTTCTTCGGACGACGCACCATAGATCCAGTGCCCTTTTTACCCTTGAGCATTAAACCATGATCAACTAATTCTTACCAAGTTTATCTGATCGAGCTCCGTAATTTTGATGTGATTTGACGGTTCTATATACACAGTTTAGATATATCTACTATAGAAGTCAGATTATATATGTAAATACTATATATATATATAGATGTTGTTGTGAGGGCCACAGAATTAATTGCATTTAATATGATTGCACAAATGATTTTTGTAGTTACATCTATATTTAATTGTTTTTCTTATAGTTTGTTCACGTAACGTCTGTACCATGTCTTGTACATACATATATATATATATATATTATATGTATGTATGGAGAATTGCATGATGGGTGTCACTCCTTTTAAATTATGCATTTGTTATGCTTTATAGTAATTATAGTGAAAATGTGGAGTGATTAACAAACGAAGAGGAAAGGTTGGGACACAAGGGTGGTTAGAGACTTATATTAAATTAGGGAAGTGTGCAAGATTGGAGCATAAATTCATGACTTGAATGAGGTAGATTTAAGCCTTAAAATAGTCGTAGGAGGCCATGATGGTGAGCACATATTAAATTAGAGCTATTTTAGACAATTTATAAGTAAATAAAAATTAGACTTAATTTTAAAATATGAAATCCTAAATAGACATTTATGTAAATAATTTTTAAGATTTGGTCAGTAGCCATACACATGGAATGTGGATTTTTAGTAAGGATAATTCGGTGCCAATGTGAGAGTAAACAAAATTCAATAATAGAGCTATTCCCTAATCTCGTAGAGTCGTGTAGGATATGTTTTTGTATCCCTTCAATAAATCCTCTAAAAAGACTAACCTTATAAGTTTTTTCTTCTTTTTTTTTTTTTCCAAAGAGAAAATTTGAAGTTGTCATGTGGTTCGTTAGACTTCGACATCGTCTTTTGTTGAGTTGGAGCCCTATACCTTAATATTGGTCTAAATTAACGGTATCAAAAATAATCCTCTAAAAGACTAACCTTATAAGATTCCTTTCCAGAAAGAAATATACTTAGATTTGAAGTTTATGATCAGTTGGATTTCAACCTCAGCCTGTATCGAGGTGGAGCCCTCTACCTTAATTTTGTATAAATCATGATGTCAAAGAATTCTCTGAAAAACCGATCTTATAAGATAATTTTTCAAAGAGATAAATTTAGGTTTGAAGTTATGGTTCGCCAGATTTCAACCTTTACCTCTATTAATTAGGTGGAGCCCTCTATCTCAAAATATTAAACTAATTGATCATGATATTGATCCATTGTTCTACAGAGGACACATGTCATCTTCTCGATTTCCGTTGCTTTGGGGACAAAATATTGACTTCGGTGGTCTAATTCTTCAATTGGAAAGCTTTTGCACGTTGAATTTTGTTTATTTTGTTTTTGTTTTTGTTTGGTGGTGGGGAACTGTGAATATTTCAAAAGCTTTGACTTGTAGCATTATTCTTTCTATAATTGAATAATAATCTATCATTAATATAACAGTGTAACAAGGAGTGGATAGAAATTAATCAAGAGTTAAAAGATGGTTCGTTTACAACCAAATTTATAGTCATGAATAAGATGCCCTGAAATTCAGCCGTTTCTTGTTGAATATTCTCCCACGCTTATTATGACATTCCAGATCATATTAAAACCACAACCACATGACTTTATATATATATATATATATTTAAGGGACACATGACTTTATAATTACCTACACTAATCAGAGTTTTTTTTTTTTTTTTTTGAATCCTACATTTTAGTCACAATTGGAAAGAAGAGTATTCTTCACGTACACCATTTGACTCAAATTTTTTCCACGTTGACTCTCATTTAAATCCCAAACAACACTCTAATAACTAATCAACATCGTGGGAAATAATATTATTATATTATATTTACAACTATTTTTTATCCATAAAATATTATATAGATATGAAGCATGCAATTAAAAGAGAAATATATGAAAACAAGAAATTTTGAATTGTTAGTAAAAGTTGGATCTTTATTACTCACATAATTTCACTTGGACATATATAACTATACAAATTATAATAACAAGGATATTGTACGCATATATAGATGATCAACATTAAAGGATATCAATAATGTTTAATACTATATATAGTAAACAGCAAGTCCAATAATATAGGGTTTATAGGTGGTATCCAAACTGTTAATACTTTAAAACATTAAATGTTAGTATAAAAACGGATGGTGAGGATAAGGCATGGGAGTGTGGGGATAGTAATAAAAATTATGTTATCTTTACATAGTAGGGTGTAGACTAAAACAATGATGAAAATATCGATATCGATGAAAATATTGATAGTTTAATTTTACGAAAATCTTGAAGTTATTATCAATATCAGTGGAAATATTAGAAAAAATTACGGAAGTTACTAAAATATGATTTAAAATATACTTTTAATATTTTAGAATAGCATAACTATTAAAAAGATGCATAAATACACAAGTTTTATAGAAAAAAAAACATATAATATCTTATATATCTTAATAACAAAATGAAGTCGTATGAGATCCAGACATGATTAGTGTGCCATTTTGATTAGAGTAAAATTAGTGTCATAACATGTTACTAGACTAAAGTTGAATATCGTTATAAACATGTTAATATATAGGTTTGTTGATCTCTTCCCAATCTATTTTCATAAATAAGAAATTGTGCAGAGGTTGTAAAAAGTCTAGAAGAATATATTCTCTCAACTTTAATGCGTTATCTTTTATTTAATTTTTATCTATTTTTTATAAGATAATTATAACATGCTAATTGCTAGTTGTTCTATCTCACTGCCTATTTAAAAAAATAGAAGATAATTGTAATATGCTCAAAAAGATAACAAATGATAGAAATCTAAAATTTCAAATCAAACTGTAATTTCCACCTGAAATTTTTGAAATTTCCTCGATATTTCTTGATATTTTATAAAAATTATACTATGTTTTACCGATATCGATATTTTTACTGATATTTTCAGATATTTCTCCGATATTTGACAGAAAATACAAAAAATTTCGGTAGAAATTACAGAACTATTGTGGATATTTGTGAGGATGGACTAGAATCCAAAGCTAATGGGAAAAGAGACAATAAAATAAACATTTATTACTGTCTGCCTGTGGGGGGTGGTAATGGTAACAAGGGTCTCATTTTTGGATAATTTTAAAATAATTTCTTTTTAATGAGAAGTCGTTTTTTTTTTTTTTAATGAATAGTGTGTGGATGCGGGGGGGGGGGGTGGGTGGGTGGTTGTTTGTAATTCTAAAGATGATAAAATTTCTGAAATAATGTTTAAATAGATATTAAGAAAAGTCATTCAAAAATTTGTTTGTTAACAAATCTATTAACATCTTATCAAAGTTTAATATGATTTTGATATAGATTTGTCCCTCTATTTGTTAAAAACACATTGAAAAAATAATCGTTTTAATTGAAGTTAAATACAAAAGTTATGGAATTTTAAAAACTGATAAAAATGCTCTATGAATTATAAAACGCTATCGTTTTTGTCCCGTCTGTCAGTTTAATGGTTGAAATTGATGACATAACAACAATTAAAGTGTAATTTGATGAGGAGAACATATTTTTGCCCCTTGAACTTTGATATTTATGCAATTTTGTCTCCTGAATTTTAAAAACTGATGCTTATACCCCTCAAACTTTAAAACTGTTAGCAATAATGCTTCTTCAAATTTTAAACCGTTGGCAAAAATGCATATATATTCTTTCATATTTTGGCCATGAAAACTTGGAAAAACTTTATTCTTGTTCCTTAAACTTTAGTACATTTGAAACTTAACTCCATGAACATTGAAAAACTAGTTGACACCTCTTTAATTTTAAACTATTAGGGAAAAAAAAAACACTTGTTTTCTACCACATTTTGTTCAATTAAGACTACTCTAATCTGACACTAGTTTAAATAATAAAATATTAGTTTGAACTAAAACTTTATTAATGCAAAAATAACCTTAAAAATCTATTAAATTTCAGTATAATATATTCAAAATCAATATAATTTCATGCAAAAATAACCTTAAAAAGCTATCATATTTTGTTCTTATTAAATTATACTTTAATTATTTTATTTCGACAATTCCATTAATTAAACTAACTAACAACAGAGGCAAAATGATAACTTTTCATAGTTTTGGAAACATTTATATTATTAGTTTTTCAAATTTAGAGAGCACAATTACAACCAAAGTTTGGAAGGAAAATTCATCCTCGATGTTTTTCCAATTAATTAGTTATAAAAAATTTGACTTTTGATCGGCTGCTTGAATTACGTGGAAGTACTGCTCAGGGAATTGCTAAAAGTACCATAAGGGGAAACATCGGCAACAATTACAAACTGTATAAACCTATGTTTTGGATGACATGTCCAATTTTCGAAATTGAAAAATTTTTACAAAAAAATATTTGTCTAAATTTTTTTCATTATTATCTCATTAAAAAAAAAGAAATATTATTTAGTTTTCAAATTTATTTTGTACGGTATCCTTTTAGAGGAAAAAAAAAGGATTTTTTTTTTTGAAATTTTCTCATAATAAACCATTCCAATTCTATTATTTCTCATTCTAATTAACTTTTTATTTTTTAAAAAAGAATATTTTTTGAACATCCAAACATTATCTTATTATAAAAATAAAAAGATTACAATATAGATGGGTCTTTCCCACTTTCACACCGCCAATTTACCTACAAGCCCTTGTGCCCTTGTGCCCTTTGACTATTTACTTATTTGCTGCAAGCTTTTCCTTTCACAATCACAAATATAATTGAGTTTTCGAGCTTTACTGGTATAGCTTCCACACCGCTATTGCCTTCTCGGTTTGCCATTTTGTCGCGAGCTGCTTCATCATATTTCATCGTCAGACTTGAAGCGCAGACAGGTCTATAACCATTTTCAGTGGCGCAATATTGATCAGGCTACGTATACTAGACAATGCATATCGCTGCCAGGGCGCCGAATACTTCGGCATGTTGTCCCAAGAAAGGTTGACGTGTCGTAATTCAAATAGTGACTCAGAGAAATCAGGAACGGTTACGGGTGTTGAATAGAATCTACAATAGAGCCGACGGGACAGCAGTTAAAGAAATTTGAATGATGACGAATAGATCGGAATTAACTGTTACAACATAAGAAGTTACATGGGATGGTCTATTTTATTTAATCTTACTTTTAATATTTTTTTTTTATGTAAGAGATATAAAAGAGAGAAAACAAGTGTGGAAGAGGCATAATCACTTCTTGTACTATGAGATGAGATGATTTTTATGTTAAAATATTCGTATCGATGAATCAAATAAGACAATATTTTTTTTGTATATTTTTTTTTTCTAAACACATATCAAAATTTTGTATTATTTTTAATATCACATAACGTTTTCAAAAATTTTCCCTCCAAATGCATATTTTCAACTCAATATTTAAAATATAATCTCTAACTATCCTCAAATGGGCCCTAAGAAAAGTCATCATAGAAAATTCGGGAAAGAAAACATAAGTTTGTCAACTTAAAAAAAAACTCAAAATTAATAAAGGGACAGAAGTCAAACATTGGAAAAATGACAAACAAAAAAAGCCAAAAAAAAAACAAAAAAACAAAAAAACAAAAAGTTTTTGGTCTACTTGGAGGGGTCACAAAATTTTCAAACACTTTCTTTCTTTCTTTTTTTTTCTAATGTAAACTTATAAAATTTGATAATTGGCTCCTATAAATTATTACTAGGTAGCTAGACTTTTGCAAATATTTTTGACTAGTGTTTTCTTCTTCCATTGATCAGCAGAAATATATTCAATTCTCAACCATGGGCAACAATGAAGAATTAGAGGCATGCAAACTTGAGCTCGGAGTTGGGGAGCAATACTACGCCGCGGCGCGGACGAAAGATGATCATGATCATGGAAAGAAGAACAAACAGCCTTTGGTTTGCTTAAGTTTAGATCTCGGCAGTTTTGAGCTTTGCCATCATGATCATACAGATCACGCTATTCCCTTCGAGGGTAGCTCGAGTTCGAAGACGAAGAACGAACTTCACGATGATGATCAAGAAATTTATTTTGGAAACTGTCGGAGAAAGAAAAACAACGACAATATTGTTATTAATGATATTGGTACAGCTCGTAGAAAGAAACTGAAGCTCACCAAAGAGCAAACCACGTTTTTGGAAGGCTGCTTCAAGTTCAATACTAACCTTTATCCGGTACATATACATACATATGTACATATGTATACATATTTAGTAATTTTCTTCACTTGATGTTTTGCAATTTTAATTTTTGTTCTAATTGGATGAATTACAAGCTAATTTAATTCTCTTTTTTTTTAAAATAAATAAATGTACTTTTTTTTAATGTTTATGATTATTTGCTCTTCGTCTTAAAAAAAAAAAAAAAGTTTGCAGACACTAAGCTCCTGTTTTTATTCCATATTTTAAAATTTTTTTGCAGTATCTTTTCTCAAGTAACAAGTATGAGTTTACTATTTGAATTGCGAGTTTGATGCAGGCCGAGAAACAGGAATTGGCTGTGCAGTTGAATCTGAATCCACGGCAGGTCGAAGTTTGGTTCCAAAACAGAAGAGCCAGGTGAGATTAATGTCTCTCTCTGCACATTAATTTCCTAGTACGTAGATGCTTTTTTTTTTATTTATTTTTTAAATTTTACTTAAACGAGTACAACCCTATATTTTTGTTTTTCTTTCTTTCTTTTTTTTTTTTTTTTTTTTTTTTTTTTGTATTAAGGATGAAGATGAAGAAACTGAGGAAGACTGCGAATTGTTGAGGAAATATTGTGAGAGTCTTGGCCAAGAGAACAGAAGACTCAGAAAAGAATGGAGGAGCTTCGATCCATGACTATTGAACCATATCGCGAATTGCATGATATCCAGTTTCCGAACACCACAAATCCTAATATATGTTTGTATTGCAAGAGATGAGCGAATTAGGCACAAATTTTACAAACTGAATTAAGGATCTTCTATCAACCAGGGTTCAGTTATAGTATTGTGACAATTGTGATCAACAAAGAATTTTTCGACAACGTACCATTAAAAGAAAACATACCTACACTGTCAGATCACATGGAAATCTTGTCCGAATAATAAAAAAAATAGAAGCGGAATTTGATAAAAATCTGATGATTCAAAATTATGTAATATTGATAGATTTCTATTTTTTTTTTAAACTTTATTGCATGATTCTTTGTAAATTGTAAAATTGTTATTGATGCTATGAATCAAGTTTTGGTATGTGGACTAAATTGATCATTGGACATCTTCCTAATGGTCAGAGGTAGCTGGTCAAAACTTTATAGTAAAATCAAATTAGGCTTTGACTTTTATTTAAGGAAAGAAGAATATGAATGGTTGGTTCTTAATTAGTACACTTTATTTCAATCTGTCAACTGTGTAAGTGTTTTTGATTTTGGTATCCCAATACGCAGTTTTTAATCATCAAAAAAAAGATATATGTAGTTGCAAGCATAGCTTAACGTTCAACTATATATTAGGATACCAAGTTAATATTGTTTTTAATTAGATCCTTTGTCCCAGTTTTTTTTTTTTTTTTTAATTAAAAACAAAGTTATATAATTCAGCACATGTGATTCGACTAAATTTCAAGACCACACGAAACAAGGGTGTTCCGGTTTGGGTTGGACAATTTTAGTGATTTTCGTTGAACCGAACTAGATGCGTTGGTATTCTAAAAATGGAAAACAAACGATCACCAATCGCAACTACAACATCAGTGAACTGCAACTTTCCAACACTTCACGGGTCAGGACAATTAGCATCAACAGATTGATGTCGGAGGCCAGCAAGGAGAAGGTGTCATTCAGGAATTTTGAGATTATTATGGACATTTTAAAGATATTTATACTAATTTTTTTTGCTTAAAATATAATCGTGCTAATTTCGTTTGATACATAGTTGATGATTTTAGTTGGGATTGTGATATCATTCTCAAATTCGATCCTTAATTTACCATTGAATTTTTTTTCGGGTTTACATTTTAAGACATCAGTTTCTAGATTTTTTCCTCCAAATAATAGAAAAGAAAAGTCAAAATTTACACCCCAAAATGTGGTCCGGCTTTTAGAAATTAAGCAGATGTGGACAAAATGTTGGACAATAATATAAAGTCTTCATGGTTCCCATTTAAAGAAAAGTTTTAATGAGTTTGGAGCTCAATGGAAAGTTCGTGGGATTTTTAAAATTTTGTTGTTTTCTGGTCATGAAAATAGAGTTTTCTGTCTTCACATAAAGTATATATGATCTTTTTCATGATCAATTTAATAGAAAGTTAAATTAAATGTTGTTTATTATCACAATTTAGAAAATTCAGATGAACAAATTGCTAAAATTAAGAGTCTAAAAGACAATTGTCAAAGAGTTACAAGTTTGAGTAATAGATTTTTAAGACATGAATTTTTCTTGATCATTGTTAATAGAAGGGTGTAAATTAAAACTTTTTTAAAATAATGAAAACACAAGTAAATTCTCATTTTTCTATGGAAGGTTTTCCAAGAAAAATCACGAGGGTATGACCTTTCCTCGATGAATTTTCGACAAGTCAAATCATGAGGGTATAAAATAAAAATTATTTAAAAATAATGCTGTTGTTTGGCTCAACAGTTAAATAAGCCTCCTATATTTCTCATATATTGACTATTTATATTCCAAAATTTTCTGTTTAAAATTAGTACAAAAATGTTTGTAGCTATGTGCCATGAATGCAAAAAGATACATGCTTCTAGAACAAAAAAAAAAAAAAAAAAACAAAGTTCATTTAGTATTACGTGCTGAACTTGTTTGGTGAAAAACCAAATTGGCATAAATGAGTTCATTCCATGCATCTGGAACCCCCGGGAGACACCAATGGCTGCAATCTTGCCGCCTTTTCGAGACCTTTTTCCCCGCGGTCGAGTTCTTGCCGTAAATTGATGGGTGGCCATCCTTGCGGAAGTTGGTCAACCTTGTCACGTTCAATAGTTTCACCGGAACCCGCATGTCCCTTATCGTTTCCTCTACTATCTTCATTTTCAAAGGATAGTTATCAAGGATTGCCCCACTAAAGGCGGGTTTTGTTTCCCCATTACAGGAACCGCCTGAATCCCAATCTCCACCTCTGCATTGATGATTTAGCTAGGAATTTTTTAAGTGGGGATACGATATTAAAAATACAAAGACAATAGAAAATGGAAGTTAGATGAGAAAATGCACCGGAAATGAGCAGAAGAGTATCCGCGATAGAAGACCAACTGCTTCGCCGGATTCACATTTTTGTCAATCCAATTAGCCCAGGTTTTCAAAGATCTTCTATAGGCCTCGACTGAGTCAAATTGCGGATAGACATAATCTCTCTCTCTATAGTAGTTTTTTCTATATCAAGTAACATAGAAAACAAACTCTTTAGAATTCGCTATTTCCCTGGAGAAAGATAACAAAAAGAGAGTTCTTTTTTACTATAATTATACTACCCTATTTAACTCCCGAGCAAAAGGAAATAACGAAAGTGGTTTCGTACTTTTGATTTGACAAGCTAATATGAGAAAATGTATACTAAACTTTCTAAGATGATAGAAGCTCGATGACGTACCCACGAGCAGTCTTTCCATGAGCCCACCAGTGGCCGGTATTGAAGACAGAATGTCAGCACGCTTCCAACGAGCAGACATTTTGTCTATTTGATCTATCGAAAGAGTAGGATTTGAATTTCCCTGGCCATTAACACGGACCCCTTCCCTCACGAGGAAATGCGACCTCACGAAATCCACCGTACAGTTGTAGTCCTGCACAAGTTTTTCACAATTTAGTAGTCAGTAAGAGGTGGAAGTTCATTTTAAACACAAAATTAGAAGAAAGTATTCTAACTTTTATACCTCGAATTTGAAGACATAGTAACCTCTTCCCTTTGTTATTTTATGTCCATGAATTCGTACATTCTACTTTTGTTATGCAGGCCCTCTTGTAAGAGACATAGGATCGACTCGAACTGGTTTCTGTTCATCGAATCTCCAACCAGCAATAGCTTTTTACCCCTTATTCTTGCCAAGAAGTCTGTTGCATTAAACCTACAAGTGAAAGATGAACACGGAGGAGACATTTATACTTGCTGAGCCCAATTAATTATCACCAACCAGAGACTGAAGTGGCAATAAAATTACTAAAAAGACAAGGAAAAGGGAATCCTTAAGTTATTCAAAGCCAGTAGTTATGACTCATGAGCTGCACTAGATTTAAGAAAAATTAATGTCTAACTTACTATTTTCACTGGGATTTGAACTTTAATTTGCATAGTAGACAAGTGCTCAAGACTAGAAAATGAAAAATCAAAACTCAGTAAAACAGAACAGGCCAAAATAAAGAAAAAGAAAAACAAGATGGCCTGAAAATGAGTTGGGCTCAATAAAAACAGAGGTGGCAAGGCTGGGCTTGGGAAAAGATTTGTGCTCCTAATGTCGAAACAATAACTCGGTCCTCGTGCCCCGGGATTGCTTAGATATCTTCCTTAAATCAGCACCAATGATCTTGAGATTAACACAGATAAGATAGCATATTTCCAAAGGGCATATTCAATATCAATGCACATATGTTAGGGCAAGGGAAGTGGTAGAACCAATCCTTGGTTCAAGGCTATTAAGATTCCTAAATTCCCACCACAGAAAACCCCTCCCCGCATAAAAAGCGGTAAAATCAATGAAGGTCCAAGCACCATTGAAGTAGGTTGGGGTCATAGTCATACCCCCGTACCCTATAAATTCCATGACCTTCAGATCCTAACCCGTAAAAATCGTTGTAAGAGCTTTTAGTGTAAACTAGCTCCACCGTGGTAATACACGATAAAAAAAAATAAAGAAGAATCAAACAGAATTATGGAGTCAAATGTGTATGTCTCTGAGAACCATAAGATGATGCATTACAAATAAAAGTGAAGAGGAATTGGTCTATTTTTCGAACCAAAAAAAGTTGAGAAATTGATGAGTTTCCAATCCTCACAGGATAGACATAAGCATCAGTGAATTGAACTAGATGAGTTTCTGAGAAGTTGAGTCACTGCTTCTAGAACGACACCAAATGCAACTAAGAGGTTATTTCTTCTTTCTGGTTCTAACTTAATCGAATCACTTAGGTTCTTAACGAAGAAGTAAAAGTTCCTTTAGAGAATCTTGAAAATCTTTCGTTCTGGAAAGTTAACCATTCAATGTGTTGGCAGACAGTTGATAAGTATTTTTTCTATTTCTCTCAATGAATGTGTTCGATTCAATCTAGTAGTGGTGCCCTGTGACAGAGTCTAGAGGTTTACCCTCCAAAACAAGTGATAGAAAGTTTTAACGCATTGGAATTCTCTGATGTAGTTTCCGAGAGTATTGACAGTGAAAACTATGGAATGTTCCCTTTTTACATGTATTTATCCCGTTTTCAGCGTTATTTTTAAAAGTTTTTGTTTCTGTTCATGTAAGGAGTCAGTTTGTGATCCAAAAACAGAGAGATCAAACCTTGGAATTTAAAAGTTTCTGTTTTGGTTAACAACTCGTCTTTGTGTGCAAAGATTTGGAATATAAATTCACTTATAAGTCACACTTTTATTGTTTTGGTATCTTGGCTTTCTTTTTTTGATTCTTTTTCTTAAGAATGATATCATGGTTATTTGGTGTACAGAGAAATGCTAAATGCACTTGCGAGTGATGCCAGTGCACGATCTCGACCATTGGTTCACGTTGGCCCTCTAGTCCTGCAGCAACCAAGGTCAAGATCACGCACTCGCGCCATTCATGAGTGCATTCAACACTCCTCTTGGTGTAATTTTGCAACTATACCTCAAGTTTTTGCTACACATTCAAAGCTAGATGTTCAACTTTGCTACTACTACACTACTTGGTGACACTAATTCCCAAATTAGTAAAAAAGTCAAAATTCACACAACCTACATGTTCTTCTTGTTGAGAACTTAAATGTAACAAAAGAACACATAAGCACCTAACAGCAATAAGCATAAAATTAAGGACCAATAACAAAAAAAAGCCAGAAAAAGAAAAAACATAAATACCTAGGAAGATCACAGGCGTGAGGCTTCCACCTCCATTTGAGATAGTCATGGTCACTTCTCCCATTTGTTTGCAATCAAAAGCCTCATCCACATAAGGACACGACCCTGGTTTATAAATTGGGTAGTGATTTTCCTCATCTCTCACCCAAGTCCCACTATACAAATCACACTCTCTCACTCTCTCTCCCCACAAATCAACCTCATTTTCAACAGAAACTCCATTTTCAGGTGGGTCTTCCTCATTTTTGTCTGAAACCTCGTCACTATCGATTTTGGGAGTTGTTTGAGGAATTGGAGAAATGGGTTCGTAGATCAGTGGTTCTTTTGAAGAAAAAAAGGTTTGGTTCTGGTTTTGGTTTTGGTTTTGGGTTTGGGTTTGGTTTTGGGGGAAGAAATCTGTGGAGAGAGAGAGAGGGGGTTGGAGAGATCGTTTGGAGAAGAGGAAGAGGGTGAAGAAGAAGAGGAAGAAGAGGAAGAGGAAGGAGAAGAAGAAGAAGAAGAGAAGAGTGGTTAAAGAGAAACGACACTTGATTTGTGGTTGTGTTGTTGTTGTTGTTGTTGTTGCCGCCATTTGATTTGGAAGTTGAACTCGTTATGCTGTTTTCTTGTAAAAGTGTTGATTTTGTTTTTGATTTGGAATGGGAAAAAAAAAAAAAAAAAAAAAAAAAAAAAAAGATGTAGAAATAATTTATTTTTGTCCTAGATACGGGAAAAGGAATCTCTGTCATGCACTTGGATTTACTCCCACGTGCCAACATCTATTTGCACTTGCAATATCACTTCTTATTATTTTATTATTTTCTAATGATTGGCATTGTTAATTTGTTAGTATGTCCTTAAACTTTCGGGTGATATATATACACATAATATTTTTAACTTAATATCATATCCAATACCTTTATAATAAGACATTTACATTTTTTTAATAGATTATAAAACAATCTATTATATTTTTTAAATAATTAGAAATATAATTTAATGTAATCAGTATCTAATTTTACCAAAACCTTTTGGTAAAGTTTATTGCCTACCACCAAATTCTCAAAAAAAAAAACAACATTTTTAAATGATGCTATTAACGTTAATAGTTTCAATTAGTATCATATTATATGAACAAATTACATAAATTACATTTAAATTAATTAGTAGTTAATTATTTAAGTTTTGTTTTGGTTTGCTGTTGGAGATGAAATTTTTAAGTTAGAATTTGTTGACTTTTTAAAAATTAGTTATAAATTTTGTTGACCTTTTAGAAAAAGATAAAAACTGAGATGAAAAAATATAATTTAGTTAGAGTTAAAGTTAAATACAAACAAAGTCTAAATAAAAAATTACATCAATCAAATTTGTTTGGTTATCGGATATTAGATTCATATTAAAAATTTTCATGTCTAGAAAATTACCTATTTAATATATATGACTAATTATTTACCTTTTTTTTTTGTAAAAATAAATGAATTGTAAGTGGATGAATTGTCAAAAAAAAAAATGTTGTAATTTATTTATATCCAATATTATACGCACCCTATAATTTCTTTTGAAATGGATATACACATAATATATAATTTTTATAATAATTTAAAATATTGTTATTTTAGGGATATAATGTTGGTTTTAAATCTCTCGTAAAACATACATTTCCTTAATAATATTTTTGGCAAAACATTGTTCAAGTTGAACCAGCGGAAAAGACCAAAGTGTCCTTGAAAGGAAATTTCTCATATTTCTAAACCTACGTTGTACTTTTACAAATAAATCCAAAATGCGGGGTTAGCTTATAAATTTCTCATATAAGGCAAACGAGTTAGAGAGAGAGAGAGTGAGAGAGGGTTAGAGAGAGAAAGAAGAGGAGTGTGCGAGTGTTGGGTTTAGGGTTTTGCATTTTTCTGAAGATACTCCAGATTCGGCAGCCATGGCGAGCACCAAAGTCCAGCGGATTATGACCCAACCCATTGTACTCTTTCCGTCTCTATCTTTACTTTCTTATTTCTTCCCGATTTGCTTCTCAATTTTCTAACTTTTTTCCCCTGCTTTTTTTCTTGTCTGGTTAAGAACTTGATTTTCAGATTCCTCCAGAGCGTAAGTTTTTGCTTTTGACTTTTTAGATTTTTCTTCGACTTGGGTTTTTCTTTTTCTTTTTCTTATTCATTTTTTTTTAGCTGAATTTGGTTTGGTTTCAGAAAGCTCGCATTCAATTTGGCTTTTGAGCAGCGGGATAGAGGATCGAAGGCCGTATTATTGTAAGTTTTTTTTTAAAATTTATTTTGGGGTTCTCTTTCTCTGTTAATTCTTTGAACTGAACTTGATTTGTATGTTTTCTAAAGAATTTAAAAAAGAAAAAATCTAGTCAAGGACGAAACTTGGCAGCCAATAGGCCTTCTTGATAGTCTAGTAGCCCTTTTGTAGAGGGTAGCATTTCCTTTTGAATTTCTTATTTACATCTGTTCTTTTATTGGATTATTTGAAAACATTGATTCTGGTTTTACATTCTTGACTTTCTA